>CM058233.1:88278714-88668380 GCA_030180135.1 Orychophragmus violaceus | reverse complement strand
AAAATGGCACCTCATGGCGTGACCAAATCTCAAGCTTCAAAAAATTCTTCCATCGATGGTCTTGCTATACAGAACCCCCAATTTCCTTGGGCGGCTAAGATGAATCCTCAAGTGCGTAACCTTCACAGAGTCACAACTCCATCTTACATGGAAGATGGCACACCAAAGGTCATAATCCCAAATCATGTATTCTTGAAAGGTTTGGAAAACCAAAAAGAGTTTGTGTTAGGTCAATTTTATAGATGTTCTGCTCCTTCTGGTGGTCTCATCCATGCGGTAGTGAATCGTCTCTGGGGGAGGAATTATCTGATCTTTACACGTAAGCTCAGTGAGTCTTCTTATTTATTTCACATTCCAGATAAATCAACTCGTTCTTGGATCCTTTAGAGAGGTTTATGGAATGTAGACGACTGTCTTCTATTTGTTGCTCCATGGACTACTACAGCCTCACTCGAGCTTCCAGAGATATCTACTATCCCGGTGTGGGTCACTTTGAAAAAATTTCCCGCTAATCTGTACTCAATCTTAGGTATTGACTGGATTGCTTCTGGATTGGGCGAACCAATGTTGACGCACAAACCAAGACTAGATCCTACTTTGATGGGCGAAGCAAAAATTCTAGTCGAAATTGAGCTTGACAGGCCTTTTGCTCAGAAGATCGCATCATTTGATAAAAAAGGTAATATGGCAATAGTTGATGTTGAGTATTCATGGATTCCTTCTAAGTGTGAAGGTTGTGGCCACCTAGGACACAAGAAATCACGTTGTTTACTCCCTCACCTTAATAAAGATTTGATCAGAAGAGAGGTAAGGGCTTCCTCCAATGTTGGAACTTCTGATCCTTCTACTCCTGAAACAAGTAATGTGGCCCCTTCCACTGCCTCTGTTATGATTCTAGATGAAGTCTTTGCCCCACGAAAAAATAATCTGAAGTCTCCATTAGCTTTTGAAAATGCTACTTTCAACTCTACATCCTCTCCCATTGCAAATACTCCATTACAGGAAACTAGCAAAGCTCATTTTCCTTTAACTGAAGCATTGTTGAACTGTGCTGATGTTTCTTTTAGTCAAGGACAAGTTACAGAAACTTCAAATCAACTTGATGAAGTTGTTATCTGTCCTACAATAGCTACCAGAGCTGATGCAATTATACCAGCGTCTTCTTTTGATTCTGCAAATGACAAGCCAAGCTCTGCTTCTCCCATCATTAGTGACGTTGAAGTGGTTGAATCTCTGCCTCTTAATAATGCTGTGAGCATAAACACTCTTATCACTAAAGATATCTCAACTCCCCTTGTTTCCGCTTCTGATTCCGTTTGTGCTAATCTCAGTTTCGTTTCTACTGAGGTTGTTACTTCTAAACCAACTTCTGCCCAACCAAGCATTGAATCTACAGCTTTTGATGTTGAAGAATCAATGGCCATCACTAATGCCTTGAGCATAAACACTATTACTGATACAGATTTTGCAACTACTCTTGTTGGCCCTGTTGATACAACAAATGTTTCCTCAACTCCGACCCATCAACCAACGTCCTCATCAATGGGTAACGTAATTGATGAGGTTGCCCTTGTTAGCAAATCTTTTGGAGTCTTGCAAGAAGGAAATGCGTCAAGTAGTCAGATATTTGATTTATCAGGTTATGAGAATATTGATGTACTTATGCAAAGGTCTCGACGGGGCAGACCGCTCAGACAAACGCAAAAGATGATAGAAAGCCAATGGAAACACGTTGGTGGCCGTCGGAACCGTGGTCGAGGGAATCGTGGAGGTCGTGGTCACCCAAATTAGAGAATTCTAGTGAGCTAAACTTGACTAGCTCCTAATTTACTCTCTTTGTTTGTTTGATTCAGTTGGAAGTTTAAGTGTTCTGCACTTTTTGTTTCAACCTACTTTCTTAACTATATGACTATAGTAGTCATATCTTTGTAATTTTAGTTTGCATTTTAATAGAAAGCCCTTTAAAAAAAAGTTCAAGAAAATTACAAAACAGGTTCACAATATTTTTTTTTTTTTGAAGATGGCATTCATATAGTACCGAAAAGAAACTCTCTCCTTTTCTCTTGAAGACCTAGAAATTTCTTCATCGCCGCCGCCTCATTTCTCGGCGATTCTCGTCGGATCTGAGGTTGGCTTTTCGTTTTCTTTCTTCTTTGCTTCTGCCCCCGTGCTTCTCTCCTTTGCATGCGGCGGTCCTTGTCTGTTACTTGTGGCAGATCGATTCTTACGGTGGCGCAACAACGGCTCTCCTTCGGTTGATGCCGGCGGTTCTGACCAGATCCGGGTTCTAGAGGACGGGATCCGGTGACGGTTCCTCCAGAGTGGTCGGTGACGGAAGCAGGTGAGTCCTCTTCTGGTTTCAGTCGGGTTTCTGGCGGCGAGGTCCGGGGTTGGTGGGCTGTGGTGAGGCGTCGCGGAAGGCGACCGAGTCTGCATGAAACGGCGACGGGCTCTAGTAAGCCTAGAGGGTGGCGTGAACGAGCTCAAGCCGGCGGCTATGTGGTGACGGGTTTTTGGACCTGTTCTGCTCTCCTTTTCGGTGGAAGGGTGTCTCACGGCGGTTCTCCGGCCTGTTATCTGGCATAGTACCTCAACGCGGTTTCTCGGTTTGTGGCTTTTTGGTGGCGGCAGTCATGTCGGAGTCTCGGTTCCGGCTTCTGAAGCGGCAGAGCTCAACTCTCGGAGGGTGGTGGCAAACATGCAGTCAGTGTTGGCGGCTGTTTGGTTTCGAGCTAAGGTTTCGCAGGTTTCTGGGCTGGGCTTTTGAGGGATAATGGATTTGGACTTCCTATTGTTAGGCCCATTTGGGATTTGTTTGGGCTTTTAAATTTCTTTGGAAAAAAAATTATTATTATAATATATGAAAACCCTTATAAAAAAAAGCTGGCATTCATATTTAAAGCAAAAAGACTCAAAATGTTTTTACAAGCCAAAACTTAAGTGGAACCTAAAGAGCCCAATTTAAGAAACCCCAAAAAGAGCCCAACAAGCCTAAATGAAACTTAATGAATGATTAGGTGAGCGGATGGTAGTTGGAATTTAACACATGAATCGATCAAGACAGAAGGAGCATCGTCTCTTAGCAATTGAAGCGGAAATCAGAGCAGTCAAATCGCATTTTTGATGAGTTGCTTCACGAAGGGTTTCGATTTGGAGTCACAAGAACAAGAGGGAGAGGACGAACCACCGTATCCTCTGCCAACCAGATTTGCAAGAGGTTGGAGGAGGCTACCGGATTCTTGTCTCTGAAGCTATGGATCTTTTATTAATCTATCGAAGAATCGGAGGAATCAGTGCATCCGCAGACCTAAAGGTATTTCTGTGGAGTCTACTATTTCTTTCATTCCAAATCCAATACAACGTTGCTTGCCATGAAATTAGGGTTAAGCGCTTCCTGTATCTATTGCCAGACAGATTCCCTAGCTGAGTAAGGCACTCTGACCATGATCGGGATGAAACGAAAGACAGCCGTGTCGATATTGATGACCAGACTGTCCAGGAGTAATCACAGAGGTAGAAAATATGGTCTCGGCTTTCATTAGACCCATTGCAGAGGAGGCAAAGAGTGTCAGAACCATAACCCCAGCTGAGCAGACGATCCCGAGTAGGACATCTATTAAGTACAAGTAGCCACGTTAGGAAGTTCTGACTAGGCCTGAGCATTTGCGGGTACGGGTCGGGTAGTGAGCGGGTACGGGTCGGGTCGGGTATTTTGGATATTAAAAATTAATACCCGTTCGGGTAATTAACGGGTAAGGGTCGGGTACGGATCGGGTAAGGGTTGGTCGGATAGTTAAAACCATTACCCATTAATTACCCGAACTCTAAATAGTACGGGTAATGTTTGGGTATTTCGAATACCCGTACTCTTTTAATTTTTTTTTTATAGAAACTTATAATCAAATAAACTAATCAAATAACAATAATAACAAAACAAAATAAACTTCTATATCTAACAATATAATTATTACATATTTTCAATAAGTAAACTTTTATTCATTATATAATTTCATTTATATTTATATAATTTAATAAAAATTTATAATTTTAATTATTCAAACGGGTATTTTGGGTATTTCGGGTATTTCGGGTAATACCCGACCCGTACCCTTATCCACTTAAAAAAAAATTTCGCTACCCAAACGGGTAATTTCAATATTAGGTACGGGTAAGGGTCGGGTAATTCGGGTTGGGTAAGGATCAGGTCGGAAGACCCGACCCGAACTGCTCAGGCCTAGTTCTGACGGGGTATACCTCCTTTGCACCATACTTCCTTTTCCCACGGTACGTTTGCAATGTCACCCCGCAGTTCATGATAAACTATACTGGTAGAGTATCGTTTTGTAGGTGTTCCACCAATGATCCAAGCATAAGAATCAGGTTCATTGGTTAGAGAGATAGTTGATATGAATGCATAAAGTTAAACCTGTAGGTCTGAACGTGCAGGAGGAAGCCGCCAACACCCACCAGTGGATAGCGAAGCCAAGGTTGCAGTGTCTCGTATTTTAAGTCTTGAGTTATTGCCCTCCATCAGGTAAGCTGCCACTGACCCAACATTAGACCAATTGTCTGACCAGAACATGATAGTTTCTCCATTTCCAATCATTGATTGATCCATGGATACACTATATGTCTCATTTTCAATAACCTTTTTATGAGCCAAGAATGATTGTTTGATGGTTTCAATATCCAGAAGTTGTTTAGGTTGCCATTTAAGAGAAATTATACAATATTTAGGTTCACAATATTTAGAAGAGAAATTATACAACATTGGGACTTGTAGCTTTACAATTTCACATATTTCTCCGATCTTGCTTTTCCATTAACATTGTTGTTATTTAAATACTGTGTCAAGGTTCATCAGGTTATTGATTATGAGTCATGTTACGTGACATGCCTTTAAGGGTTGAAATACGATTTTTAATCTCTTCGGATATATTTATTTATGTAACCATGTCAGGATAACGTTCGTTGGTAACTACGATTGGATTCGGGTTGCACTATTTTTATTTATCAGGATTGGGCACCGGTTTATAGGATTTTTTTAGTTGAACATTTTTTTTTAAATAACCTTTTTATATTAAAATTCCAAACCTGTGAAAAAACAGGGGTAGTTCCACAATACATCCAACTAATACAAGAGCAACAGACATGATTATAATCAAAAAAGTGCTAACCATGAATTCAGAACGGAAACTTCATTAAGAGTATCACCTTGAACCCGAGAAAGAGGAATTAGACGACATTTTATGAGGTTTTTGACTTCTGCAATCACACTCACTGCCGGTCTTGAGGAGGCTGAATGCAATCGAGAATTGCGTTACTTCCATACCGAGTAAAGCACTGCTTGAAAGGCAAGTCGAATAATGAGAGTATGATTTGCGTTAGCCGTGTGGTCTTTCAACCATCTAAGGCCATCCTCGAACAAATTCGGAGGTACGTACAACATGGATCCTAGATGAGAAATAACACCACACTTCTGCACTGAACGAACAATCATAAAACAAGTGTTGACGAGTTTCCGAGCCGGCATTACAAAGTAAACAAGCATCCGACACCGTAATCCCCCACTGTCTAAGCCTATCCCTCGTGGTCAACCTATCCCGAGCGGCCAACCAAGTAATAAAAGCGTGTTTCAGTATTCTTTTAGGAAACCAGACTGCATCAAACCATTCCACTGTCGGTCCTTGAGGATTTAAGAATTTCCACAGCTTCGCAGTAGAAACTTTGAGGATGGAACCGCATCACCCAACCTCCATAGAAACCTATCATCTTCCTGCACCGAGTTCAGAATGGCTGGTTCTGGGAGACAATTTCTCAGCAGTGAGATCACAGGATGCTTGCTCCGTGAAGAGCTAATAGACCACGCTCCGTCTGCCTGTGCATCCGCAACCACCGCATTCAATTGAATTCCCGTGATCCGAGGTCCACTTGCGCCAATTAACGTCAATAGCGGTCCTAAGCCAGTCCAGTCGTCATTCCAAAAACTGGCTGTTAAACCCGACCCGAGCTCACAAAAAACAAACTGTCGTGCCAAAGGCTTTAAACTACAAATCCTTTTCCACAGCCAGCTTGAATTGATTGGCGTTGAAGAATCCCAGCAGCTTGAATCACCAATCCTGTTTCGACGTATCCACGAGACCCATAGCGATCCTCCTGAGGCAAATAATAACCAAATAAGTTTAAGGCAAAGAACCTTATTCCACGACTTCAGATTCCTCAGCCCTAGACCACCGTTCTCTCTCGGAGAGCATATCGATTCCCAGCTTACTCTTGCTCCTCTTGCAGATTGAATTGAGCCTTTCCACAAGAAAGCATTGCATAACCTCTCGATTTCGAGTATACACTGATTTGGCAAGATAAATACTGATGCCCAGAAGGTGATAGTGGAATAAATCACCGACCGTATCAGCTGGAACCGTCCCGCATATGAGAGCTTTTTAACAGTCCAGGATGAAAACCTTTTCCTAATCTTATAAATTAGCGGTTGAAAATCTTGCTTGGTCATCTTTCGGGAGCTTAAAGGAAGCCCCAAGTATCTCACCGGGAACGAGCAATGCTGGAGACCGAGTTGAGAGGACATTTCGCTTGCCAAAGCATGATTTGCTCCATCCAAGAATAATGCAGACTTCTGCCTGTTCAACACAAGACCAGAAACCACTCTGAACTCGTCCAAAATCCCTAGAATGCCTCTTAAAGACGCTTCTGAACCATCGAAAACAGGAGAACGTCATCGGCGAGGCTAAGGTGTGTAACCATAGGAGCTTCACACTGAGGATGAAGGCCAAAAGCGCTTGAGATGGCCCCTCTATCCAGTTTCTTAGACATAATATCCATAGCCAAAACAAAGAGCAAGGAGGAGATAGGATCTCCTTGTCTCACTCCCTTCTTCCTATCAAAGAAACCTATGAGCTCCCCATTAAACGCAATACTGTATGAAGGAGTAGTGATACACTGAGCAATCCAGTTCACAAAGACCGGAGGAAGATCAAGCGCTTGGAGAATGTTAAGAACAAAGTCCCAATTTAAATTATCATATGCCTTCGACAGATCAATCTGCAAGCAGCCTCTTGTCACGTCACCAGGCACATGAAAATCTGAGACTAATTCTGAGGCCAGCAATATGTTTTCGCACAATAGTCTACCTTCGGCGAAGCCGACTTGGTTTCCTTGTACTACCTGAGCGACGAAAAGCTTGAGCCGTCTCTTAAGGATTCACGCAATCACTTTGTATATCTTTGAGCAAAGGGAAACAGGCCTAGACTGCGATAGCTGATCTGCTCCTATAATTTTCGGTAAGAGGGAGATTGCCGTCGAGTTGAAACGTTTCAGCATTCTCCCTGTCAAGAAAAATTCTCGGAATGCTGCAAGGATGTCAATTCCAACCACGCTCCATGCATCAACAAAGAATTCCTTAGAGAAACCATCCGGTCCCGGAGCTTTGTTGTTTGGCATTTTAAATAAAATCTGAATTATTTCTTCATCTGTCGGAATTGAGACCAATTTTCTGGTCATATCCTCCGAGCATCTGAAATTCTGGAGCTCTCTAATCTGCTCAACCTTCATAGGCAACACTCCCCTATTCTCAGTTTCCAACAGCTTTCGATAATACTCAATTAACATCTTTTTCACCTGAGCTACCTCCTCAATTCTGTCCCCTGCCTCATTTATCAAATATCGGATACAGTTTTGAGCTTGATGAGCCTTCACCACTTTGAAGAAAAAAGAGGTACATGAATCTCCTTCATCCATCCATCTCACACGTGATTTTTGACGGTAAAACGATTCCAACGCTCTTGAAAAGAAGTTCCACCTTTTTCTCGCTACAAATTCCCGCCTGAAAATGCTCTCAGTCGGGTTTCCTAGCAATTCTGTCTGAATATTTTCCAGCTCCTCCAGAGCCTCATTTGCTTTCTGCTGCAAATTTCCAAAACCTTCTCTATTCAAGATCCGACAGCATAACTTAGCTTCCTTCAACTTCTGACCAAGCATAAACATCTTTGAGCCAATCTATGTGTTTTTATCCCAAGCACCAGCCATCTTACTGATGAAAGCCGGATGCGTGGAAATGAACGAGAAGTATTTAAATGATTTCTTTGATATACCCGATGATGCATCCAAACTCACCAGATAGGCCGCATGATCCGAGTCTCCAGGAGGATCGAACCGTGCATATGACTCCGGGAACGTTGAAAGCCAACTGTCGTTGGCCATCACACGATCTAACTTGCGCGAAATTGGGTCCTCCGGTCTGCTGTTGTACCATGTGAGAAAGAGACCTCTAAAAGACAGATCAGAGATCTCATTCTCTTCAAGACAATCTCTGAAACTTTCCATACCCCGCATTGGCAAATCATATGACATAAGAGAAGAGTGCTCATTAGCGTTGAGAATTTGGTTGAAATCCCCGACCAATAGCCACCGATTCGTTCCGGCCGGAGAATGAGTTTTAATGTCGGAGATTTCTTCCCATAGAGCTTGCCTCTCAGCCTCGGTGTTAAGCGCATATATAAAGCTCACTGAGAAAGAAGCTTTAGAAACAGGATCAAAACTGCACATAAGACCATCTGCTCTGATCTCTTAAGGATGATGACTGAAATAGAAGGATCCCACACAATCCAAATCCTTCCTTTTTCCGAAGCAACATAGTTATTATCACACCTCCAATGTGGGAAAGTGGCGGCGACAATACTACCGGCGCTGTCCTCTCGAACATTATCAACTGTGAACATATGTTTTATATAGAAAAGAGAAGGAGAAATTCTTCAACACAAGCTGACTTTATCAACTGTGATACCCTCACGTTATAAAAATAAGTACACTCTCATAATCTATCCCCTCAAAACTTAGATAGAGTTACTTTCAATATATGTATAGATCAGCTAATTTTCTTTAGTTTCATATTTGTTCATACAAAACATTAGAATAACTAACAAGGTACGCACTTAATTACGCTACGTACGTGACTTGATGTGTTTTTTAGTGCGTTTATAGTCAATCCTATAACGCTCCAACGCGCTTAAGCATTGGGACGAGAGAGTGTAGGTGCTCGAATTTCTAAAAATGAAATTGTGGGCTAAATATTATAAACACGTAACTAGTATACAAAGGCGAGATTTGGTCTTTATTTTTAATTCAATAAATCGCCGGTAGTGTAACCGTATTATGCGATTCTCAAGTCCCAGAATACAACTGTATCGATTCCTTTTCGTAACACCCGAAAAATTAATCCTCGAATGATAGATGATACTACGATACTCTCGAATTTAGACTTACGATTTTAGAAAGAAAGCGAGAGAGAGTTGGGATTTTCCACAGAGAGAAAACGAGTGAGTTCTAAGTGAAAGATGAGGTTCGAATATATAGGAACGAAGAAAGAGAGGGTTGTTTGATCGTGGAGAATATCTTGCGCACGTCACACAAAAATCTCGTAACTGCATGAGAAAATCTCGGAACGGTTACAAATATTCGCTTGGATATTCTTTAATTTTTGAACAAGATTTTCGAAATAATTTATTTAATGGACCAAAAAATTATTATGAACTTTCCCCAAAAAAATATACGCGTGTGAGCCTCTTTAGAGGCTCATTACACAAACCACGAACCACAAACCACGAACGAAGAGCCACGAGCCACTCAATTGTCCTATCCTTAAGCTTCAAAGGGTAGAGAATGAAAGTGTTAGTAGCTTGGATGAGAGTAGAGGTCTTGGGTGCTTTTCCTTTCTTCTTTTTGTTCATAAGAGGAGCTTCCTTTGCTCCACTCACCCCCTCTAATAGAACACTTTCCAAGTGTTCACTCATCAAATCTTTATTACTCTCTCCAACCAAATTTTTTTTCACAACTTGTTCAATCTTTGGAGAGTGCAACTTCTCAACCTTACAACTTGTGGCTCCTCAATCCTGAAGTCTCCCAAAATGATTGATCCACAATACTCAAATTTGGCAAGACTATAAAAATTTCTTTCCTCTTCATGATCAAGGTCACTTGTGATGGTTCCACAATTGTTGATGGAGGATGACTTCATTGGATATAACACTTCATCATTCACCTTTGTTATAACTATCCTCTTGTTGTTGAAATCCATTATTCCACCGGTAGTTTTGAGAAAATCAGTGCCTAGAAGTAGAATCTTCTTTCCCTTCTTCATATTTATGACAACAAGGTCAGTTGGGGTGGTACAGTCCCCAATAATCACCATATAGTCCTTGAGCTCCCCATATGGTACTTTTGTTGAAGAATCCCCAAAGGTGAGAGTAGATTTGTAACTCTCAATGCTCTTTATCCCCAATTCCTCAACCATCTCAAGGGATATGACACTCACATTTGAGCCGGTGTCACACAAAGCATCCTCAATCCTCAAGTTTCCAAGAGAGCAAGATAATGAGAACTTGCATGGTGCTCCTACCTTAGGAAGTGATGTAGGAGCTATCTTGGTCGTGGGTGGCTCTTCCTCAACCATGACTTTATGCACACTTTCAAAGACCATGAATGAACTCCTCAATGATAGCTTCTTCATCCAACTTACCATCTTTCTCCTTATCAATTGGAGAATCATAGACAAGGGCTTCAAGTTTAGCTACAACCCTTTTATTTACAACATTGGAGTAGATGGTGTTGCAAAGGTTAGTGAAATTAGCCTTCCCCTTTTGTTTCTTCATTTGGTTTATTCTTGAATTTAAGGTCTCAAGCTTGAAGGTGAGATCCTTGAAGTTTCCATCAACCTTAGAGTGTATATCAACCATCTTCTTTTTCAAATTTATTGCACCATTTGCTTGTCCTTAGATGAGATGTTGAAGCATTGTCGTTATTTCAGAACCTATATCCAAAGAAGTAGAATCTTGAGCTTGAGGGTTGTAAGGAAGCTAAGGTGGGAAACCTCCTTGTTGCCATTGAAGTTTGTTTTAGGAGCATAACCTTGTTGTTGACTGAAAGGCACAAAGCCTTTTTGAAGTTGATAACCTTGACTCCTATAGTTGTTGTAACCACCTTGGAATTTTTCTTGGTTCCCCAAGTAGTTAGCTTCCTCTTGAGTAATTTGATCCACTTCCACAACTTCTTGAAAAGCATGATTAGGGAAATTGTTTCCAGTGAAGTGGATCTTTTTCTTCTCGGTAGCTTGGATACTCTTATCCAATTTGTCATTCAAGGCTTGGATCTCTTTTATAGTGGCATCCTCAACAGCCTTAACTCCCCTAGAAGCTCTGTAAAATTCCTCATTGTTGTTTTCATCACTCAAAGCAAGATTCTCCACTAGCTCCATTACATCTTCTACATCCTTTTCTAGGAAGTGGTCATTGCTAGCTGTGTCAAGAAGAATTCAGATTTGGTAAGAACTCCACGGTAAATATTGCTAAGTAGTGTTTCCTTAGAGAAACCATGATGGGGCCACTGTAAGGTGTAGCCTTTGAACCTTTCCCAAGATTCACAAATGATTTCATTGTTACATTGAGCAAAACTCGATAGCTCATTTATGAATCTAGCTATGCGGGAGCTCGAAAAGAACTTCTTGAGGAAAACCTTCTTACATTCACCCCAAGAGGTGATTGAACCCTGAGGTAGGTTCTTCTCCCATAGAAGTTCTTTATCCGCAAGGGAGAAAGAGAATAAACGCAGCTTGAAGCTATCCGCAGAAACTTCATTGAGCTTTGTTGTTGCAAAGATTTTTTCAAACTGATCAAGATGATCTAGTGGATCCTCCAATGTCAATCCATGAAAATGATTGTTCGAACCATGAAGACGATGCATACCTTTATCTCAAAGTCGTTTTTGGCTTCAAGAGGTGGAATTATGCCTTCTCGATTGGCATGATTGTTGGGAGCATCACCCTCTCCAATGGTTCTAGCTCGCCTCTGATGGTTCTTAGTGCGATTAACATCATCACCTTGGCCAACATGTCCAACATTTTCAGCTTGCTCATTATGTTGGTTGTCCATGATGTGTCCCAACCTTCTCAAATGAGTTAGTTTCTCTTGAACTCTTTTTGCTCTAGCAATTCCCTTTCCAAGGCCTTTATGTCTTCAACTCTTTCCACTAAGTTTGTTGGACCTCTAGACCTTGTGTTCATGCACCTATAAGAACAAGAAAGATAGACAAGCAGAGAGATTAGTAAAGTAACAAAAGAAATTATTCTTAACAAGATTTAAAATCCTAATGACTAAAGCAAAACCCAATTGGCAACGGCGCCAAAATGATAACAAGGATTTTTCGGATCTTGAATTATCAATCACCTCAAAACAATATATTAGTCATTGTGGTATATCAAGGTTTTATTAATCCAAAAGGGTTAAGTATAGTAACAAAAGGAATGCATACAATCCTATCGCACTAAAAGAAAACTGTCGGATAGTTAAGTCTTAGCTACGGATTTTCCGTAGCTATTTTTTCAAGCTACGAATAGCTACAGATTAGCTACAACTGGAAAAATCAAATCCGTAGCTATTTCATAGCTATCCGTAGCTATATAGCTACAAAACAAATTCGTAGCTGTTCAAGCAAAATAGCTATAAATAGTTACAACACGTTCGTAGAATCATATAGCTACGGATATCTTCGACAAAAAACGCAGAAATATATCTACAACATATTTTATGGCTAATCGTAGCTATATCTAACGAATATTTAGATATATGGTATAACTACGAATACAATCGTAGCTATTTGTGGCTTTGTGAGATAACTACGGATAGCTGCGAATTTATCCTTAGCTATTCAAACCCTAAACAAACCCTAAAAATCTAAAGTATAAACAAAACTCTTAACTAATAAAAATATAATTACTATAACATATCTAAAAATAAGTTTTAACAATTATAAATTAATTTTTTTTCAAATTTATTATTTTCAAACCTTAAGTTAAAACTCTAAACACAACACTTAAAACCCTATATCCTAAAGCATAATCATACATTAAACATTACTCTTAATCAAAAACTAAAAAATTAAAATATAAATCTAGTTATATATACATAAAATAATATTTAAATCATATAGTATAAACAAAACTAATTCATAAAATCCTAAGCCCTAAACAAACTCTAAAACTCTAAAGAAGAAATAAAACTCTAATAAATAAAATTCCTTTTTTGGTAACAAAAACAAATATTAAACACTTATAAAAGAAAAATATTTTGCCAAATCTATTGTTTTCAAACTTCAACTTATAACCCTAAACACCAAACTTTTAGTATATCATAATCATACTCTACCTTATTCTTAAGAATAAAATATAGAATTTAAAAAACTAATTATGTATACACAAAAATAATATTTAAACTATTTAAATATATATTTTACATAAAATTAATAAAAATTATTTTAAAACAATAAATTAAAAGTCTAATGATTTTTTAAAATTTATTAATATTTTAATACTAATAATTAATTAAAAACTCTTAATTAAAAAAATAATTATTATATATACTCATATATAAAATTTAAAACTTTTAAAATAAAAAATAATGTAAATAAAAATTAAAATCAAATTTAGTCATTTTTAGTTATTATATATACTCATTTTTATTATTTTTAAATCATTTATAAAATTTAATAATTTTAAAATTTTTATCTATTCTAATTTTAAATTTAAGATTTTTAAAATTTTATTTTAACCATTTTACTATATTTAAATCATTTTTCTAATTATTATATATTAAATATACTTAAAATTATTTGATTTTTAGAATGTGCAGTCGAGGGAGCTTCGTCGGGAACCTTCGTCGGGAACTTCTCGCTCTCGGCTTCACCACTCCGTCGCAGCCTCATCTTCGGAGGCAAATGCGGCGGTTACAACTTCCATACGGCGACGATTACGAAGCTTCAGCCACGGCGATCTCGCACCTCCAGATGCTTCACCACGAGATCTGAAAAAGGCGATAGAGAGAAGACCAAGACGTTGGGGTGTTGACGATTGTGAATGCCGGAGCCATTGGCGGTGGTCGTCGGAAGAAGAAGTGCTTCCTGATTTTTTTTTTGTTTTTTAGATTTATTATTTAATGTAATTTTTTATTATAAATATATTTTTTTTAAATTTTTTTTTCATATTTAAAAAAATAGTATAAAATAGCTACGATACTAATCATAGATAACCGTAGCTAATCAAGGTACGAACACGATCATAGTATTCATAACTATTAGCTACGGATATGTTCGTAGCTATTCCGCAAACACGTTGTTACGCATAGTTACGAAAGTTCAATAGATAAGAGCATTTAGACGCGGAGACGAGTCGTAGGTATCCTTAGATATGTCCAAAATAGCGACAAAAATTGGGCCATAACTACGAAAAAGTGCGTAGCTATGACTCAGCTTTCTTGTAGTGACCAAGCTAAGCCAATTAAAGATGATTTTAAGCTAACAATCTTAAGTGATCAAACAATAACAAACAAGAAAGCAAATAGAAACTTAAATGAATAAGAGCAAGAGGGTCTAAGATGAGGTCAAGAAGTTAAGTCTATCAAGGGATCATCATAATTAGGTGTCTATCAATCAGTCATGCTAAACAAGGAAGGTTCAATGATCTAACAAGCAGCTAATCACACTTTCATGTAACTAACCCTATACTAATCAAGCATTGATCCATTTCTCAATATCAAATCCAAGATAGCATGCATTCAACTCAATCATTAAACTATTCAAGCATATTTTAATCATTAGTCTAGAACTTAAATCATTAGATCAATCATATCTCTAGGAAAATATCTTTTTAATAAATTCCTAATCAAGAACAATCTATCAATTGTGATCAAGAATCAATTAAATATGTAAAACAGGTTCATTTGACTATTAAACATCTTATAAATCAATTCACATTGGTTAAGCATTCAAAATCTCTAATTAGTCTCTATCAAGGATTTCATCAAACATTTTGTGGGCATGAAAAAGGTTTAAGATCTTAATCAACAATTTTTTTGTAAATCTAGCATAGAGAGCAACCTAAATAGAAGGATTATTACTAATAAATCCCTAAACACCTTTAGATCATCCCTAATTAAGCTCTAATCTACTTCATATCAAAGCCCCCAAAAGACTACTCACTAATTAAATTAATCCCATCAAAAACCATAAAAATAATAATGAAAATCATGATTAGAAAAAGTGAAATTTACTCTAGATAGTATTAATCTTTGGAGTAATTACTATCTTAGTATACTAAACCCTAAGTTTACTAACTTAGTATTAAGATGGTGTTAAATGTCTAAATTACCCTTATACTAAAATTTCCTTAAAATAAATTTCTCATATATTACTTTGAAAAAAATTCCCAAAATACATTCATTAAAAAACTAATTAAAATACAAAACCAAAAAAAAAAAAGTGTTTAACCCGAAATCAAAAACCTAGGTTTCACATTTACCCCATCGATTTTTTAAGCCACCTTTGTTTTGCTCTCCCGATTTCGAAGTGCTGCATCCGCCGACTTCGTCTCCACTGATCTCGTCGCCTCCACCGTGAAGTTCCGTCAAACCATCGCCTCTGCAACACAGTATTCCCCTTCATCTTCCCCAATTGTTTCCGTGTTCTCTTGATCTCCCGATTTTATTTCATTTTTTGTGTTATCTTGATCCATATTCTCTTGATTTTGGCGATTTGATTTCAGATTATTTGTGTAATATTGTTCGATTGTGTAATCCTTGCTATCGTGATTTGATTTTTCTCGCTATGGTTCTTCTTCTTCTTTATTGATGATGTTTGGTTACAGTGAGTGATATAATCATAAGCTGAAAAGTATATAAAAGTTCTGGATGATTTTTCCGCACTTTTTGGAGGTAGATATTGTGAAAACATGTTTTCTAGCAACTGGTTATTATGTGGTAATTTTCTCAGAAATGTTTCCTTCTCTACAGAGGATCCTATATTTAGAGGATTTGAGGAAATCCCAGGGGAAAGCGAAGAACGAAGAAAGGCCAGATGGGATCGTGAACAGAGAACAAAGAGCCGTGTGGTATGTGTGGTTATTTTAGTTTTCTTTTGAAACTTATGATGATATCTCATTAAGCTGAATGCCAGTATGAAAATCTATGATGAATTTTCCTTGTGCTCGAAAGTACCACTTTGCGTTTAAAAGTTTATTTAAGTTCCCCGGAGAATGTGTTGAATCAGTTGAAATTTTTGCTATGTGTAGCTTGCACTTGATTGCATATTTTGGTTCTAGATGATTTTACACTATTCAGTGCCTTTTAAAATGTAGGCACAAGCTGTAGCTGAGATGAATAACCGTGATCATCAATCACAGATTGAACAAGAGCAGAGAACTGTAAGTTACGCTTTTCTTTATGATATTGCTGTTTATGACATTTACATCTCCTCTAGTGATTTTGTATTCTAAACCTACATAGACTCTCCTTGTTGGTGTGCTTAAATACCAACGATGGTTTCCTTGTTAATGTTGCTTTTTAGAGGATTTCTGAGACTGTTGATGTTGAGATAAGGCGTTGGGCAACTGGAAAAGAAGGAAACATGCGTGCGCTGTTATCTTGATTGCAAATCGTGAGTTTTAAAGAATTACAAAAAATGTAAAATAATGTTCGATTACATCTGTTTATCCATGTACTCCTCGTAAGTTCATTGAATTTTCGGTTCTGTTTGAACGATGATAGGTACTCTGGACTGGATGTGGTTGGGAGGCTGTTTCTCTAACAAATTTGATCACTTCTTCAGCAGTGAAGAAAGTCTATAGAAAGGCAACGCTGTATCCCGATAAAGTTCAACGGAGATGGTTGATTGTTTGCGGTGGTGACGGAGTAAGAGACGGGCGAACTGTAGGAGAGGGATTGTGTGTCTCTTTGACATGTAAGGGAAGAGAACCACATGATGTGATGACACTGCCATTTTTCTATATTTTCTAGGTTTCTTACTTTGCGTTCGCAAGCATATATATATAGGAAGTGAAATGATTGTATTTATATTAATACTTGTTAACTTGTAGATACTGTTAAACAAGGTGTGAAAAAGAGATAGTCCATTGATTAGAATGTATCTTGTTTACATGTCTAGATGTTGAAAAAATGCATATGCACATGTAAGATGTGACACATGCCCACAAGGTCAACAACTATGTATTTTTCCATATTAAAAGGTACGACATTGCTTTTGGTTAAAAAATGTGGACAAAATAAATCGTCACACTTGTAAGAAAATAATACAAACTGATAAACTACAAATTATACAAAATTCGACCAAAATATTTCAGCATCAATTTAGTTAGATTTTTTTCGTGTGTTATTATATGGTTGTTTTTTTTTGAACCAGTTATTATATGGTTAATTTCATTGGGAACAACTATGTTCCGTTCCACTATATTCACTCTATATGTAAAGTGTTGAAGGTCGATGTCAAACATAAAATCTAAACCCTTATCACTAATCCCTAAACCCTAAACAATAATTTAAAAACCTAAGGAAAAACGCCAGTTTCCAACGATGAAAAAAAAAACAATTAAGGCAACAATTAATGACAATAATTACAGCTTCCTAATATGATAACACGGAATATTTCCGTTTTTTGATTAAAATTATATTTCCTTTTTTGTAATATTCGAATTATGTAGTTGCCTAAAATTTTTTTTTCGAAATTGTCAAAAAACAATAAAATATTTTCCGAATTTTAACAAACTTTAATAAGACACTTATTGACTTATTTGGTTATTTGCATAAATTTATTATTAAAATACTTTGAAAATCAATTAGTTTATAATTTTTGGGAATTTAGAATAGAAAATTTTCAAATATAATTACAAAACTATAAACCTACTTTTTTTAAAATATGATTTTTTAAAAAAACTAAAATTCATTTTATAATCATTTAAATTTAAATTTAAAAATTCATAAATCATTCTCAAAACATTAAAATTAAAATTTAAACATTACTATTTTCGCCTAAGATTTTTTTAATTTTAAATTTAGTGCTCAATAGTAAATATGGAAACAACTAACAAATCTGCAAAAAAAAAAATTAATTAAAAATGTGTCACATTATAAAATTATAAAAAATCTGTAGAAAATTATGATAAATCTGTAACAAATAAAAAAAATCTGTAACAATATAACACTGGTTTAATAATTTTTTTCACCTTTTCGTCTATGTAACGGATTTTCTTAAATCTGCATCAAATGGAAAAAAACAGCAACACTGAAAAAAACTCTGCAGTTTTAATCCGCAAAATTTTTGAAAAAACCGCAAACCAATAAAAAAATCTTCAACACTAGCCAGGAAAAATCATATAATCCGCAAAAAATTTAAAAAATCAGTAACACATAAAATAAATCTGCAACACGGCATACTACTTTAGTAATTAAAAAACAGCAATACACTTTGTTACGGAGTAATATTATATCCGCAACAAATAAAAAAATCTGCTACACATAAAATTAAATCTGCAACGAAAAATCTGTAAATTTCTAAATAAATCCGAAAAACACAAAAATCTGCAACACATGGCTGCGGATTTAAAATCGTAAGGAAGGTGGCAGTTTCGTAAATAATAATTTTTTTTCCAGATTTGGAGAAAATCATTAATGGCAAATCGGTAATTTTTTTTTTCCTTCTAAATGGTTGTAAGGGTAGTTTAGGCAATAAAGTAGAGGAAAAAAAGGTCAAAAGATTAGTACTAAGCTAGTAATTGCTCTATTAATTTATACTAAATAAATAAATTTCCCTTAGAAAAAAGAAATTGATAAGAGATAACATGTACTAAATTTAAACTCAAAATAAAAGTTTACAAATTGTTTGATCTGAAAGAGGTAAAGAAAAATTTAAAGAAGAAGATGATCTCCAAAATATATATATATATATATATATATATATATATATATATATATATATATATATATATATATATATATATATATATATATATCCTTGGGATTGCAGTGGCATTTTGGTATTAAAAAGATGGTTCAAAAATGGTTCCATCGGACGTGAATATCGGTTTGTGCTTGGCGATGTGGTTTCATCGTGGAGGTTCTATCCGATGGTTTAGGTTCGACAAAGTCCCATATGTCTGTCCGATGTATCAAGGTCGATGGTTCGCGGAAGACAATATCGGACGGTGAATGCTCGATGGAAAGGTCGATATTATTACAGCTAGAATTGGATCTTGATCGAGTGACGAATATCGGCTTAGGGTGGCTGATACTATATAATCGATGGAACGCAATCGGGCCTCTAAGCCCATTAAATCTGGTTGATGAAATATGCTCGATAGGTTAGCATCAGCTGATGTAAGGCCGATGATGCTGTCCGGTGGGTGATGGCTTGTCCGTCTACGATGCATGGGATGCATGGGAATTCTTCATCTCTCTTTTTTTTTTTTTTTTGTTTGCGTCCTCTCTCCTCTCTGTCCTTAGTTCCAATTGGATCTCCCAATCACACCTAATCTTCTTAGCATCTCCAAAATCCTACAAATCACAAATAAACACTTCCAAAAACATTAAAATATGTAATTCCTAACTTTTAACCCTTCTAAACTTCTATGAATAAATGCAAATGTAACCAAAACATGACATAAATGAAAATTAGAAATGACTAAAATGTGATAACATCATACTTTCACATCTAACTCTCTAACTTTAAAATCCGTTTTTTTTGCTAATCATGTGTACATTCCAGTGAAAATCTTTTTTTTTTTTTTTTTTTTTTTTTTTCATTTTCGAGTGATACCCCAATTATTGGACTAAAACTATTTATGACTTTTGAAGTGCAATATATCAAATTGGTTCCCACATTTTTTTCTTAAAAATAACAAAAATGTTAATATGTAAAAATTTGGAGTTATGGTCAGTTGAATTACTCGTGTCTCCGGCACCGGCATGGAAGATGGTGTTTTGTAGATGGATCATGGAAGGAAGAGAATACTTTTTCAGGACAAGACTGGTATAGCACCTATGAAGGAGAGCGAGACGTCATGATGGGAGCGAGAAATATCAGATGTAGCTTATCTTCTCTTCATGCAGAATTCGAAGCACTCATTTGGGCAATGGAGTGTATGAAGAGATGGGATCAGCGCGATGTAACCTTCGCAACATGACTGTTCAGAGCTGGTGAAGATAGTCTCTACACCTTCAAAATGGCCTGCATTCAGGATATATTTGGATGAGTATGAGAATCGAAAGAGCTTCTTCACAAGGTTTGTTATCACTCACACTCCAAGAACACACAACACCAAGACAGATAAGTTAGCACGAGATGCAAGGGTCCAGCCATCTTATTTCGTTTTCATAAATTCAGATTCACCATTTTGGCTGGCCGAGATTAGGTAGTATCTTTTGGTTATTGACAAAAAAAAGAATTACTCGCGGCTCTTCCAGAATAAAGGATCAGAAAAGGTTTTCAACTGGGAAAATGGACAAAACAGTGTTTGAGTCTAACAAAATCTTAGCTGTGATAGAATTTATGATACGGACGAATCATGTGATGTTTATATGTAGTACGGTCTTTCACATTTATTGAGCTGTAAAAAACTGCAATATCGCAATTTTTTAATATCGCATTACTTATCTTTTGTATTCTTGAGCTGCCCAGATATTAAACTAAAATAATTTAAAGATATCTATCAATATTTAAGAGTTTGATACAAAAATATTTATTTACTAATATGACTACATATTATGACAAAAGTGCAAGAAAACTAATTATTCAATGTTGTGATTTTCAATTTTTATTGTATAGGTGTAAATAAATTTGTAACGGTTATTTGTACACAAATGATGGGTACACTACATTCTAAGATACGTCCATTCAATGATTGAATTTTTATCGTCAGTTTTATAAATGTTATGTTGAAAATCCGATGTCAAATCATAATTATAAAAATAAAAATTATAATTTGACATAGTTTTAACTTTTTGATACGCCTTAGATAGAAAGCTTCCAGCTCCTTCGCTTCTTCAATATTTGCCAAAACTCGAGATCGCATGATATTATCTCAAGAAGTAGAATATTTTCTTATGACCACTTGTGAGAAAAGAAAGCAAACTATGTGGTTCCGTTTTAGCCTTATCGTCATGCATTAAATTCGGATATTACGGTGTCAAGAATCAAGAATCAAACCAACTTGAGCTTTATTCCCTATTCGATGAATAAGATTTATGTTAAGTCAATCAACCTCGTGGCCAAGAAGATGGATTTGATAGTGAAGCAAGCACCTAGTATCCAAAAATAAAACAACTGAAATGTTGAGTCACAGTTTTGCCTCTTTCAATGATATTAATGGTGGCCCAATTCTTATCTCAAGAGTCGTTATTCTTATATCACAATACAAGGTTATCATCATTTTCAGTGTACGTGATTCACGTACCGACACATGCATATATGTACCTAATATGCAAAATGACATCTAATTCCGCAACTGGCCCGTACCGTCCTATAACATGGAATATATAATGTAACAATCTAACAAAGTTCCTTATATGGTAGAATCCAATTCTTTACACACTTTGGTTTAATGGTTCGAAAGTCATTTTCTATAATGAGGTCGAACAATCACTTGCAAAAAGTTTGTAATGGATAGTGAAGAATTTAGCCATGGATTTATCCAAATTCAATTTTCCTTTTCTTTGATGATATTTTTTTGCTATACTTGATGATATATTTGTTATAAGATCCATATCATAAATTTATACAAATTGCAGCCAGTTTTTTAACCGATGACTAGTCAATCACCTAACATATTTGTGGCATAGAACAATTAAATGAAATTAATAGTATGAACCACTTCAATAGTTAAAGGCTTAATATTTCACACAAATTAAAACCATGAAAATAAAGTACGTATTTCTACCTTTGATAGCTAAAATGAAATATATATGATGAGAATATCAATAAGAATTCTGATAAATTTGTATTTTTGAATCATGAAACGTAGGATAAAATTTTGCATTTTTTCAATATCAATTATTTCGTTATCATATTTACTCCAGAAAACTATATACTTCTTCTTTAAGCTATATTAATTTCCTCACATGATAAACCCAAATACAAAATCAAAAATTTGTTTTTATAATACAATTAAAATATAAATATATATAACTTTGTTTCATAAATAAATTAGTTTGCTGTGTTTGAAATAATCAATTCATAGATTTTGCCGGAACTTAAAATTTAATTAGAAAATCTTGGGGGTCGGTGATAAAAACTTTTACTTTTAAACTATTGGCGGTTAAATTTCATTAATGATGCTAATCTGATGAAAAGGAGTTCTGCATGTCAACTCTGTGGAAAAATACATCGGAACGATGAATCGGAAACGACGACGTTAGAAAAAGCGTCTACATTCGAAGGATAGCCGGCATGTTCTTTATGGTCCCAAGAGTTCTGTGCACATTTCTTTCTGTTCAAATCCACCAACTTAACCAGTAATTGAACTTCTGTTACTAGTCATGCAAAAAAGGAACGAGAGAAAGAAGAAAGGTGAGTAATGGGGATTACTCCGTGAGACAATCCGAACTAATCCAATTCAACACATCCGACACACGCCTTGACACTGAGACGAGAATTAAGCAGCTACAAGCACCAACTACATCTAAAGATATACGTAGTCTCGAAATTAGGCACACATAGAGATGTTAAAACAGACGGACCCGGCCCGTTTAGGCCCGAACCTGTTTAAGCCCTAACCCGTATAGACCCGTAGAGATGAACTCGTTTAAAGCCCGTTTATTTAAAAGCCTGTCGGGTTTTATTAACCCGATTAGGCCCGTTTACGTTTTTTTCTTTCAAAAATGTCTTATTGTAATATTTATTTGATAATTGATTATGAACCTGTAATTTTTTATGAACTTCATTAAGTCTTGATTTATTAACGAAGGAACTAAAAAAAGACATCAAGTCTGATCAACTTACAAGTCTTAATTCAAAAATACAACAAAATATATGATAGTTTTGGTTCCTAATGGAACACAAGTTACACAAGTTCACAACATTTCTTAATTCAAAAACACTTCAAAATATGTCTCCTTGACACTCCTTGCATGCTCCAGCTGAAGCACCATCACTGCTACAGCAACATAAAATTTGCTAGGATCCTGCAGCAACAGGGTAACTTTGGTTAAGCAGCAGATACGATTGATGACAAGAACACAACATGTCAACATGTAATGATCAGATTCTATCGCCATTTCCCAAATGATATTTTGATAGATTTAATGTGATCAGATTCTCTTTGTCGAACATTGAATCCAATAAGCAACTCCAGAGCATAAAATAAGTCTTATACCATCCATACATAATCAAGAGACAAAAATGAGTTTAAAAGAAGAAGATGAAGAAATGATATAATACCAATGTGTTTATGGCATGCTTGAACTCGATCCTTGTACTCCCGAACTACTAGCTGTCTTTCTACCATCTTCAACGGCTGTGTTATCCTCTTCTTCTATGGTAATGGTACCTACAATTTAAAAAAGTTGAAAACATAAACTCTACAAAAGAAGAGTAACAGAGAAGTTGAACAGAACATAAACTGGTACAAACAAAGTGTGTGGCTACTATTCACAAAGCCTTTGTTTGTACGACCAGGACTTTGGAGCATTTATTATCATCTCAATAGCATATATATATATATATATATATATATATATATATGTTTCTGAACTTTAACCCAAATATATATAGTCTATATTTTTATCATCTTGGGACTGTGCTTGTTTACTAAGACAAGTAGCTATAGAATTTTTCTGTTCAATACATAAGTCAAATAGCTAATAGCTCGTGATGACACAACATGAAGGATCAACAGAAAATGCAAGATGACTTTTATTACTCCTTCTCGTTTTGGCTTGGATGAAAGGTTGGACAGTGACTTCTCTTCTCGGCTGAAACTCGCATAGCTGCATAAATTGTAGTGAGAAATAACGAAAATGAATTCTCTAGGATACCTAAAAGATAAAATCATGAATATGAATGATTTACTCACTGAGATTTGGCATTACTAAGTATACTGAAACTGGCTGCGAAGTGCGAACAAGTGGAGCAAGCTTTCTAAGAGAACACAATGAGAGTATGAGACGATATATTTCATAAGCAAAAGAGAAAGTATATAGCACAGACTAAACGAAGAGAATCGAGAGAAACTATACCTGTAGCAGCAGAAAATTGAGATCGAACGGCAACAAATCTCGGTGTCAGAAAACCCTTTTGGAGCAAAATCAAATAAGCGAATTATCCGATTGATTCAGGTCAAAATCATTGTGTGGTGCTCTGCTCAGAGCTTGAGAAGAAGCAAATGTCTATGAACCCTAAAACTCAGCCACGAATCGTAATTTTTTTTGTTTGAATTGGTAATAATACGACGTCGTTGTATATTATTTTTTTTTTTTTAAACTAAACGGGTCTAAAAGGGTAACATGTTTATTACCCGTTAATAAAAGGGTTTAAACGGGCTAGCCCTTGTAGACCCGTTAACTTTTAAATTATAAACGGGCCTAAACGGGCCAAAGTTAATAAACTAAGCTCGTTTAGGCCCGTGAAATCTGTACCCGTTATAACAACCCTAGGCACACATCAAGAAAGAGATTCCAACTACCCGATCGCCCTGACCTCACAGACCACAGACACTCTAGGCTCTGTACCAATAACAGGTACCATGCCCAACCGGCATTAACCGTGCCCTTACCGGCACCATGCCCAATCGGCACAAACCCTTTCGGGCCAAACAACTGCCTAGCTAGACCAAAGCGAAAGGACGTGCCCAAACCGGCCCCGTCCTGACAAGCAACGTGTACGGAGGACTCTTAACCTTGTACACCCACATTTAACTCTAACTCAACAACATTATCCCGGTTCTGAACCTAATTGTCTTTAACAGACCATCTATATTCTCACACAATTCCTCAATCAACAACACAAGCCAAACAATCTTAAACGTCTCAATCAATCACACAATATAAAATCCGGTTAACGATTTCATTCCGTTCTCAAACCATCAACCAATCACGCAACAATTTTCATTTTACTAATTCAATTCTTAATTTTGGTTACTCTATTCCAATTCTTATATCAATATGGATATCGATCGTTAAATTTAATTTAAAAAATAGGGTCATAAACATAAATATGATTATATAATATTTAGATTATATAACTATCTAACCACCTAACTCACCCATCAAGCAAGGAAGCAGACTTAACCCTATCACGACGCCACGACATATAACGAGAGCGAGAGCGAAGAAGAAAATTAGAGAGAACCGCCTCACCTTGGCCTTGGATGACAATGATGACAAACAACAAACAAACCATGATTGAGTTGCGATCAAGATCGCGGAAGAAGAATACGGCTCTCCATGATCTAAGGCTCTAGATCGGTTCTACTTGAACATAGAGCTATATCAATTTGGCTAATAAGTCCATGTAAATATTCGGGTCAAGCGGAATCCGCTTTCTCAACTCAAAACACAGACATATCTAGACTAATCACAGATTCGTCTTGAACAAACACGTTTTAGAAAACAGATCATATCTTCCAAATGGTAAGTCGGATCAAGGATATTCTTACCTTTCTATAAAGCTGAGACAACAATGTATTGTTCGTTCTGTTGATCCTTACGGATTTCCAGGAAAATGCTATTCAATCTGACGGCCGGAATTGACTCGATTATAGATCTGCATCCGAAAGAGTGAAAAATCGAAGAAACGAGATTAGATCTCCGTTCTATCACCACAGAGAATAGAAACATGAGAGAAGGTCAATGAAAAGAGAAGGATCGATGGAGGATATGGATTCATTTTACCCAAGAGAAGAAGAATTGAAGAGAGATGGTACAAGGAGCAATCAGACAGTAAAGATGGACGTCTGAGACGGATGACGGACGGCGGTGAATCACCGGAGATGTATGGCAGCTGGCGACTCCATCGATGGGCAGGGATTCACCGTCGATCTCTTCTCTTGACGCTCTCTTGGGTGGCTACTCTTATTTATAGGAAAAGAGAAGGAGGCTAAGTTAAATGAATTGGCTAAAGGCTTAATTGGAACATTTTTTGACAAACCCAAAAACGAGAATTTTGGTCCATGACAATTCTCCCCCACTTGACGGGAATTCCTACCGAATTCCAAAACGTTCTATCGCTCGGAATGCTCTGGAACTCAATTCCAAAACCCAACGAGACACTGAAGGCACCGATAAAGGATGTGCGAACTCTTTTGAAGTCACACACTTTCTTTTGGAATCCAATGAATGGAAGAATGAATGGGTAAGGATCTCGACTTCCAAGTCGTACACCCCGAAACCTTTTAACTTTGGACGATCGTTTGACCAACAATCAAACAAGAACATAATCAAGCGACAATCCTTAGTCGGGAGAGATGTTAAAGAATGGCATCCATAAAGTTTATACTTCCGCATCCTTATTCTTTAGTCTGAGGTGGGGCAGACAAGATGAGCAAAGACTCACCATGTGAAAACCTCAGAACGAGAAAGAATATGAAGAGATGGGATCACATAAGCACTTAGGAAGGCTGAGAAATTTCTTAATTTACTCACTTTTTTTGAAATTCAAAGAATGGAAAAATGAATAAAGAGGTAAACCACAATAGTTCTGAGAATGAAGAGGAAAGAATAAAAATCACTTACGGAATCTCCCGAACAAGAAAAGATTGAGGCTAGAGGGAAAATAACGTTTCAAACTTGACATAACGGAGACATTCCAGCTCGACAGAGTGGAGACATCTCTATAGGTTTCTCCGAAATTGCACAAGAGAAGTACAACGGTTTCTTCTTACTAGAAAGATCTTGTGAAATCTCAAAACAAGAAAGGGACGAAGGTTGGAGATGGAGGGCACGAAACTTGAATTATCTCCATAAGAAATTGCAGAAAGGAACTAAGATATGCACAACTCCCTTGGAGAACGAAGGAGGAATACGACCTCAACAATCCAATGTGAGGGCTTGAGGCACGAAAGCTTTACTTTCGGAAATCACAAAAAAGGAAGAGACTAAGAACTCAAAACGAAACAAGAAGAGAAACTGACTCAACCCCAGTAGGGAACATAGAACTCGACTAACTGAGCGAGGGTCTCGAGATCGCCACCGGTTCGGGTCTCAACGCAATCCTGGAACTTTAATGTGGTGAAACTTCTCCCATATAAATTCACTGTCGGATCCTCCTCGACCCCCATACAAGAATCCTAAGCTCAGGATTTAGCACACCGGAGATCCTTTATCACTCCGACGTACAGAACAAATAAGAATACCAGGTAAGGTCCACAGATTTTTCGACACCCTCCACGGCGGTCAGTGTATCTCTCATGTGTCCACCCTTATATACTTCCAATTTCTCGGTCGCGGGTCGGGGCAGAGGGTTTGCAGAAGTCTTCCTCGATCTATTTCGCTTTTGCAAAGAACCTAGAAAAAGGGTTTAGAGAGGAAGGGACGCGATACTAAAAATAACTCCCGAAGAAGAATTCAGGAAGAAGAAGGAAAAACACTAGAGAGCTCACATGAAGCACTCATGAGGAATCCATAATTGTTTCCCATTACACGACTCATTTGGGAACCAAGGAATAAATACAATAAGAGATAGGGGAAAGACTACAACAGTCCAAGGAAGAAACACATGAAGAACGAAGGTTCAACTTGTAGAATCTTCAGAACATGGAAAGAATGAGAGTGCATGAAAGAGGAAGGAAACACAAGACTAGAAACAACTTCTGAACGAGAACGAAAAAGAGGAAGTCATGAACTTGGACTCAGAAACCCCACATAAACTCTTCTTCGATTCACTTCAGGAACACCGCTCGAAATGCTTCTTGAATTCTCCGGTAAACTTCTACACATACATATCCTACCACGCCTGGTTGGAAAACACTCCGAACAACCGCCAATCCCACATACACCTCAATGGTGTCTACTACCCTGAAGGTGTACACCACAACAAACATCTCAACATACACCTCGATAGCATACTCTACAACATACATGTCAACATACACCTCGTCGGTATATACCTCAACATACATCTCAAAATACACTTTAATGGCATACATCTCGACATACATGTTAAGGGAAACTGCTACCATTAAGGTCTACAGGCACTAATCTCAACCTGCAACGAAGATCTAACTAAACTAGAACCATATAGAAAAAGTCATATACTACTATTGTTGGTGGTTTGAAAACACTTTCGCAAAGTTCATCCGGATTCTTAAACTTTCGCAAACGAAAATAAGGTTTTTGAAAAACAACAGAAGCTGATCCCTTAAGTCATGAACGAGGGACCTTAACCCAAGCTCTGATACCAACTGTAACGACCCGTTCCCGGCGAACCAGAAACAATGGCGTTAGGATAAGCATCTAACGCGAAGGCTAGCCGACATGTCCTCCCATGGTCCCAGGAGTCCTCAGCACACTTCCTTCTTTTCAAATCAACAACTTCTGCTACTAGTCATGCGGAAAAGGGAACGGGGAAAGAAGAGGGGTGAGTAATGGGGATTACTCTGTGAGACAATATGAACTAGTCCAATTCAACAAATCTGGCACAATCCTTGACATCGAGACGAGATTAAGAAGCTACAACCACCAACTACGAATAAGGATATACATAGTTTTTAAATAGCCACACATCAAGCAAGAGAGTCCAACTACCCGGTCGTCCTGACCCCACCGGCCCCGGACACCCTCGTAGTTTCCGTACCAATAATAGGTACCATGCCCAACCGTTATTAACCATGCCCTTACCGGCACCATTCCCAACCGACATTACACCCTTTCGGGCCAAACAACGGGCTCGTTAGACCCAAGCGAAAGGACGTGCCCAAACCGGCTCCGTCTTGACAAGCAGCATGTACGGAGGACTCTCTACCCTCTACACGCACATCTTACTCAAACTCAACAACATTTTCCGGTTCTCAACCTAACAGTCTTTAACAGACCATCTATTTTCTCACACAAATTCTCAATCAACAACACAAAAAAACAATCTTAAACGTCTCAATCAATCACACAATGTTAATTCCGGTTAACGATTTCATTTAGCAATTACATTCTCAAACCATCAACCAATCACGCAACATTTTTCATTTGACTACTTCAATTCTTAATTATGTGTACTCGATTCCAATTCCTTATATCGATAAGGATATCGATTGTTCGATTTCATTTAACAAATAGGTTCATAAACATAAATATGATTATATAATACTTATATTATATAACTATCTAACCACCTAACTCACCCATCAAGCAAGGAAGCAGACTTAACCCAATCATGACATCACGATATATAACGAAAGTGAAGAAGAAAATTAGAGTGAACCTCCTCACCTTTGCCTTGGATGACAATGATTATGAACCACAAACGAACTGGGATTGGATTGCGATTGAGATCGCGGAAGAAGAAAACGTCTCTCCATGATCTATGGCTGTGAATCGGTTCTACTTGAACCGAGAGCTATATCTATGTGTCTAATAGCCCCTGCAAAGATTCATGTCAAGAAGAATCCGCTTGCCTAACTCAAAACACAGACATATCTAGACTAATCAGAGATTCGTCATGAACAGACAAGTTTTAGAAAACAAATCATATCTTCCAAACGATAAGTTGGATCGGGCGATTCTTACCTTTCTGGAAAGCTGAGACAACGAAATGTTGTGCGTTCTATGGATCTTTACGGATCTCCGAGAAAACGAGATTCAATCTAAGAATCGGAATTGAATCGATCCTAGATCTACATCCGAAAGATTGAAAGATCAAAGAAACGATATTAGATCTCAGATCTATCACTACAGGGAATCGAAACACGAGAGAAGGTCAATGAAAATAGAAGGATCGATGGAGGATATGGATTAACTTTACCCAAGAGAAGAAAAATCGAAGAGAGATGGCACAAGGAGCAATCAGACGGTGGAGATGGACGCCGGAGACAGACGACGG
The DNA here is from genome assembly GCA_030180135.1 of Orychophragmus violaceus. Classification (NCBI taxonomy): domain Eukaryota; kingdom Viridiplantae; phylum Streptophyta; class Magnoliopsida; order Brassicales; family Brassicaceae; genus Orychophragmus; species Orychophragmus violaceus. Next base: position 88,638,515 of record CM058233.1, on the reverse strand, counting down.
ACGACGGTGGCTCGCGGGAATGGCTGGCGGCTGGCGACTCCAGCGACGGGCAGGGCTTCGTCGTCGACCTCTTCTCTTTCCTCTTTCTTTAGTGGCTATTCTTATTTATAGGAAAAATAAAAGGAGACATAAGTTAAATGAATTAGTCTAAAGGTTTAATTGGATCATTTTTTATTAATATGAAAATGAGAATTTTAGGCCATGACAGGAAGAAACGTGAAGGAAAGGATGGGAATGGTCAAACGAGGCAAATTGCATGGTTCAAACCAGGAAGTATATGTATCCCAACTCAGACATCAAGTAATTCTATATAACTCCTCCCTGAAAATTCGAAGGAGAACTTTTTTTTTTGTCACAAATTTCATTTCATACTTAAGCTATTACATTCTCAAACACCACAATCGGACAAACCAGATGCGCGAAACCAAAGCAGTAGAAGAAGCAGATACATAAAGATAAAGCTAGATAACTAATCTGACTGAAGACTGGGAAGTCATCAGAAGAACAATCGAGAAGACGAAGTCCAAATGAAAGTTTAGAGGAGATGAAACTCACTCTGAAACTAGTAACTGACTTTGAGGGGATCACCTTGACTTGTGATTTTGAAAAAAGGTTATTGACCTCAGCTCTCATTGTGATGAGAACTGTTGCATCTTTAAGCCTCATAAAGACTTTGACAAAAGAATACACATCAGTAACAACCGTAAGCATCTTCATCCGAATTGATTTCAGAAGAAGGACATCTCTCATGGAGAAGAAGTTTGATGGAAAAATTCTCTCTTTTGAAAAAGAGGAGGTGGAAATTGATCTCTTCTGGCCCTGGCAGGAGAAAATTTGGTTAGATTTTTCACAAGATAAAACACCTAAAGGACTAAAGGGACTTGATTTTAACATCCCAAACAACGTCTTCAATGTGACAGGGTTGGCGGAGAGGGGAAGCATCATCAAACCAGTGAAGGTAGCAGCAAAGGAGACTTGAGAAACGCTGTCCTGGACGACTTCAAGTTGCCTGGACTGTAACTTCGTTGGATGTGAGACGAAATCCATTTTCAAAATGCTGAGACTATCAGCAACCGCATACGGAGATTTCAGAGTTGGGGGCCATGATAAAATTCTCTCACAGAGAGAGTAGGACAAGATCAACAAAGCTGAGGCCTCTTCGAGTTTTCCTCGGAGGAACCGGACAACGCAATCTGGCAAAGGGTGGAAGTATCCTCGATCTTCAGAGAGAGTCGCTAACAGGCTTCTGCAGAAGCTCGATGCTTTCACTGATTTGAAGAACAGATCAAGGGAGATGATGTAAGGTGCGAGATAAGACAGGTTTATGAACAGACGGTTCATCCCCGAGGAAAAATCCGGTGGGTCTGGTGGAGGATCTGGCGGTTTCAGCTTCTCCGGCGGAGGATCTGGCGGTTTTAACTTCTCCGTAGGAGGATCTGGCGGCTTCGCCGGAGGTTGAGTAATCTTCGCAGAATCCAGAGCAAGCAGGTCCAGAGGCTTTGGTAGAGACAGGGTCAGAGCACGAACCGCCTTCATCACACGACTAGGAACGATGTTAAAGGTCGGAGGACTCACCGGCGAAACAGGTACTGGCGGTGGAGTAAACAGACACGGTGAGCAGCATGGCCTTCGAGATTTAAACGATTCTTCACCACGGGGTGAGATGGTTATTCGGTCTACCCCTGGCGGAGCTCCGATGATGAGAAGCATGGCTTCTCAGGCGAAAATTCCGGTGGAGGAGATGCGGCCGAGCAGAGCCATGGTTGAAATGGCAGGTGGTGGACGGCGCCTCGGGTAATGGGCCAGAGAGAAGGTGACTCTAGGGCGAACTCTATAGAGAAGGTGACTCTTCGAAGGAGAACTTCTGGATATAAAATTCTATACAACTCCTCCCAGACATTCAATTCTTTTCGATACCCATCCGGACAAAAGAGACACGACTTAATACAAAGAGCCCTTTGCATGTACTTTCGCTCTTCATCTAGTAATGTGTCTTTACTGACTTGAGCGTCGGAAATCAAATGGGAGGATCACCTTTGTCCGTTTAGCAATGACCTTTGTGTTCATTTGTCTCATTTGCCTTAGATACGATCATCCCAATTCCCAAAGTATTTGAATCAGCTCTCCGGACCCAAAAATCATATACAATATTCTTTACCTATAAAACTATTTATTTTAGGTACATTCTATTCTTATTTTTAGAGCATGTACAATGAGGGATCTTAAGGGTTTCTTAGCGCGGATTCATAGGCGGAATTAAGAAATCCACCCCCCAAAGTTTCTTAGCTAAGAAACTTTAAGAACCCGGGTTCACCACGTGGCGCAACCCGGTTGATTAATTTTTTCTTTTTGATTTTTTTGATTTTTTTTCTCCACCTAAAAAAAAAAAATAATAATAATAATAATAAAAATTAAATAATAACCCGCAAAGGGGGTTCACCATTATTGTTCTTGCTCTTATTCTTTACACCATAATAAAGTATTTATTTTCAGTGCAAATTACTTAAATGCATGCCTGCATGTATACAATAAACAAATAATATAAACATGAGAAAAGGAGAAATCCAACGGTAGCTGATTTATTATAAAATATACCCACAGTTTACAAAATAGATACCCGCATAAATCTATCTTTTCATAACTTAGATACACATATCATTAACTCATACTGCCATACATACATTCATGTGTATATTTTTGGTTTGTTCGCTTTAATTAGTTTCAGCATTACATTCTTAAAGCCATAATGCGCCAGCGCGCTTAAGCATTGGAACAAGAGAGCGATTAAGGTGAAGACTCATGACTTGATTGGCTCCACCTACGAGCTGCCCTCCTATAAACACCACCGGCACAGTCGGGCTGCAGCCAAGCTGAGCTAATGCTTGTTCTATCTCCTTTCCTCTGTTGATCTCGTCGAGCTCATAGATAGTTGGGTTCACGCCAAAGTCTATGAAGAGAGTCTTTATTGTGTGAGACATGCAGCACGAGTTCTTGCTAAAGATCACTACAGACTTCTCAGAAATCAGCTTCTGTAGTTTCTCCATTGGTGTTATAATGTGAAAGAGGGTTTAGAAAGCGATTCACAGAGGATAATAATGTATTTTTTATGAACTAAAGCTTAATTTGTACTCGTTTTATTGAAATAAAATACATATAGTAGGGATGAAAATTTAAAAAGCAAGAGAACTTATAGAGAGCTTGATGTCTTTGGGTGAAGATGAGAAGTGGGTTTGAGTTTCTGTGTTTAGTGTAGTGAATGGGTCTATATATAGCCGTTTAATTTAAGAGAATCAACTTTAGCACAAAATAAAATATCTCAGATAAATTAATAAATAAAACACGTTAAATAAAAAAAGGATAGCGGGAGTATCTGAAAGAAGTAGAGGTGAAAGAGGGTTCACAGTTCACATCTTTTTATAACACTATAATACATCGTTCTCCTATCACATGAATACATTTTGTTAATGTTAATGTTAATGTCTTTGGTCGAAAATTCGTTAGGCGCTAGTCGGGCGGCGGGGTTGGGCCTAGCGCCTAACGAAAAAATCGGAGAGTACGCGGGATTTACGCGGGGCGGAATTTTGGTCTAATTTGAAGAGTTTTTTAATATTTAGATAAAGTTAAATGATTTTTGTAGAAATAATGTACATTAATAGAAGATAGCCCAGCGGTAAAAGACCAATTGCTTCTGCCAGCATCCCAGGTTCGACACTCTTCAGACCGCCGAGACCTATTTATATATATATATATATATATATTATAAATAGTTTAAAATATATCATTAATTTCGTCATGGCACAGTGGTTCGCGTGCGTCCAGATGATTCTAGTAACCTGAGTTCGAGTGCATGTAGCTCTATTTTTAGATGTTTTAACTTAAGACATTATTAATTAAGGGTAAAATAGACAATTACATCTCATCTTCTTCCTCATGTCTGCGACAACCCTAAAAATGGCGGCCACTGTTTTTTTTTTGCCTGTTTTCATCACTTTTTCTTCGGTTTTTCGCGATATATGTACCCAAAATCGACATATCTAATCAATATAACTCGATTTATAAGCAAAGATGAAAGAAATCTTGAGTTTTTCGAAGTCAACGATTTTTTAACCGATCAGGGGCAAATCGCGGCGGCCAGAGGCCGACGAGCGATTTCTCGGCGCCTAGTCGGCCCTTGGCGCCGCGTTTTAGAACATGGGTTAATGTTAATGTTAATGTTAATGTCATGTTTGTAGGTACCCACAAGGCCGCCGAACATACTCCAACTCCTATATTTTTATAATTCTTTTATCATTTTCAAAATTAAAGTGTGCAAATGGTTGATCATTTAGAGGACCAAAATTGAGAGTAACCGACTATTCCATTGAGTTCCTCTAAAAAAACATTCATTTACCAATATTTTTAATTTTTAATGGAACACTGTGGGACCTACATTTTACATGGAAAAATAATGAATTCTGCTGAAATTTATTCCTCTTGACATGAGTAGAGGAAAATCTCAGCGTAAAAGACAATATTCCACTATTTTATTTCCACTACTAATTATTCCACTCAATTCTGCTATTGGTTACCATTTACACCCAAAGTGACATCTGGAAACAACACGTCGAACACATCGACCCTCATGATCGCACATCAGGAAAAAATCCGGGTTGCATGACCTTGCAACAATCCCACTACAAAAAAGGTCATAACCGACGGTTAAATCTTATCATTAATCCTTCGGTAAAAGTTATAACCTATGAATTACTCACTAAAAAATATGTCGGTTCTATTTCATTTATAATTGTCGATAAATATTGATAGATTATTGATCAAAAGATCCGTCGACAATTATTGACGAAATACATGGGTTGGTAAACTCTTTTGTATTTTGTTGGTGATCTCTCGGTGAATTACCGACAGAATAACGACGAATATAACCGATAGATTATCGACGAATATAATCGACGGATTATCGACGAAAACCAGGGTCGATAAACTCCTCGGTATTTCGTCGATAATCCCTCGGTAACTTACCGAGAGAATAGCATACGGATAAACCGACGGATGTCAGAATCAATAAACTGACCAAATACAGATAAAAACCCCGACAGAAACAACCGATGAACTAGTGACAACTTACCGAACAATGCTTTACCGAGGAATTACCAACATCACAGTACAGATAGACAAAACCTACGACAAACCGACAGTTTAAAATTAAATAAATAATAAATTTTTAATTATTAATATTTATCTTGTGAAACGATGGAAATATTCCATCGGTATGCCGCCAGTATGTCATTTACTATCGGTATTCCATCAGTAGTTTGAATATTTATTTTTTGGGAAATTTATTTTGTGGTACCGCAAAAATCTGGGAAATTGTGCAGTTAATTAACCGACAGAATATATGTCCGTTTGTTAAAATAAGAAAATGAGGTTTGGCTTGACTCGAACCCGCATTGTTAGTCAGAAAGCATGTGAGAAGTAACCATTGTGCCATTGGGTTTCTTTTGAGAATATGGCAATTAAATGTAGAAAAGGTTGGAAGCTATGATTTTAACTAATATTTATGATAATTATTTATATTAAATTTCTAAAATATTAGTGATCTCTAGAAAAACTAGGAATATAAAAATATATTTTTAATATTATTCATCTCAAGAACAATTAAGAATATAACAATTAGTTTTATTTAATTGTTCAATAGATTTTTAAAATTAAATATAGAAAGCTAATATTTAATCCAACATCTTGTTCCAATTCTCGATCATTTGCGTCCAATTTTGAATCATAACCCATTCGGGTCTTTCACTTCCTCTTCTCCAAAGCAACTTCAACTGGCACATTTTGTTCTGAAACACCACTCGAGCTTTTTTATGGAATTTCCGTCAAACGTCTTGAATTATGTTGAAACAAATTAAAAAATCTTGTAAAAGGTCTAAAATACAATCAAATAAATAATTTTATATACTATGTCAAAATTACCAAAAATGGTAGAAAAGAAAACCTTACTAGAAAACTGAAAAACCAATTGGTTTTTATACCACCGGGGAAAAAGTCTGTATATACGCCAATTCCCAACCCAAGTTTCTTTGATTACATCATTGATTTCCTGCAAATATATTTTCATTGTGACCAAACCAAATTTTCATGTTTTCGCAGTGAAAGTGAAGAACTGGAAGATTTGACCTGCCGTTTCTCGTGATGTAATGCATGATAGCTTTGCGATTTTTCAATGTGAGATGAACGAAATCCATTTTGTGTGTGTTTTTGTGTGTATTGTAGAAACGTTGGAGGAGAAGTATATTCATAAAAACAATACCAGCATAAAACTGACGGAAAATCCATCGGTACCTAATTCAATTTCAAATTGGGAGTTTCCGATATTACCTTGGTAATATTCCCAAATTTGGGAGCAGCCGCAAGACTGTTCGTTTGTCAGACGCAGACGCGAGTAAACTGTTCGTTTTATAGACGCTGCGGTCATTTTAAAACCCGGAAAACCCATGATATATCAACCTCGTAGTATGAAGCGGTAGAAAGATTATCTTCATGAAGAATACATTTCACAAATTCAGAAATCGCATCCATACAATCATCATATGCCAAGAACCAGATTTGAAATGGTGACACGAGGATTTTCAGTCCTCTGCTCTACCAATTGAGTTATTCCGGCCATTACCGAAGTATCATCCTGATTTTACTAGATGACTTAGGTCTATATCAATTAAAAGAAACGCAAAGGTAGTAAATGAAAAAAGTTTTGGACTAGGAATTTCTTGGATCTTCGAAAAGAAGACTTTCTAGTTTTAGATTGAAAATGGTATAGATTCTAAATAATTCAAATCAATATTTCTTTCTCATTTGAACATGTATGATATATCCCACAATACTTCTATATAATAAGAAAAGAAATTATAGTTTGTAAAAGCGTCGGATGAATGAAAAAAGATAATGAATTCTGGAATAACTAAAAAAAGGTAAGGTGTCAAACAAGCTTTTTTGGGGATTAGGGTTGGGGATAGTGGGTCCCTTATTCCGTCCAACACAGTGTATTACTATCGTCCCTACCAGCTACATCTACCTACAAAAGCTCGATTAGGAGATAGGGAGAATGTGCTCATCAGCGTCTGACCCTGAGATGTGGATAATCTAGGGCACATTAGCATGGCCTACTCCTCCTGTTCGAACCGGGGTTTAAAACCAAACTTCTCCTCAGGAGGATATATGGGGCGATTCAGGTGAGATCCAATGTAGATCCAACTTTCTATTCACTCGTGGGATCCAGGCGGTCCGGAGGGGACTACCACGGCTCCTCTCTTCTCGAGAATCCATACATCCCTTATCAGTATATGGACAACTATCTCTCGAGCGCATGTTAGGTTCGGCCTCAATGGGAAAATAAAATGGACACCTAACAACGTATCTTCACAGACCATCCGCCAAATTGAAGTCTATCTTTATGGTCATTAATATACTAACAAATGATAATAGAGAATGACTCTCTCTATAACCCTTCATAAAGTGGCAGATTTTATGCGTCTAACGTATCAAAAAATCTCCTAGTTTCTAAATTAGGTTCCTCTACCCTAGGATTTTGATATTCACCTACATTCTGAATATTTTCCTAATACGTATCATTAACCATCTGAACTGTACCTACACCCAAATCTGCTAGCACTCTGCTTTCTTCTAGGCCTTCAACAATATAAAGTTCACTAGTACTACTATAAGGTTCTCTACTACTACTACCATAAGGTTCCATACTAGTACAACCATAATCTATTCTTTCTCCATGAAGATACCATTTCTTATAACTCGACATAAATCCATTGAAATACAAGTGATTCCATACTATCTCAATCTTGACATTCTTAGTATTCCTGCAAAGAGAACATGAGCATTTTAACTTATGAGTTTTTCTTGTTGTTGGTTGACTACATGCTAACTCCATGAATTCACCAACACCGGATACATGATCGTTAACCAATAAGTTTGTCGCTGGATCCACCATTGGTCCGTCCATCCACGATCTAAAATAATTTGAAGAAAACATTTTTTCTTATTAAACAATTTTAGAGTGAGAGGGAGGGGGAGATTTGTGAAGTGTGAAAATTAGGAGTGGAGGTACTTATCGAAAACCTTACCGATGAATTACCAATGGAGTACCGACGGATATATTTGTTATGTAGGTAATCTATCGGTAACTTGAAATCTTATAACAACTATAATAACATATATTAACGGTTACAAGAACCGACATTGTACATAAAAATTTCGATGGATTAGCCCAACTGAAAATTTTCTTGGTTTTCCATCGGGTTAAAAACAGACAAATCCCGATGGATTGTAATCCATTGGTTAGTTGTCGGTAATCCGTTGATAATTACCGACAGTTTTTTCTGTCAGTAATTCTATCGGTTAGGCACATGTTTTCTTATATTGTCCATGCGTGACCAAATTTTGAGAATTGTTCACTAGTATATGTTTTGCACTTAAGACGAGAAATGGCTTGATATATGCATGTTGAATGCTCAAATGAGAATGCAAACTGATGGCCAAATAGTTGTCTCTTAGTTGTCTCACTACGATCTCGTAACACATATTCAGCATCGTTTATTATGCATGTGGAACGGCCAACGAATTCAACAACTTAAGACTGAGTACGCTAATTGCCGACAAGAAAGGCCTAGCCAACCATCCATGTGTGGATCAATTTTTATTCCACACTAGATGTTATATCGAATTGAGCTATTTTCATATAGTGCCACTGATGCAAGATGGAAGCGTGTTTGACGTAGAACAGGGACTAAAGTCTCTCTATTCTAGATCGTGGGTGAAGTTGTGGTGAGATGGATTCAACCCTCGGGTCTCTAGACTCCTTAGGATGAACGTTGAGATGATTGAATGGATAGAGGATGGATTGAATGTCGCCACACAAGAGATGAAGGATCTTGTGATAAGACTGAATCTAAGGTTGCTTGATATGACTCACAAGAAAGCTTAGAATCGAGGTGTTTTCTCTCAAAGAAGAAGAACTGCGTTATTGTATTGATACTTGGTAAATGATACACGGCTGCTAAGGATCCTTATAAAGGGGATCGTGCAGTTGTTGCCTTCTAGGGCAGAAAACCTAATTACAACGGCTACTAAAATACTAAAATATCCTATGGTCCGACTTTAAAGTAATACAAGGAAACTTGACTCACTCAGCGACTAATACATACTTTGACTCAGACAACTAATGTAATACTTGGACCTGCAAAATGAACAAACACAATATATGAATTGAAACCATACCTTATTGAGCGTGTGTGGTCGTCCATGATTGGGCCTAAGTGGGCTGAATTGAGAAGATCATCCTTGAGTCTTCAATTGTCTTCTTTTGAGCTTCTAAACGCTCCACTTGATAATCTTGAGCTAGGATATTCTGAATGGACGTGTTGAACAGTGCTCTGAGTCTTCTAGTTCCTGATCTTGTCCTTGGAGGATCTCTCATGGTTGTAATGTCTTGAGCAGCAGGTACTTCTTCTAGGTCTTCTTGACGTATCTCTATGCTTGAGTCAATGTCCTCATCATTCCCTCCCTCTTGAGAAGATTCTGACCTCATAATTCCATCATCTGCATTATAAGGAAGCAAGTCAGCAACATTGAACACTGGCGAAATGGTCAACTCACCTGGCAGATCCAGCTTGTAGGCATTGTTGTTGACTCTCTCCAGTACTCGAAATGGTCCAGCTCCTCTTGGTGCTAGCTTGGATTTCCTCTGATTCGGGAACCTCTCTGTGCGCATGTGAACCCACACCCAATCTCCTGGATTGAAGATGAGCTCCTTTCTCCCTTTGTCAGCAGCCTTCTTATACTTGGCCGTCTTCTCCTCTATGTTGGTTTTCACCTTCTGGTGCAGCTTCTTGATCATCTCAGCCTTGGACTCTCCATCCTGATTAGTGACATCTAATGGCGGCAAAGGAACAAGGTCTAAAGGGGTTTCTGGCTGAAATCCATAGACAATCTCAAAAGGTGACAACTTAGTAGTAGAATGGTTAGCATGATTATAAGCAAACTCAACATATGGAATACAATCTAACCAATTCCGTAAGTTCTTACCAACTGTGGCTCTTAAGAGAGTAGATAGGGTTCTGTTTACAACCTCAGTTTGTCCATCAGTTTGTGGATGACAAGTTGTTGAGAAGAGTAGCTTGGTTCCTAGTTTCCTCCAAAGAACTCTCCAGAAGTGACTCAGAAACTTCGTGTCTCGGTCAGAAACAATAGTTCTTGGGATCCCATGTAAGCGTACTACTTCTTTAAAGAATAGCTCAGCAGTTTGAGTGGCATCATTAGTCTTGGCACAGGGAATGAAATGTGCCATCTTTGAGAACCTGTCCACTACAACAAAAATAGAATCCTTTCCTCGGATTTTGGGTAAGCTTAAAACAAAGTCCATTGATATATCAACCCAAGGCATACTAGGATTAGGAAGTGGCATATATAAACCATGTGGATGTGACCTGAATTTGGCTTTGAGGCAAGTTACACACTTGGAACAGAATCGTTCCACATCCTTCTTGAGGTGAGGCCAAAAGAAGTGTTCTACCAAAACGCTCCAAAATGTCCCATGAGTCCACCACCATGTGCTTCCTTGATCAACAAGTCTCGCATAGAACCCTGTGGAACACACAAACGTTTTTCCCTAAACAAATAGCCATTATGTAAATAGAAGGAACCTGTTGGGGCAGTGGTACAATCTTGATAGACTGAACCGAAGTCTGGATCATCCTTATATGCATCCTTGAGGTGCTCAAACCCTAAGACCTTAGCCTCCATAGTTGTGATCAACATGTGTCTCCTCGATAATGCGTCAGCCACAACATTCTCCTTGCCCTTCTTGTACTTTATCACATATGGAAATGCTTCTACAAACTCCATCCACTTAGCATGTCTTCTCTTCAGTGTTGTTTGTCCTCTAAGGTGCTTCAATGTCTCATGATCAGTATGTATGACAAACTCCTTGGACAGAAGATAGTGCTGCCATGTTTCCAACGACCTCACTAGCGCATAGAGTTCCTTGTCGTACGTTGGGTAATTCAAGCTGGCTCCACTTAGTTTCTCACTGAAGTAGGCTACTGGACGTCCTCCTTGAGTTAGCACAGCTCCAATACCTAAGCCTGAAGCATCACATTCAATCTCAAAAGTTTTGTTAAAATCAGCTAATACCAAAACTGGGGCGTGTGTCAAGCGATCTTTGAGTCTGTTGAACGCGTCTTCTTGAGCTGATCCCCACTGAAATGCCACGTCCTTCTTGATCACAGCAGTTAGAGGGGCGGCTAAAGTACTGAAATCTTTGACAAAACGCCTATAGAAGCTTGCCAATCCGTGGAAGCTCCTGACTTGTCCTATGTTGTTTGGTCTCGGCCATTCTTGGATGGCTTTGATCTTCTCTTGATCAACCTGTAAACCTTTGGAACTGACAACAAAACCTAGGAAAACCACTTCATTAGTACAAAAGGAGCGCTTCTTAAGATTCCCATATAGGCTTTCTTTTCGAAGTGTGTCAAGGACTAACTCAAGATGTTTCTGGTGATCCTCAAACGATTTGCTATAAACCAATATATCATCAAAATAAACTACTACAGATTTACTGATGTAAGCTCTTAGAACCTGGTTCATTAGCCTCATGAAGGTGCTGGGTGCATTGGTTAGACCAAACGGCATGACTAACCACTCATAGAGCCCCTGCTTAGTCTTGAAAGCAGTCTTCCATTCGTCACCTTCTTTCATTCTTACTTGATGGTATCCACTCCTAAGATCAATCTTTGAAAACACATTAGATCCAGATAGTTCATCAAGCATATCATCTAACCTTGGAATTGGATGTCGATATTTTATGGTGATGTTGTTGATTACTCTGCAGTCTACACACATCCTCCAAGTTCCATCTTTCTTTGGCACTAAGAGAACTGGTACAGCACATGGGCTCAAGCTTTCTCTAATGTAACCTTTCTCCATTAAGTCTTGAATCTGCTTCTCCAACTCCTTAGTTTCTGTTGGGTTCATACGGTAAGCTGGACGGTTGGGCAATGGTACACCGGGAACTAGATCAATCTGATGCTCTATTCCTCTAATAGGTGGTAATCCAGCCGGTATCTCTTCAGGGAACATATCTTTGTATCTGTCAAGCAGTGATACAATCTCTGGTACAAGTACATTGTCCTGTGATCCTGTAATCAACACATCTCTAAACACCATTAGTAGCACCGTTTCTTTTCGTTCTAAAGCCTTATAGACAGTACTGGGAGTGATGTAAAGGTTAGTTTTACTTACCTTGGCCTCGGCAGAAAATTTGGATTGCATCTCATGTACTTCTTGAGGCGATAAAGGAGCAAGCTGGAACTTGCGCTTGTCATGCGTGAAAGAATGAGTGTTGGTGCGTCCATTGTGTATGACCTCTCTATCAAATTGCCATGGTCTGCCTAGAAGCATATGGCCTACTTGCATTGGGACTACATCGCACAAAATTTCATCCTCATACTTCCCTATCTTGAACTGAATCAGGACTTGCTCATGTATCCTGATCTCTGTGCTTGAATCTAACCATCTCAGGCGGTATGGCCTCGGATGTTAGGTTGTCTTCAAACCTAGCTTTTCCACCATAATCTTGCTAGCAGCATTAGTACAAGATCCACCATCAATTATGAGACTACATACCTTGTTCTGAACTGAACATCGAGTGAAAAACAAGTTTTCTCTTTGGATGGTGTCTGGATCACTCAAGGCGCTCAATGCCCTGCATACAACTAACATCTCTCCTGTCTCGGGAAATGCTACTTCTTCTTCCGAATCTGCAGCTTCAAGGTGTTCCTCTTCATCTTGAGACTCATATCCTCCATCAGGTGTTAAGATCATAACTCGCTGATTTGGACAATCTCGTGCATATTGACCTTTACCCTGACACTTGAAACAAGTTATGTCTCGAGCTCTCGTATTAGCGGTTGAAGACTTACCTGAGTCAGTACGGTTGTTCCTTGGCGCTTCATAAGCTGGCCTCTTTTCTTGGGAACCTGAGGCAACAGTCTTGCCTTTGTCAAGGTTCTTAGCTTGCGGTGCACTCCATTGATTCTTAGCCGGAGGTGCGTTCCATGAGTTAGATCTTGAGCGACTCGCTGCCGCTGTCTTCCTCTTGATTCCTTGTTCAGCCTGCACGGCTGCATGCAACAAATCATTAAGATCATGACAAGGTTGGCGTTCTACCTTTCTGGCAATCCGGTCATTGAGTCCATCAATGAAATGGCCCATGAGAACTTCTTCACTCTCGTCCAACACCATTTGATTCTTGAGTTGCTCAAGTTTTTCATAGTACTCCTCAACACTCTTGTTCTTCTGTGACAGCTGCCTGAACTGCTTTTGCATATCTCTGTGGTAATGAGGTGGCACAAATCGCCTCCTGAAGTTGTACTTCATGGCTGCCCAGGTTGTGATCCGCTCAAAGTTGTTTCGCCTACGGTCTTGGACTTCTCTGTCCCACCAAGTTAAGGCGTGGTCCGTGAGTTGAGCCGAAGCTAGAGCTATCTTCTTCTGGTCATTGTACTCGTAGTAGTCAAAGATGTACTCCATACGCCTTTCCCAATCAAGGTACGCTTCCGGATTAACCCTACCTGCAAAAGTTGGCACAGTTAGTTTTAAATCTTTTGCAAAGTTACGGTTTACCTCTTGTTGCGGTTGGCGTTCACGGCGGTGGTGTTGATGATCTCGGTTTCTTCCTCCTGCTTCTGCATTCATAGTATGCTCACTCTCCTCCTCATCCGACTGCTCGTCATTCCTTGGAAGTTCTAATCGTCCAACCCTTTGATCAATCCGTCCGATCTGAGCCGACAAATCGTTCCTCAAGGCTTGGAGCGCTTCTAGCAGAGTTGCATTAGGGTTGACTTGTTCTCCTGCCATTGGTTTCCTGTTCCTACACACACTAGAGCAAGCGATCAAGGGACTAGGGAACAAAAGGCACAAAATAAGAAGAAAGATCCTAAGCAAACCTATGATAACTTGTGATACAAGCGATGCGTCAAGGACTGACACAAGAGAAGGCTCAGTTACAAGTAAAAATTCACGCTCGGTTTTGACAAAAGATTTTTGGAAAGTTGAAATCGATTTATGAAGATATGGAAAATCTTTATGAAGTTTAAAAAGATTTAGAAAATTTCTTCTTTTTTTTTTTTGAAAACGAGATTTAGCCAAAAAATTAGGAACTAGAATATCTTAAGATATGGAAATATTTCGAAATCTTTTGGGAAAAGGAAAGAAACACTTTGAACCAAAAATTCTGATGAAAAATCGGATCAAAAGGTTAAACTTCTTCTTCTTCGTTAAATCTCTTTTTTTTTTTTTTTGAATGCCAAAAATAAGAACTAAAACAAAGAACACAAAGCAAACTTTTTTTTTTTGAAAGTTGAAACGAGTGCAGGAAAAGAAAAGCTTTGATTCTAAAACCCTAAGATTGACAAGCAAATTTCGCTTATTGGCTCAGGCATAAAGAAGCGATTTCTAAATTGAATCAAGGATGTAGATCAACAATGAAACTAGATGAAACAAAAGAATTTTTTATGGTTTTTTTTTTTTTTTTTGAATGTATAAATCGAAAGCTATAAACTAGATGCAAGGAAAACCGAAAGGAAAAAGGATAGATACACCTGATCTAGGAACCTTTCGGCTCTGATACCAGATGATGCAAGATGGAAGCGTGTTTGACGTAGAACAGGGACTGAAGTCTCTCTATTCTAGATCGTGGGTGAAGTTGTGGTGAGATGGATTCAACCCTCGGGTCTCTAGACTCCTTAGGATGAACGTTGAGATGATTGAATGGATAGAGGATGGATTGAATGTCGCCACACAAGAGATGAAGGATCTTGTGATAAGACTGAATCTAAGGTCGCTTGATATGACTCACAAGAAAGCTTAGAATCGAGGTGTTTTCTCTCAAAGAAGAAGAACTGCGTTATTGTATTGATACTTGGTAAATGATACACGGCTGCTAAGGATCCTTATAAAGGGGATCGTGCAGCTGTTGCCTTCTAGGGCAGAAAACCTAATTACAACGGCTACTAAAATACTAAAATATCCTATGGTCCGACTTTAAAGTAATACAGGGAAACTTGATCATTCAGCGACTACAGACTTTGACTCAGACAACTAATGTAATACTTGGACCTGCAAAATGAACAAACACAATATATGAATTGAAACCATACCTTATTGAGCGTGTGTGGTCGTCCATGATTGGGCCTAAGTGGGCTGAATTGAGAAGATCATCCTTGAGTCTTCAATTGTCTTCTTTTGAGCTTCTAAACGCTCCACTTGATAATCTTGAGCTAGGAGATTCTGAATGGACGTGTTGAACAGTGCTCTGAGTCTTCTAGTTCCTGATCTTGTCCTTGGAGGATCTCTCATGGTTGTAAAGTCTTGAGCAGCAGGTACTTCTTCTAGGTCTTCTTGACGTATCTCTATGCTTGAGTCAATGTCCTCATCATAAAGGGGATCGTGCAGCTGTTGCCTTCTAGGGCAGAAAACCTAATTACAACGGCTACTAAAATACTAAAATATCCTATGGTCCGACTTTAAAGTAATACAGGGAAACTTGACTCACTCAGCGACTAATACAGACTTTGACTCAGACAACTAATGTAATACTTGGACCTGCAAAATGAACAAACACAATATATGAATTGAAACCATACCTTATTGAGCGTGTGTGGTCGTCCATGATTGGGCCTAAGTGGGCTGAATTGAGAAGATCATCCTTGAGTCTTCAATTGTCTTCTTTTGAGCTTCTAAACGCTCCACTTGATAATCTTGAGCTAGGAGATTCTGAATGGACGTGTTGAACAGTGCTCTGAGTCTTCTAGTTCCTGATCTTGTCCTTGGAGGATCTCTCATGGTTGTAACGTCTTGAGCAGCAGGTACTTCTTCTAGGTCTTCTTGATGTATCTCTATGCTTGAGTCAATGTCCTCATCAGCCACATCATAAAAATGTTGGGATTATGTCCTGAAATCACACTTGTACTCACTCCTGATGATAGTTGTGTGTCGAGATCAGACATTCGTATAATACTGGGCGGTTGCAATGTTTTGCTAGAAGCCTCTTGCAATCTGTAAGTTGTAGACTTACTGCCAGTATTATATGATCCTATTGGGTCACACACCTAAGCAAACTGGAAGCGTAAATATGGGAATGATCATTATGGTAATGATCATGTTGATGTGTATTGGATACACATTGATATTGAGTTTATAGTGGTGTGTCGATCGACACAGTATGTGTGTCGATCGACATTAATCGGGTTTCGAAACTGACGTTTTGATTTTATGACTTAAACGAATTGGTATTAACCAAAGCTCGGTTTTAGTCATTCCAGGTCTATATAAGGCTTATAGTTTCGACCTGAAACCCTAGCCGTTCACTTTTTCTTTACAGAGAAATCAGAGACAGCAAAACTCAGTGATCCCGAAGATCCGGCACTAGCATCCCGGCTTTCCAGGTTTGTGTGCGTGTGTATCTGGTAGAGGCGAAGCATCTGAGTCACTATTGATCTCGTCATACCAATCATTCCGCTGCCAGAACAAGGTAAGATCGAGGTCAGTGATTCAATATAACGAACCCTAGATCCTAGGCTTTCCAACAGTGGTATCAGAGCTCTTAGTGTTTAATCTATTGAATCTAAAGCATGTGATTCGAAAAAACTGATGTATTTGAATAGATTAATGCTTGATAAATCGTGTTTTGATGAGTTTAATCTCGGATTAAGATTCTGCTAAAAACGATGAACTGCTGTTCTCGCACTGTGTCGATCGACACTAATCTTGTGTCGGTCGACACGTCGCAAAAACGCGTATAAAACTTTAGGGTTCCGATCTTAGAGATCGGATTTCCTGTTACCCTAATGTGTCGATCGACATACTGGGTGCGTCGGTCGACACAGTTATAATTGGTTGATTTCGGTTAAATTAGATTTACCGGTTATCGACCCGGTTCAATTGGATTGAACCGGAAAAATCAATCTGGTTTTGGTTAGGTCATGTCGAACGACACAATGATGTGTGTCGATTTTCATGGATCATTAAACCTAATTGAACCGGTTAAGGAAATTCGATCCGGTTTGACCGGTTATCAAAGTCCGGTTTAAATTATGTTGTGTCGACCGACGCCAATGTTTGGTGTCGATCGACACATCACTCGCAGATTTGGTGGTTGGACCTCAAATTCCGAATACCAAACCAAATTTAATCCAATGTTCTAGATTAACCTAAACTTAATAAATCTAGATGTTTTAATTAACTTAAAAACTTCTTGGATGCATATTGGATATGCATCAAGATTAAATAGTTCTTTTCCTCAACTAAATATCAAGTGATCTTGATGTCTTGCCCGATCTTGTCTACTGTCAAGACTCGTTTCGTTGTTGGATAGTCTTGGAGTCCTTGGTATCCACAACTACATGAGTAAGGCAGGTGATCATTGATAGACTTGCAGTGCGACTGTCAATGATCACAAGACTGAAGAGATTGGTTTACTTGACTGGGCTATCAGAAGTTCTGGGCCCAAAGACATCAGAGTGGATAAGACATGGATTGTCTTATCTGCGACCAAGAGTTGTACTGGGTACAATTAGCAATGATTTGCTTACCTAGATAACTGAAGTTTGAGTGATGGCTATTCGCCCACTCAAGTTTTGGTGAGCTGAGGATCTTGGTTCATTGTATTCATTTGAGGAAACATAGTTTTGAATACAATGCGAGTTTTCTTATTAGATAAGAATTCTCATTTCCTTGAACATCATAACTAAAACCTCTACCTCTTTTAATTACAGCTATGTCTGTCCCAACTCACATCAACACTTTCTCGCTAAGATCCGTCCTTGAAAAGGACAAGCTTAATTGATCAAATTTCTTGGAATGGTATCGGAACCTGAGAATAGTTCTCAGGAAGGAGAACAAGGAATATGTCCTTACAAGAGTTCTCCCCGAGAGGCCACGTTCCAATGCCACGCATGCAGATAAGAATGCTTGGGATAAGCATTCAGCTGATGTCAAAGACGTTAATTATCTAATGCTGGTGACTATGAACTCTGAGCTGCAGAAGCAATATGAGAACGTATTGTCACCGATTGAGATGATTAACAGCCTGAAAGCATTGTTTCAGGAGCAAGCTCGCACAGAGAGATACCAGACGGTTAAATCTCTCATGGATTGCAAGCTGGCTAAGGACAGTCCAGTGAGTCCTCATGTCCTTAAAATGATGGGTTACATTGATAACCTGGGGAAACTGGACTGTGCCATTAGCCAGGAGCTAGCCACTGACATGATTCTGCAGTCTTTGCCGTCGTGTTTTGATCAGTTCATCATGAACTACAACATGCAAAACATGACTAAGACATTGACTGAGTTGCACGGCATGCTGAAGACAGCAGAGCCGAATCTCAAGAAGGTGACTCCTAATGTACTGATGGTACAAGGGGGCAAAAGGTTTAAGAAACCTACTAAGGATAAGGGAAAAGCTAAATCTGTCCAGACTGAGAGTCAAGACAAGCCCAAGCCCAAGCCCAAATCCTGGCCTTCTCATGAGGACAAGTGCAACTACTGCAAGCAGCTAAGGCATTGGAAGAGAGACTGCAAGAAGTTCATGGAAGATTACAAGAAGCTGAAGAAGACGTATGATGCGTCTGATTCAGGTATTTATGTTATCGAACTTAATGTTATGACTCCTAGTTCTACTTCGTGAGTATTGGATACCGGCTGCGGTGCTCATATTTGTACTAATATGCAGGCACTAAGAAACAGTAGAACGCTGAAGAAAGGACAAGTGGAGCTACGGGTCGGGAATGGAGCTAAGGTTGCTGCACTGGCCGTAGGCACTTATGATTTGTCTTTAACCTTCTGGCATGGTTTTAGAATTGAATAATTGCTACTTTGTACCTGAGATTAGCAGAAACATAATTTCAGTTTCCGTTTTGGATTTGGAAGGTTTTGATTTTGCTGTTAAGAATAAAGTTTGTTCTTTTAATCGTGATGGTACGTTTTATGGTAGCGCCCCATTAGATAATGGGTTATATGCCTTAAACCAAGAAATGCCTGTCTTTAACATAAATACAAAATGGTTTAAGTCAAATGACGAAAACCCGACTTTCTTATGGCATTGTCGTTTGGGCCACATCAATGAGAAACGCATTCAGAGACTCCATCGTAATGGGCTTCTGGGCTCATTTGATTTTGAATCATGTGAGAAATGCGAATCTTGCTTGATGGGAAAAATGGCTAGGGCCCCTTTCAACAAACCGAATGAAAGGGCCAGTGATTTATTGGGCCTTATTCATACTGATGTATGTGGGCCAATGGGCAATATTGCCAGAGAAAATTACAAGTACTTCATTACCTTTACTGATGACTTCAGTAGGTATGGCTACGTCTATTTGATGAGACATAAGTCAGAATCCTTTGATAGATTCAAGGAGTTCAAGAATGAAGTACATAACCAACTTGGCAAAAGCATCAAAGTTCTGCGGTCGGATCGCGGAGGAGAATACTTAAGTCAAGAGTTCAGTGACTATCTGAGTGAGTGTGGAATTGTTTCACAACTCACTCCTCCTGGAACACCCCAATGGAATGGAGTGTCAGAGAGGAGGAATCGAACCCTATTGGATATGGTTCAGTCTATGATGAGTCATTCAGATCTTCCATTATCCTTTTGGGGATACGCTCTAGAAACGTCTGCGTTTACACTAAATAGGGTGCCATCTAAATCAGTAGAAAAGACACCACATGAATTGTGGACTGGGAATATTGCAAGTCTGTCTTTCCTGAAGATTTGGGGTTGTGAGGCTTATGTCAAACGTTTAATCTCTGACAAGCTCGCACCCAAATCAGATAAATGCTACTTCGTTGGTTATCCTAGGGAAACCAAGGCATACTACTTTTACAACCGATCTGAGAACAAAGTATTCGTTGCTCGGGACTGTTCTTTTCTTGAGAGGGAATTTCTTTCTAAGAAAAGCAGTGGGAGTAAAGTACATCTCGAAGAAATTCAAGATGCACTGGAGATTGCTCAACCTTCTGAGGAAGAGTAGCAGTTGGATCCACAAAGTTCTGTGGAACCCACACCTGTGGAGCCTGAAGTTCGCAGATCCGGAAGGATCCGTCACGAACCCGAGAGATATTATGGATTTCTCGTGACCAATTGCAATGATCTGATGATCATTGAAAGTGACGAACCGGCGACCTTCGCGGAAGCAATGATGGGCCCGGACTCCGAAAAGTGGCTTGGAGCCTCTAAATCCGAAA
Organism: Orychophragmus violaceus; assembly: GCA_030180135.1. Classification (NCBI taxonomy): domain Eukaryota; kingdom Viridiplantae; phylum Streptophyta; class Magnoliopsida; order Brassicales; family Brassicaceae; genus Orychophragmus; species Orychophragmus violaceus. The sequence continues at coordinate 88,618,208 of CM058233.1, read as the reverse complement.
TGGGATCCATGTCAGAAAACCAAGTATGGTCCTTGGTCGATTTACCTAATGTTGCAAAAGCCATTGAGTGTAAATGGATCTTCAAGAAGAAGATTGACGTGGATGGAAATGTCCAAATTTATAAAGCTAGGTTGGTGGCTAAAGGTTTCAAACAGATTCATGGTATTGGCTATGATGAAACCTATTCCCCAGTCGCGATGTTTAAATCCATTCAGATTCTTCTAGCAACTGCCGCTTATTATGATTATGAGATTTGACAGATGGATGTCAAAACCGCCTTCCTGAATGGAATTTTGGAAGAGGACGTGTATATGACACAACCTGAGGGTTTTGTAGATCCTAAGAATGCTGGGAAAGTGTGCAAGCTTCATAAATCCATTTATGGATTGAAGCAAGCATCACGGAGTTGGAATCTTCGTTTCGATGAAGCAGTAAAACAATTTGGTTTCATCAAGAACGAAGAAGAACCATGTGTATACAAGAAGACTAGTGGGAGCGGAATTGTGTTTCTCGTACTGTATGTCGATGACATACTTCTTCTCGGCAATGACGTTCTGTTGCTTCAGTCTGTTAAGACTTGGCTCGGAAGTTGTTTTTCCATGAAAGACATGGGAGAAGCCGCATACATCCTTGGAATCAGAATCTACAGAGATAGAGCATATAGGCTGATTGGATTGTGCCAAGACACTTATATTGATAAGGTGTTGCACAGATTCAAGATGCATGATTCCAAGAAAGGCTTCATACCGATGTCTCATGGCATTAGTCTCAGCAAGAAGCAGTGTCCGGCGACACATGCTGAGCGAGAGCGCATGGATAGGATTCCTTATGCTTCTGCAATAGGATCTATCATGTATGCCATGCTCTGCACTCGTCCAGATGTAGCTTACGCGTTAATCATGACGAGTAGATACCAATCTGATCCAGGTGAAAATCACTGGACAGCGGTCAAGAATATTCTCAAATATTTGAGACACACCAAGGATAAGTTCTTGGTATATGGAGGAAGTGAAGAGCTTATGGTGAATGGATTCACTGATGCGAGTTTTCAGACGGACAGAGACGATTTCCGATCACAGTCTGGATATGTCTTCTGTCTAAATGGCGGTGCAGTGAGCTGGAAGAGCTCTAAGCAAAATACCGTAGCTGATTCCACGACGGAAGCTGAATATGTTGCTGCTTCAGAAGCGGCAAAGGAAGCTGTTTGGATCAAGAAGTTCATGAATGAACTTGGTGTGGTTCCTAGTATCTTGGAGCCAGTGGCTTTGTTTTGTGACAACAATGGAGCCATTGCTCAGGCGAAAGAACCCAGGTCACACCAGAAGTCCAAACACATAGAGAGGAGATATCACCTGATTCGTGATATCGTCAATAGAGGAGAAGTAAAGATCAGCCGAGTTCCGACGGACGAGAATGTCGCTGATCCTCTAACTAAGCCACTCCCAAGGTCTAAGCATGAGAGTCATACTGCTGCTGTAGGCATTAGAGATCTTAAGATGTAATCTTGATTCTAGTGGGAGTTCTTGTTTTATTTTAGTTATATTAGGATGTTCTTGTAAACATACTTTTGGATATGTTTAATGAAATTTGATTTCAGCATTATTTATTGTGATCTAAATAATGGTCCCAAAAATAAGTTTATGCCATATTAAAGGTCATCAAGTTGAGGACTTGATCATGAAACCCTATAAGTTATAGATGTCATAAATTATGATATGTCCCTTGTCGAGGTTGTCAATGTGGGACACTGACAACCGCGAGAGACTAGCTTGTGAGGTGACTGTTGACTAAGTTTCATGGAGTCAGTGATATGAGTATCACAGTCAGTCACATAGATATATGTTGATGAACATATGATCGGACATGACCCGCTAATGAGAAGTCTCCAAGATATTTATATCTGTGTCATGAGAGATTCTCATTACGACTATAGAGTATAGTCCTTAGACCTGAGTTCATCATGTTTTCTTACATATGAATTGGTGCACTTTGACCTTGTCAAACGTCAACCCGTAACTGGCGGCTATAACGGCATTGCTCAGGTGTATCATGAAGTGTGTGTTGAAACAGGGATGGAACAAGAAGGGATTTGTCCCTCCTGAATAACGGGAGATAAATATCTCAGGGCCTATCGAAGATTTTATACTGAGAAAATGTGTGGCCGCACTCAAACGAACTGTAGTTCAGTTGTTTGTCTTGTTCAGTATAGATCAGGAGTTCGATAAACACGATATTGGCTTAATAAGGATGACACTAATCTTGCCTTATGCCAAATCGAGATATAGGGATAAAAGGATTATAGGAATTGATGATTCCAGTACAAGTGGGAGATTGTTGGGATTATGTCCTGAAATCACACTTGTACTCACTCCTGATGATAGTTGTGTGTCGAGATCAGACATTCGTATAATACTGGGCGGTTGCAATGTTTTGCTAGAAGCCTCTTGCAATCTGTAAGTTGTAGACTTACTGCCAGCATTATATGATCCTATAGGGTCACACACCTAAGCAAACTGGAAGCGTAAATATGAGAATGATCATTATGGTAATGATCATGTTGATGTGTATTGGATACACATTGATATTGAGTTTATAGTGGTGTGTCGATCGACACAGTATGTGTGTCGATCGACACAGATCGGGTTTCGAAACTGACGTTTCGATTTTATGACTTAAACGAATTGGTATTAACCAAAGCTCGGTTTTAGTCATTCCAGGTCTATATAAGGCTTATAGTTTCGACCTGAAACCCTAGCCGTTCACTTTGTCTTTACAGAGAAATCAGAGACAACAAAACTCAGTGATCCCGAAGATCCGGCACTAGCATCCCGGCTTTCCAGGTTTATGTGCGTGTGTATCTGGTAGAGGCGAAGCATCTGAGTCGCTATTGATCTCGTCATACCAATCATTCCGCTGCCATAACAAGGTAAGATCGAGGTCAGTGATTCAATATAACGAACCCTAGATCCTAGATTTTCCAACAAAAAATAATAAATATATAATACCACAAAATATAATGAGTTCTTAATACTGGTTTATATTGGTCAACATGTATATGTTAGATGATCATTTTTTGTTAAAGATAGATTATTAATTTTACAATTTTTATATTTATAAAATCAAATAATTAGAAAATCTAAGTTTATTATATTTTCATGTGAATATATATTAATGTATGTGTTTACTTTATTCATACAAATGAATTTTAAGTTTGCCAATTAAAGCCCTTAATGAAATAAGGTCCTACACATTTTAATTATGTTTTTCATATTGGTAAAAAAAAATTATGTTTTCATATGAACGTATATAATAACATATATTTTTGTAGTAGAAACTACAATTGTCAATATTTATAAATAAAAATTACGTGAGACCGATATCGCCTCGGGTTACAAGAAAAATTGAATGGTCTCATAGACAAAAATTCAAAATTTTCATATAAGAAAAATATAAATGAAGATTCAGAGAAAATTGGAAGTAAGCCATTTTTTTTAAAGAAGTACCAGCTTATATTTATATTTGTTAGCCTCCCACCAAAGGAATTGTTTTTACAAAATCGGAAACAAAGCTCCAATCAAGACTGACTTTACAAAAGAGCGCATACTCAGAACATGAACGAGTGATGGAGGAACTATCGTTAATCAATGAGCCGAATTGAAATTGTTGTGGGAGCCAATCCTTTCTTTGTCGAGAGCAGACAGTTTGGCCCTGAAAAGAACATGAATTTCCTTAACCAAAAGGATCTCATCCTTAGGAGGACTGGAGTGATGTATTGAATTTCTTTCCTTCCAAAGGAAATAGGCCAATGCTTGGAAGAGAAGATGGCAGATTACTCTGACCTTCTTGAAGAAAGATGATTGACTAACCCAAGTCACGATAGATGAGAAGCTCATAAGGCGGATTGATTGAAGGGTGAGCGAAGAAAGCATTCCAAACTTGATAGGAGAAGGCACACTAGAAGAAGATGTGAGGTTTTATTTCAGTCCATGAGTTATAAAGAAAGCATGATGGCGAGACTTAAAGACCCCATCTTTGCAATATATCTCTTGTTGGCAGCCTATCACGAGACATCACCCACATGTGGAAATCACGTTTTGGGATACAACCTTTAAACCAAACCGATTTGTACCAATCAACTGAGGAAGCAGTTGGATTCAGCACTTCCCAAGTCTTCAAGGAGTTGAATATCCCTGACTGAGCAGTAATACCATTTTTCATAAGTAGATATCAGGAAGAGTTGCATCAGATATAGGAGTAACATCTTATACGACTTCCCGAAGCAGGCAAAGAATGGGATGTCTATCCCGAGAAAGACGCCAAGATCCATCCACGCAAACATCAGCAACATGGGCATTGAGAGGAATTCTAGAAACCAAGGGACCAAGGGAGCCTGTAATATCGAGAATAAGTCCAAGTTCAGTCCAATTATCGTGCCAAAAGAAGGCATTCTTACCTGAACATATATAAAAAATGATGAACAGTCTGGCCAAATTTCTGAGTTTCATTAAGCGCCTCCAAATCCAGCTTCCGCTAGTCAAGAAGTCAGTGTCCCAGAATATTCGATCGCCAATAATGTGCTTTTTAATCTAGGCAACCCAAAGTGAACCCTTTGATGCAAAGAGAATCCAAATCAGCTTAAGACTGAAGATGTTATTAAAGCCGTGAAGTCTCGTTAAACCAAGTTCCCCTGCTTTCTTAGGAAAACAAACATAATCCCAAGCTACCTTTTCTCCTCGAGCCGAATTGGCTGCGCCACTCCACAAGGAGGCATTCAAAATTTGCACTAGGCGATCAAAACATCTCTTAGGTAGAGGAAACGCTCCGGACCAGAAGTTAATGATACCATAAAGTACGGACTGAATCAATTGTAACCTTCCCCAAAAGATAGATGTCTAACTGTCCAAGACGAGATGCGAGACAGTACCTTAGCAATGAGGGGCTGATAGTCACTCGGTGATAGTTTTTAGGTGACAATGGCAAACCGAGATAGCGAACTGGTAGCTAACCGGCTTTGAGACCATAACGAACAGCAAGTAAACTCATATGCACATGGTTATTCCCGTTTTTGAATAAACTTGACTTATGAAGATTTAAATCAAGACCTGAAGTCACGTAAAACTCTTTTAGAACATCCAGAATAGCCGCTAGGAATCTGTCGTTTCCATCAAACAAAATGAGGACATCGTCGGCAAAACTGTGGTGGGTTACAAGAGGGTTAGAACACATCGGTGGGTTCTGAAATGGTTGGATATTGCTGTGACGTCTAATTGATTTGCTAAAATGTGCATTGCAAGGATAAAAAGAGAAAACAAAATTAAATCTCCTTGTCTTAGACTCGAAGTATGGCGAGGAGATGTAGACTCGAATTCACTCGAAAAATATCGCATGAAGCTGGAACGCTTGTAGGATGCTAATAATGAAATCAAAGTTGTCATACGCCTTGGTGATGTCAACTTGCAAACATCCTTTGTCGTGCTTCCTTCCTTATTAAAATCCACTACCAATTCCAACGCAAGTAGGACGTTTTCACATAAGAGACATCCATTGAAGAAGCCCACTTGATTATACTGAACCTCTTCCACTGTAATAAGCTTAAGTCGATTATGGATTATCCAGGAAATAACGTTGTATACGATGTTGCAAAGAAAAATGGGGCGGAAATCTGATAGAGATGTAGCGCAAGTAACCTTTGGAATTAGAACTAGTGTAGTGACGTTAACTTGTCGGGTTAATTTACCATTCACGAAGAAATCGAGTACTGCCGCAATTAATTCAGAACCAACCAGCTCCGAAGATGAAGTAAAGAATTCCGCGGTAAACCCATTTGGCCCAAGAGTCTTATTCGTCGGTAAGGCGAAGACTAATGCCCGATTTCCTCTGCGGTCGGAATGGCAGAAATTCTGGTGGCGATCGAATCTCAGCATCTAAAGGGTTAAGATTCTGAATTTGATTCACCGAAAGAACTTCAACATTACTATTAGTAGTTCCCAAAGGAGAAGAGTAATATTGAAGAACCATATCCTTTATCTCTCTCTTCCTAGAAACTCTGGTACCATTCTTGTAAATAAGAAATATATAATATTCCTTGACAAATTCGCCTTAACATATTTAAAGAAGAATGGAAGACAAAATCGCCTATTTTCAGCCAACGAAATCGAGATTTATGTTTGAAGAAAGTTTCTTCTGTTAAGGCAAGAAATAACAATTTGTCCCGAGAAACTCTTTCATGTTCAAAAAGATCTGGAGACGGGGAACTCATCACCAGACGCTGAACTGATTCAAGTTCTTCAAAGGCTTGTTTGTCCCTTTTTGAATATCACTAAAACTATGCTGATTGAGTGTTCGACAACAAGAATTGCCGCCCTTAATTCTAGCATAATGTGAACATGGGATCCGCGACAATAACAGGAGATTGCCAAGCAGTCTCCATCAATCGGCTATATTCTGGATGTGACGTAAAGAAGGAAAAAAAGGTGAAACATGATTTTCTTATATCTTCACTGTTCGAAATAGTTACCAAGCAGGGAGAATGGTCAGAGCTTCCCGGCACATCAAAAAGAGCATGCGAATCTGGAAAAATTTTGTGCCCCGATTCGTTGATGAGAGCCCCGTCAATTTGCGTGACATTGGATCTGTTGGAGACTTTTTGACCATGTAAATAAACAGCCGCAACGTGCCAAATAAAAAAGACCCAACCCATTAAGGCATTCTCTAAAGTCCGCAAGTCCGTGAAGAGGAATGATTCCCTGATTCAATGAATAAGTCTTTGATAAGGTTAAGACTTGGTTGAAATCTCCTAAAACAATCCAAGGAGCGCCGGATATAGAAGAAGTGTTGGATAAGCGCACAATATCACTCAACAGTAGAGCCCGATCAGAAAACGAATGTATGGCATAGATGAATTCAGTTGTTTAGATTTGCCCTGTAACCGGATTGAAAACACCGCACACAATCATTTGATAAGTCTTCAAGTAAATAATAATTGATAATAAAGGGTTCCATACCACAACAATCCTCCCATTAGTAACTGTAGGTGAGTAGATAGCTTCATACTTCCACCCAGGTAGAATTCCATTGATGACAAAATGTACAGTAGGATGCTTCACACGATTTTCCAAAAGAGCGCCAATACTAGGCCGGTTATAGGTGATCCACCTTTTGACCGCTAATTGTCTTGTATCTCCGCACAGACTCCGCATATTCCAAGAGAAACACTTCATTATTAAGTCAAAAAGGGTGTGCTAACGCACTAAGATTTTAAAAAAAAGAGCAGGACGTTCGCACGCCTGTCCATCGACCTTATCAAAACTAACCGAAGAAGAAGAAGGCCCTGAGATCATAAGCAGACGATCCGGAGAGAGACCAGAATCCGACAGTGCCAAAAGACTTTGTCTTTGAATCCTTCTATCCTTAAGACGTAGAGGATACGGAAGGGTGGACCGTAGTTCCTCATTCAATAGACGATTAAGCAAAATGGCCTGAGCGGATTTAATAATCGATTCCTCTTCCTCAAATTGCTTAGTCGGCACATGGACAACTGGGTGATCAGACGATGACGGCGAGGCAGGCAATGGCTTGGAACGATTAACCACACAAACCCATTGCTGAGAAGAGTGAGCAGAAGACTAAGAAACTATTGATGGGTAGCTAACAGTACGAGATAAATTGGAAGCCGAGGCCTTCGGAGAACCAGTAAGGGAGGCACACTCTCTGACTGATACCCGAGGAATGGAGCAGTATGGAGAACAATCATTAACCAGAGGCGAGACCGGGTTAATCGTTGTCTTAATCGGGAGAGACGCTGGCTTTGGGAGAAGAAGATGATTCAGGGCATCTAGAAACCAAATGTCCAAATTCAGAGCAATGACTACAAGAAGGCGGCAACTTTGAAAAGATGCTGATACCAACACAGAGCAGCCCTGTCTTATCAGTAGCACAGACTGCGGAAGGACGTTGCTTAGCTAATTCAAGAACCACCTTTAGCTTAACTATCCCATTGGTATAAGGGGCGACTTTCAGGAATTCCGAGTGGATAAGAATGCCAACACCATAAGCTATCGTACTGAAACCATCTAAGGACCATAACTCTTGAGGTACATTTTTGAAAAGAACCCACATGCACCAGAGCGTGAGCAAGTTTCATCGGCGCCCAATTAGTGGAAGACGACCAAGGAGACAGTGTAAACAAGCAGTTCTTGGAGTGCCAGAACCCAATTTCAAGAGCCCATTTCCTTGTTTTCTCACATGGTATTAAGATCAAACGAATTTATGGAAAATGATACTTCGTTGAAATTTTTCCATTTTCCCCCAAATTAGATTTAGGTCAGGGTAAATCTTTGAGGGAGAAAGTGGTAGCCCGTGAAAGTATGCAACTATATAGTTCTTCTAGAGGGACGAACCACCGAGAGAGATGGAATCTGGGGCCCGAACCGTCGGAATCCCATCACTTGAAAAGGTCGGAGAAGCCATCTTGAAGAGGTTTTTAGATGGGGGGCTTGAAAAGAGCAGACCATTGAAGGGCAAGAGGTTCAGCCACCGCAGCCTACGAAGGAATCTGCGGGACTGGAATGGAAGAGCCTGAACCAGAGGTCCAAAGAGCGACACCTGAGGGAGAACACATGACTCATAAGGTCGAAGGAAGAGGAGATCCGGTGAAGGATCTGGGTCGGACGAAACCATATAAGCAGACGATCAGGAAGAGAGAGAGAGATTCTTGGCGGAGATCGTGGATATTTGCCGCTGGCGGCAGTTTGTAGCTTTTTATTAGAATCAAATAAAAGTACAAGTAAAAAAATCAATGAAAATTGCGTCTAATGTGTTAGTTGACAATGTTCTCTTTTGTCTTTTATCCATCATCTTTCTTTTTAATCTTGAAATCATGTTTAACGTATTCATTTATTATATTTGATTTAACATTTATTAGTATTTACTTCAGTAGATGCAGCTATTACAAGTCAAAACATGTATTATTCTTTTGAATAAGTCATTGAATCACTTCGTGATTGACAATTGGTCTGACCGGGTATGTTTAACATGTTATTTACTCCATATGGATCCGAATTTCGTGGCTCGATTTCGTTCCTTGCCTTTCCATTCTGGTCATGCCTTTTACTTCGCTTTTGGACCTTTTAATCGTAGGTTATTGGGTCTAAATTAATAGGTCGGGATTTGCACCCAGACGTAGATATAGTATAATACCTAAATAACATATTTGCAAAAACTAGAGGTCGTGTTATATTATGTTAATAGTAAGAAGAAGAAAAAAAATTTTGTGTGGCCACTTGAGTGAATAAAGTAAACTACATGGTTCCGTTTTAGCCTTATCGTCATGCAAGAAATCGAACCTTACGATGTCACGAATCAAACAAAATTGAGCTTTATTCCCAATTCGACGAATAAATTTCTTGGGAAGTCAAGCTTGTGGCCAAGAAGATGGATTTGATAGTGAAGCAATCACGTGGTATATCCCAAAAAAAAAATCCAAAAAAAAAAAATCAGAATCAAATCTGAAAGTCGTAATTTTTCTTTCTTAAAAATAGTAATAGTGGCCCAATGTTGATCCCAAGAGTCGTTATTCTTTATAACGATACATGGTTATCATCATTTTCAATGTACGTACGTGATTCACGTACCGACACATATATATGTACGTAATATGCTAAATCACATCTAATTTCGCAACTGGCCCGTACTGTGCTAGAACATGCTTGGAATATATATATGTAACAATCCATTGGAGTTCTTTACACACTTTGTTGTTTAATGCTCAGAAACGTCATTTTCTATAATAAGGTTGAACAATAATATATCACTGCCACATAATTTGTAGATGGATGGTGAAGAATTTAATGACGGAATTGTCGCCGTTTAAAAAATTCTTTTCATTGATCATAGATTTGTTATAAGACACACTTGCAGCAAAAAAAAAAAAATCACTTGTAAGTTGTAACCAAGTAATTAAAAACCACGCCTAAATTATTAGTGACAAACAAGATTTTCCTAGTAACAGTCGCACGTTAGTGTAACTGTGTGAGACTTTTTTTGTTTCAAGTTATACACATCTTTAGTGGACGATTATATGAAAGTAGTAGTATGAAACCAATTCGAATAGTTAAGGCTTGATATTTCATACGAATTTAAACAGGAAACAAAAATTCTAGGTAAACTTATATGATGAAAATGTCTATATGCAAACTAAAACGAATTTGCATTGTTGTATGTAATTATCTTCTGCGTGCCATGTACCATGTGATGTTATTTTCTTTAGTTGATAAAATATTTTGAACGACCATTAATTAACACAAAACATCTGGTTGTAAGTAGTATATAGTCTTTTTTTTTTTAATCAAGTGGTACATTCTTTTTATATGTTATCTACCCCTAGAAGTGATATTACATCAACTCTTAATAACATCCACTCTAAAAACTATATAATGTTTTGCAGATGTATTATGTTTGTGATATGATAAATCCATACTAAATTATTCTGCTGTGTTACAAAAAGAAAAAAGAAAAATTGACCTACAGCATTTTTAGGAATTTTAATTAGAAGTAGTGTCGATAGTAAACACAGCCGATATTTCTCTCTTTACGGTTAGTCTGTAGCAAAGAGTCTAACTTGATATCAAATATAGGTAGCTTTATTGATCGTTGTTATTATAAACCAAAAGTCCAAGTTTTTTTTTAATCCAAAAGTCCAATTTGATTCAGATTACTCGTCATCATTTTAACTTTAAAGTGTACAATATTCTTTGCATATAAAATATATCTAGATTAGTATGTATTAGAGCATGTTATCATTCATAATAATATAGTCTATTATTTTTTTACCCCAAAAATTAAATACTTATTTTCGCTGTACATGTACATGCACGCCTGCATGTATATTAAGTAAAATATAAACATTTTTTTGCCAAAAAGGGTTTATTAAACATGGAAAGTTATAATCCACGGTTAATGATTTTATTATAAAATATACCAACAGTTTACAGAATTGGTACCCGAATAATCCATCTTTTCAAACTTAGATAGACATATCTTTAACTCATACATACATTTATGCACGTATATCTTTTTGTTTTGTTCACTTTAATTAGTTTCATCATTACATTATTAAAGCCATAATGCACCAACGCGCTTAAGCATTGGAACGAGAGAGCGATTAAGATGAAGACTCATGACTTGATTGGCTCCGCCAACAAGCTGCCCTCCAATGAACACCACCGGCACAACAGGGCTGCAGCCAAGCTGAGCCAATGCTTGCTCTATCTCCTTTCCTCTGTTGATCTCGTCGAGCTCATAGATCGTTGGGTTCACGCCAAAGTCTATGAATAGAGTCTTGATTGTGTGAGACATGCAGCACGAGTTCTTGCTAAAGATCACTACTGACTTCTCGGAGATCATCTTCTGGAGTTTATCCATTGGTGTTGTAATGGGAAAGTTTGTTCGAAGCAACTCGGAGAGGATGAAACTAGTTTTGTTTTGATTGAAATGTGAGGAGATGAAAATTGTAAAGCCAGACAAACTTATAGAAAGATTGTAAGATTATTGTGTGAAGATGAGAAGTGAGTTTGAGTTTATGTGTTTGATGTAATGAATGATCTATAAGGGTCCTTTATATAAAGCTTTCTAAGGTACGTACGTAAGCTTTCAAATTACAGGTTTAAACTTATGAAGTATTTTTCTACGAGAATCAACTTTAGCACAAATAAAGTAGCCAGAAAGATATATAAAAAATACATTGAAAAAACAATTAAATTGAGATGTAGGAGTATTTGAAAGTATTAGAGTTTCATTCTGCTTGCCTTTGTATGCCTCTTGCAACTAGAGAATAAAAACGTCCAGTTAACAAAATCTATTAGATCAGATGTGATGTGACGATGAGGAATATTTGATACGGACGAACCATGTCATGTCTTTGATGCCTTCTATTTTCAGTTTTCAGTGTCAAAAAACATATTTATCGCATATATACATTGTTTTCTTATATTTTTTTTTGAACTATTTGTTTTCTTATATTAGAAATAAATTCATTTTATTTTCTTATATTACAATAGCAAAATTAATTAATGTTGATGCTGCGTACATATATATATATATATATTCTTGAAATTTCTCTAAATTTTCGGGTTGGAATTTTCGAATTATTTTATATAAAATCAGGTTTAGGGATGTTAGAGCATGTCCATCGGCGATACTGCCGACAGTTTCTTAAAAAAAAAATTTTAATATTTTTTTTTTTTTTTTCAGATACCAAAAAAAAAAAAAAAAAAATTAAAAAAAAAAAACAACTAATGGCGTTACGCCACGTGTCAGCTACAGGGTAAGAATCGATCCTTAATTAAGCACTTTTGCATACGGTATCTACACTATTTCTGTGGGTCCCATAAATATTTAATTATTTATTTTTTAAGAACCCCAGCTAAGGATTCTCGCTGGGCATGCTCTTAACTTTAGATTAACTTTGTCAATTTAAAAAAAAAAAAAAAAACTTTGTCAATTTGATATATAACGAAAATTAAAATAAAAATTGATAAAAACTGACATAAGTTGTAGTTTTACTTTTTATTTACCAAAAAATAAGAACTGAAATCAATCCAACGTTTATTCATCTTGTCAACGGAAACTAAATCCAATTGACGAAAAGGTGGAATCACACCTATTTGAAAGTAAAAAGGATCAGTAGATATATAGATATTATATGAGGTTAATTAAGTAAATGAATAAATATTTTTATTTGAAAACCCAAGTAATTGGATTGATATTTTTAGAAATAACATTCACGTTCTTCAAATAGAGGGTTGACTTTATATTTCTCCTTCTACTATCTAAACCAATACAAAACTCTTTATACTTACAGTTACAGGTTCTTTAAGTAACCCCAAATCAAATTAAATTTCTCTAACTGCATTCAGTTTTATACTAATATTAATATTATAAAAATATAATATTTAAAAAACTAACCTTTTAGTAGAGGTGTTTATTTGGATATATGTCATTGTAATTAATTAAATTTTTAATTATTTACAAAGGTCATTTTTAAATTTAATATGTTTAGACTATATGTGGAACATATTTAATATTCTCTAATTAATGATTTCATTCTAAAATACATTTATAATATTTATATTTTTATTTTAAATATAAATATATATTTTTATATCCTAAAACCTAAAATACATTTATATATATATATATATATATATATATATATATTTTTTTTTTTTTGGTTCATTGAACCTAAAATGAGCAAGGTGTCACCAAATGGAGTGGTGAGTGACACATGGGCTCTAAGGTTTCATCTCCAGATTCTTTGTATCTCATACATTGAATCCACCAAATCCACATTCATGCATTTCCTATTGAACCAATTGACGATCGCCATGTAGTGGTGGCGATCTCGGTCTGTCCTTTCGTTATTTCCCGACACTTATGGAAAATATGTGAAACTCTTTTTTATTTTCTCAGACCTTAATAAGAAGTAATCTGCAATTCGTTTGATCCATTTTGGTTTTCCTTAGCTCCTGAAACATCCACCCGAAGATTTTTCATCTTTTTTTCTTTTGTCTGTTTTCCATTCCCAACAGCCCTAAATCCTTTTAAATTCCATTTTATGCATTATATGTCTTCTAAGTAAATTCTGTAAATAAAGAGAAAGTCACTTGGCCTGTCAAAGCTTTTCGTCTTTATTTTGATAAAATTACCAAAATACCCTTGAATTTTTAAAAATTGCAGAAATACCCTCCGTCGATTTTTCATTGATTTCTAAACTGCCCGTTGACTATATCTTGAAACAGGATATTAAAAGCGTAGTTCTTTATTTTAAAAATTCTGAGCCGGAACTCGATTATTTATATATATATTCTTATATAGCATAAAGCTCTTTTTGTGGTAGGAGCTTGAGTCTGCTTATGTTCCAGACTTGAGGGTGGAGCCGGAGCTCATCAGAATAGTGTTTCTGCTAAGGAGTGAGTTTTAGCCGCCTGTTTTGGCGTTGGATTTGTGACCGCTTGCTTGGTTATGAGGCTTGATGCTTGTCGCATCTTGCATTCTATTGCGAAGCATGTTCGTGAGATCTTCTGACTTCCTCAGAGTTTGAATATTCCTCCTGAGGTTGGAAACTTTATGCATTGGTGGTAGGTCGAAGGTATTGCTTTCATTGCATGGATCCAAGGGGTTCCCAGGATCACATTGTAGATCGCAAGTCGATCTATGACAACGAATTTGATAACTTTGGTTACCCGTATGATGTACACTGGTAGTTTGATCGTTCCAATTGTGGTGGTCGTGTCGCCAGCGAATCCAATGAGAGGTTTTTCTGATCGCTTCATCTTGTAGTCTCGCAACTCCATTCTTTGCAGAGTCTCTTTGAATGTGAGTTCGACCGAGCTTCCAATATCTATTAGGATTTTGGTGACTTCGCAATCGCATATCTAGAGCTCGACGACGAGTGATCGTTGTGCGGCTTATCGAGCCCTTCTTCGTTTTATGTAATAAAAGCGATTTCGTTTCCATATTTTAGACCATGAGTGGTCTTAATAGCATCAATCAGAGGGGCTTCAATAAGCACCTTGCTCATCATTTCCTTGCACTTAGCCAACTGAAGCTCATAATATAACTTGCTAGAGGTTTCAGGTAAAGGAACTTTTGGTTTGTAGGCCTTGTTATCGACATATTTGAGCTTCTCTGCATCTTGTGCATGTGCATGACCTATGCATCGATCGACGCTAGGAGTGCGTCAGTCGACGCTCGTTTCAGCTGCGTCGATCGATGCTCGTTTCAGCTGCATCGACCTTGGTCATGCCTCCCTTGTTATGATATACGTCAAAACTCGAAGAATTGTCAAGATTTTCATTGTGCATCGACCGATGAAAGGGTGTGTCGGTCAACGCTCTCTGCAATTCGCGAATCTCATCCTCTATTTCTTCAATTTCCACGATTTCCTCTAGACTCACACCATTTTTAGGCACATGAACGACCTATTTACCACTTCTCAATATAATGACATTACATTGATACTTCCAATTGTCATTTGTTCTCCCAGGAAGAGTTCCATCTTGCCTCTTTGCAGACCAAGCAGTCTGTGCAACCTGAACGTCCAACTTCTTGACATGAGTGCTCAGAGCGTCAATCTTTCCATTCAGATCTAAGTATAAAACATCAATCTTCACACTAAAATCCATTGTAGTCTTCTGCTGACCCTCCAAAAGTTGTTCCAACATAACCATCATCTTATCAGACTGCTTGTTTTGTGGAGGAACAGGTTGATAGGATGATGATCAATAGTTCCTGTTGAAGCTGTTGTTGTTCCCAAGGTTGTTGATGTTGCTCTGGAAAGGCTTATGGTACTGAGGCTTAGGAGCGAAACCATATGAGTTTTGAGTACATATGAAGGTGCTCCTCTCATCTATTCCATTATAGCCACATTTGCTTTGTTGATTCCCAAATTTGGTACCGTGAAAAACAGTCCCACCAATATAGTTCACATACTCTTCATCACAGTCATCCTCAGCGTCAAATGTCTCAACCTCTTGAACAAATTGGACCTGCTTCTTCCCAATCAGAAGGCTGTGGAGAGAATCAATCTTGTTCTTCATTTTTTCTATATAAGTTCCATCCACTTTCCCACCTGATCGCTTCCTCTCCAAATCAGCATTCTTGGTGCTATTGTTAAACATCAAGCTATCAATCATCTCCTTAGCTTGCTCTGGATACTTTGTGTTGAAATTTCCATTTCTAGCATCATCCAATGCCATCTGATAATACCAATCCACACCTCTTAAGAAAATGCCTAACAACTGAACTTTAGAGAAACCATGATGGGGGAAATCACACTGGTACATCTTGAAGTGTATCGAAACAGCCTTTAATGCCTCTGTAGGACCATGTTTGAATTGTAGGATGTCCTCTCTCAGCTGATCAGATCTAGCATCATCATAGAAGTTTCTGAGGAACTTCTTTTTGGTCGCATCCCAAGTAGTAAGAGAACCTGGTGTAATCTGCTTCAGCTAGTTTGCAGCTTTCCCACCAAGAGAGTGTGAGAAAAACTTGCAGTGTAAGAAGTCATAGCTCACTCCATTATGCTTCATCCCTGTGACAAGATCCTCAAATATCTCGATATGGTCCATATGGTGCTCATGTAGATGAGCATGGAACAGATGTTTTCCCCCAAGAGTGTAGTACGAAGTCTTCAGCTCGAAGTCATTCCTTTGAATAGAAGGAGGTCTGATCGCAGACCAGTTAGCATAAAACTCGCCAGGTCTGTTATAATTAACAAGAGTCCTCCCATCTTGTGCATTCTCCTGCGCATGTGCAACAGCTGTGCCAGAAGCTTGTTCATCACCTGTAGCTTGACCTACACCCGCAGCGACAATTGGTACTAAAACTGGTACCACAATGGGATTTCCATCCGCATCAAGTCTCTGACCCTGATAGTTGTAAGCATTGTTCTCTAGGTCCTTTAGAAGACCAGCTTCATCCCGAACCAACACCACATCATTAGGATTCAACATTTTCACTGGCTTCTGTGATTTCCTGTTTGTTCTCTCTATCCTTGCAAGCTCCTGGTTCTGAAGAAACACAAGGTCTTTGTCTGGGTTGCTTCTGAGTGCACGGTTAGACATGCACTATCTAATTTACGGGCACCGTGTCGACCAATGAGAGATAGCATCGATTGTTGCAGATGGCGTGAGTGTGTCGAATGATGCTTGAAGAGTGTCAATCGATGCAGCTATTCTTCACGCAACCTGAAACACACGAAAGAGATGAAACAAAAGGAAAATTTAGTAAACTAAAAATAAAAGCCTAGTCTAAACTCTAAACTTAAATCTATTGAATACTTAAAAAAGTTCCCGGAAACGGCGCCAAAACTTTATATGCTCAAATTTTTATATCCCTGGAGCTACACTGCAAGTGTACATGCAATTGTAATATCTAGGGGTCGAACCACATAGACTCAAGAAATCTTACGATAGATTGTAAAGTGTTCAGTTAAGCTAAGCAGAAGCAATTCAAAAAGCAACTAAATCAAAACATAAAATAAATAGCAGACGGTTTGTTTTCAATACGGAAAGACGTTAGGCCAAGAGATTTCTCAGGAAATCAAGTAGTGCAGATTAATTATCAGTCATGATCTAATCAAGTACTGTTCTAGAACTCAAATCACATATATAAAATAAACCAACTTTCGTTGCGAGAATTTACTAAGTCTAAATCCTAGAAATCCAAATTTCTTTGTAATTCCTAAAGATTAAACTAGCATTAAACACAAGGTCGATTTGTTCACAATTTATTTAAAATAAATTTCTTAGCGGATATCTAATTTGCTCAACCTAAATATGTAAGATACCAAATTACACTTTCGTGTCAATTTAACAATGTAAGATCTAAATTCCAGGTGACCAATTAAGAACAACTCATGATAAAGAACTAAACAAATTATGAATCCTAACTAATAATTCAACCTAGCATTCCATGAAAACCTTATTGAGAATCCCTAAACCTAACTATGAATCTACTCAGACATATTAGATGAAACAAACAATATGAATGAAATAGATTGCATTAAAATAGATAAGAGAATAGAAAAGGGATTCAAAATCTTCTCCAAAAGCAGTACAAGGTTCGGATCATACCCAAACTCTAAAACTCTCTCTAGCCAAAAGTATCAAAGTGTAGAATGAAAATAAAACACAAAAACCCTAATAATAAGTGGCAAACACGTTTTAGGTCTCCTCTGTAAATAGTGAAACTTTTGGCCAATTCTTCACTTCTTCATTTCTTTATTTAAATCGGCGAAAATTGGTCTTTGGGAACATGTGTCGACCAATGCACATGATGCGTCGATCGATGCTCAGCTCGAACACTCTCATTGATCTTTGTCATCACGGCTTAAGCATCAAAGAATGCCCAAAAAGCTCTAATATCTTCCAAAGTACTCCAAATGTGTGTAAACCTATAAAACACCTAAAAAGACTCAAAAGACACTACAAAAACTCGATTAGATACATATGTCATGGCTTAAAAACCATGATATATCACGTTTGTGAGCTGGTCGAAGCAAGTGTTGTTACCTCGAGTCAGCTCATCGACCTGTGTTATCATGATCTTTATGAGGGAAGAGACATCATGATGGTCCATAGTTTGAGTGTTCAGATTCACATTTGTCGACTCGACATCTTCATGCGTGTCGGTTGTCCTGGTCTGATCAATTGGGGTATCAATCGGTGGGATTGGTGAGCCTAGTTCCAGTACAGCAGTTGGCTTGATGACCAAGCTCAGAAAGGATGAACAGTAAAAGAGTAGACTCGGAATCTGTTATGATGATTCGGGGTTGTCATTGATCAAGGATGGTCCTTTCATTTTAGACTTCATCTTTTGCTATATTGATTGTTCTTGTAAGGAGAGATTGTGATATATTTGGGAGAAGATGAGAAGTGATTTCGACTTTATGTCTTTTGCTATATTGATTGTTCTGCGGGTCCTTTATATTTAGCTTTCTAGGGTCGTAAGCTTTCATATTACGGATTAAAGTTAATGAAGCCTTTTGAAAGAGAATCAACTTTAGCCTTTGTTCCTCTTGCAGCTAGAGAATAAAAATGTGTAACAATCAATTGAATGCGTAAAACGTATAGTTATCAAATTTCGTAGATGTGAGGAATATTTGATACGGACGAACCATGTCATATCTTAATAGGACACCGTCTATTAATCATATAAATATGTACAATTAATCATATAAATATGTACATTTGTTCCTTTTTTAACATAATACAGTAAAAACTCTATACACTAATATGTTACAACATTCATATTTTATATATTTAAACAGTTATTAATTTACACAAAAAAATTAATTGAGTTAAAAACATAATTTAAAACCAAATAAATTTATTGGTTAATCGAATTATTAATTTATCAAATACTAATTGATAGAATTTCTATTGTATTGTACATTTGTTCTCCCCTCACATAAATACATTTTACTAATGTTGCATCTAATTTTATAGAAAAAGGCATAAATAGCACAAAAAAACATACTTTATCATAAATATAGCACCAAAGAAAATATTTGACATTTTTAGCATTATTTTGATTATAAAAACTTTTATAGCATTATATAGTTTAGGGTTTAGGGATAATTATTTGGGGTTTAGGGTTTATTATTTAGGGTTTAGAGTTTAGTATTTAAGATTTAAGGTTTATTATTTAGGATTTATGATTTAGTATTTAGAGTTTAGGGTTTAGTATTTAAGGTTTAGGGTTAGGGCTAATTTAGTGATAAGACATGTTTTGTGCTATTTTATGATTTTTCTTCCTTGTTGTTATATTTATGACAAGACATGTTTTTTGTGTATTTTTGCGATTTGCCCAATTTTATATTGTTAGCATATACACCTCAACCCAAAAATTAATGTCCATAAATAAAACAAAAAATCAGAGAAAGATAAAGAGCTTCGTCAAACTCAGACTCACCCAAAGTGAATGACAAAATCAAACATAAATGGTCGAATTGACTGACTTAAATGCAACTAAACCAAATCAAGTAGAGTAAATGCAAACAAACAAAAAAAAACTATGAGGAAGATTATAGGAAAATGACAAAAAGTTTCACCATACTAGATTAAACACTAGTTTTTTCCTTACAATTATATGTTATGTTCTTGTAAACATTCTGAAGTCAAAATACTAAAATCTCATCATTTCCTACTCTAAATTCTTTCTTAAATCGTATATCTCATATAGTCCTATTCGAGTTTAAATCCTGGTTATTGCTTAAAGACTATCAAATTATTTGTTTCTCACAAGCTGTGTTTTAAAAATAGTACAAAGGCGCTAAGAGCATGATTAGTGAACCTCTCATGGGGTTCTTAAAAAAATAAAAAAAATAAAAAATTTTTGGGGAAAAGTGTAAAAAAAAAATTGAAAAAAAAAATAGACGAATGACAGGCTGCCACGTGTCATGAACAGTGTAAGAACCGGTTCTTAAATAAGGATTTTTAGAACCCCACCCTTAAGAACCCCTTAAGAACCATTAATAAACATGCTCTAAGGCGATGGTGTCTTCGCCTTAAAATCCTAAAGCCAGGCGATACTGAAAAGCGAGCGCCATGAGGGCTTGTTCACCAAAACTTAAGGTGAGTTTATGCATGGCGTAACCATTCACCCGAAGTTTCAAATCCCTCAAAACCGAGAAAGCCTCAGACATACGAGACTTGGGCACTTCAAGAGCTACAGGACATAACGGAACCCACGAACCGGGAAAATACTCCTCCCGAATCTATATATGTGTGTGACAAAAGCTGCATCTCCATATTTTATGAAGACTCGCGATCGTATGGTATATCTCCAGACTTATCTTTGTGTGTATGTGGCCTTCTTATTTACATTCTGAACGTTTTATTTATTCTCACGAAATTTTTTGAATAAAGCTAAATTCTGTATGATTCTTGACATCGCAAAGATTCGATCTCATTCCACAAGGATAAGGCTCAAAGGAACAAATAGAAAATAGCTCAACTGTGATCTAAAGAGTCATATACTACAAATTCCAAGGTGATCATAGCCCGTACGTACATGTCTTACGTAAAACAACACATATTATCGTATCGCATCTAATTCTACAACTACGCCATACCATATAATATTCTATACCCTTATCAGTTATATAATATTGAATTAACATTAGTATTCTTAAATTAAAAGTCGTATTTTAAAATTTTAGTTTAGAATCTCATTCCATTTTTTATGCAAAACAGAATGAAATGCAATACATCAATTTTATAATCAAAATAAGATACTCAATTTTTCAATACGTATTGTAGTGGTATATATAATTTGCAAATTTGATGAAACAACTCGTTAAAAGTTGCATTCAAATATGAACCACAATTTGACGCATCATATATTTGAATAATATAAATATTGAATAATTTTAATATATTAGTTAAAAATATATAAAAAATTATTTAATATAATCGTGCAAAGTTCTTTATAGAAAATTTATAATCAAAATTGGTTAATTTATTTTTCAACTCGTTCTTGTAATAGTTTAAATATTTGGTAAATTGTTGAAACAACCCGATAAAAAATACAATCGTAAAAATATCATTCATAATATGACATATCATAGATTGAACAATATAAAATATTGACTAATTTTAATATTTTATCCAAGTAAAAATATATCAATCTAATTTTTAGTATCCTAATCTTTTTAATTTTTTTATAAATTAAATTTATTTTATAGTAATTTATTTATTTTTATAATATTCATTTTTAAAATTAGAATTATGTTAAAATACATGACTTAGTCTTTATATTGGTCTAAATATAAATATTTATGTATTTGTTATTGATTAAAATGTAATTAAATTATTTTTAGTAAATTTAATAATAATAATAGGATTTAGTAATTATTTTTCTTAAAAATCAATAAAATAACAATATTTGTAGGATTTTTTTTATAATATTATATATATATATATATATATATATATATTTCAAATAAAAAGATACTAAAAGATATTATGAATATATTTTGAATAAAATTAAAATTAGAGAATATTTAGATTAAAATGTAATTAAAATGTAATAAAAATGATTTTATAATAAAATTTATAAACAAATACGAATTCATTAATTATTTTTATTAAGAAATAAAATTTAATGTGTTTTTATAAAATTTATTATAATATAAAAATATATATATATTAATATTTGAAACAAAAAAATAAAATATATTAAAATATATTATAAATATATTTTGAATAAAATCATAAATTAGATAATATTATTTTATATATACAAAAATAGTTGATGTATAAATTATTTAGTTATATTTATCAAATTATTTAATAGTTTAATGATTATAAATATATTTTTTTATTTTAGTTATTTAGGAAAGTGGAATCTATTATATTTAGCCTGTTTGGCTATATGGTTAATAATTGTCTTATTTGGAAACATGAATTGTAGATAAAATGTTATATTCCTTAATTACCTTTAATGAAATTTAATTCATTTCTTATTTTACAATGGTATAATCTGTAATATAACACATGAAAAAGATTACTTTCTAATATACTCTATTTTTTTAATAGTACTGATTCTATATAGTAATATTAAAAATATACACAAATTATCACAAAGAATATACAAGATCTTTTTTGAACATTTATACAAGATATTCACGCTTAGGTTTTAGCACAAAAAATAAATAAATATATATATATATATATATATATCTTTATATTAATTGAGAAGTATTTTTTGGACTTATATTCAATCTCAAAATAACTGATTACTAATTTGCTATTAATGAAATTAAAAGACTGAAGTAACCTTATTTTATATTGAAACTTTTTTTTTTTTTTTTTAAAGATAAGTACAATCTAATGAAAAATAAGATGATAAATACGAAAATAATTTTTGAATTATAGATTTAGTTATTGATAAATATGATTGTTGTAAATAATAATATTTTATATGATAAAATCGTATTATTTATTTAAACTTTGAATTTGGATAAATATAAACAATGATTAATATGTATATTAATATTTATACATATATATAATTTTAATTTATTATAATTAATATAAAAATATTTTTACAGAGTAAATTTAGATATGTATATAGATATATAGATAATTTTAGATAATAATTTATTTTTTTGCTATTAATTCTAAATTTAGATATAAACTATAAAATGTTTTAATAAAAAATAAATATAATAATGTTTATATTATGTTTAATTATAATTAATATTGAGTTAATGATTTAAAAAAATTATTAATGGTTGTATTCGAGCAAATCATACGTATATATATATATATACACGTGTTGGTACCAGTATTCTTGATTCGGTTTTATAACGACAAAAATCTCTTAGAGCACCTGCAACAGTTAAGATATCCATAGAGGTTCTTAACTAATAAAAAATTAATATTTCTAACACATTTTTATTATATAATTAAATTCTAGTTTGTAAAAAAGGTTGAACCAATAAAAAAACAACAAGTGTCATGAGAGTCTCTTATTAAGAACCGTATCTCACTCTCTCACCTCCTTTATCAATTTTTTTAAATATATTTAGTGTTAAGAAACCCTCTTAAAAACCACCGTTGAGGGTGCTCTTAATTCCCTCTGTCAAGTAGGAACAAAAAAGATTTGAATAGTTAAACTTGCCATGAAAGGACGAACGCTTTGTTGAAAATGTCTACATATTGAGGAGCTTTCAATACATGACTTATCCGTATGTAATATTTTCCTTACAGTGTAAATATTTAATTCTCTATCAGATTGTTAGTTTCTTATGTATTGGAACATGTTATGCATTAAGCGGGTTGGGGCTTAAACAGCCTTAATATATTATCATGTACATTATATATTTGTAATGGTAAATTTGCTAAATTCAAACAACTACAAAATTTTATTAATAATATATATAGTCACACGTTGCAAAATAGGTACCCACATAAGTCACTATCTATCCTTAGAAAACATTCATACATACATTTATATGTTCACGTCATTCTTTGATTACTTTCATTACATTATTAATTATCAAACTACGTCTTACGAAAGTATCCCTTATCATTTAATCAAAGCCACAATGCCCCAACGCGCTTTAGCATTGGAACGAGAGATCGATTGAGATGAAGACTCATGACTTGATTGGCTCCACCAACGAGCTGCCCTCCTATGAACACCACCGGAACGGTTGGGCTGCAGCCGAGCTGAGCCAATGCTTGCTCTATCTCATTTCCTCTGTTAATCTCGTCTAGCTCATAGATGGTCGGGTTCACACCAAAGTCTAGGAAGAGAGTTTTGATTGTGTAAGACATGCAACAAGAGTTCTTGCTAAAGATCACTACCGACTTCTCGGAGATCATCTTTTGTAGCTTTTCCATTGTTATAATGTAAATCGGAGATTAAAAAGCGGCTTTCAATAGATAAAACTGGGAATGATCAAAATGTAAGATTGGGATGAATATTGGAATACTAGAGGACTTTAAAGAGATGACGATTATGTGTATATGTGTGTGAAGATGAGAAGTGAATTTAGTTTATGTGTTTGATGGTCGATAAGGGTCCTTTATATATATAACTTTCGAAGGTAGATAAAGCTATTATATTATGGGTTTGATGTAGTCCTTTTTTAGAGAATCAACTTTATAGCACAAAATAAAGAGCACATTTTAAATAGTGAAATTAAGATAGTGGGAGGATCTGAGAATTTGAGGCTAAGATCGGTTCACACCATCTTCACTATTTGCCTCTTACAGCTAAAGAATAAAGCTATCAACTGGTGAAACGTACAGAAAACAAAATCTATCTTAGATGTGAGGAATATTTAATACGGACGAATCATGTCATGTCTTTATAGTACGGCTATATATTTTCATTGTCAAAGGAGATATGCTGCATAGTGCATGTTTTCATATTTTATTTATGTTTTGAAAATTAGAAAGTTTGTGGACCCATGGGATCTTAATCAGTCTAATCGTCTAGCTACTAGCTAGCTAGTATAGAGATTGATGTTTTACATCGTTATTCATAGTTTACTGTCTTGTAAAAAATTATGTTAATAAGTAAAAAAGCTTAGAGCAGGTGCATCAGTGAGACGGTGAGTGGGTTTCTTAACCCATTTTTTTACCATGTTAAAATAAAAAGGTACTTATGTAAGTTGAGATCGTAGGATAACTCCAGAATTAAACTTTACTAGATTTTGACCCGCACTTAGAAAGTGCGGGCTTAATTTTCTTTACAAATTTTACTTTTTATTTATTTTGTTAATAGTAGTTTAGATTTTTATTTATGTAATCTAATTTTGATTATAATTGGTTAATCAGCATTATAAACAGTGAGTTAGCAATTTAGTTTTTTTAAATGAAATATGTGTTATTTGGAGGAGATATATCGTAAGGATTAAGAGATTAAAATAACGATTGCGCATTATATGTTTTAATCTGTGTTGTATCGTAAGATCATGGAGAAAATATATATATGAAAACAACTATTGTAAAAGTTATGTGGTATAGGTTTAATTGTTATTATATTTATCTAAAATATTATTTTATAAAACACATGTTATAATCATATATATAATTTGCAACTTGGATGGAACAACCCGTTAAAACTTAATTCAAACATAAAACATAATTTCACGCTTCAAATATTTGAATAATATAAATATGAAAATTATTTTAATATTTTTATTAAGTTTAAAATATATCAACTGAAATTATTTACTATATGTATACATATATATGTATATATATTTTAAACTCATGCGAATTTTTTTAGAAAATTTATAATCAAAATTGGCTAATTAATTTTTCAACCCTTTTAATTATTTAAATATTTTTCAGTTTGATGGAAAAACCTGCTAAAAAGTACAATCGTAAAAACATCAATTGTAATATATATATATATATATATATATATATATATATATATATATATATATATATATATATTTGAAACAAAATAAAAAGATATAAAAATATATTATAAATATATTTTGAATTAAATCATAAATTAGAGAATATTAATTTATATATATAATAGTAGATGTATAAATTATTAATTATATTTATCAATTAATTTGTTTTGATTTTAATTAATTCGGAAAGTGGGACACATTATATTTTGGTTGTTTGGCTACATGTTTAATATTATATACTAATATACCAATTGATTTAGTAACTTAATTATGCTTAATTTTATTTTTTTATCATAAATTTTAGTTAAGAATAATTTATAATATTTATTTTAATATTAATTTCGAAATTAATTATTATTTTATTAAATTTTTGAAAAAGTTTTTCGTTAGATATGATTAAGATAGAAAAAAGGAAAACAAAAGATATTATAAGATATTATGAATAAATCAAATATAAATTGTTTTACAGTTTTACCCTTAATGAAGGTTACAAATCCTAATAATATCAAGGGTAAATTCCGGGAACAACTTTTATGTACCATGGCAAACCTTCCTGTTTTAATAGAATAGATTTTTGTTGAGGATCGCGTGGCTTCCTTACTTACCATCAGATCATTTTATTCTCAGGAATTATCTTACCGGAAATGGATTTTGGAATAAAGGTAAGGTTTGTAAGAATCTTGACATTGCTAAAGTTCGATCTCATTCCATGACGATAAGGCTCAAATGGAACCACAGTGACTTTTTATTTTTGTTGTTGGCTGTATTTCTGGATGTAAGGTGGCACGCGTTGATCTGGAGTGTCCTTATTCATATATGAAAAATAACGAAGTCTTTTTCATCAAAACAATTCTGCTTACAAAGTGTCACATGCATAGACGATCGTACATGTCTTACGTACAACAATACATCGTATATATAATTGCAACACGTCCAAAATACATTATAATGTTAATGTAATAGCACGTTCTACACTAATATGTCACCTTCTTTCGTGTGCTCAATATCTCTTCGCCATTTCTTGATTTCAGTGTAAAAACTTGTTACCATAAAAGAGATCGGAAAATATCTTATTCAACATAAGACTCGTAGAAAATGGTATAAATTTTAACATTTATACCCAAAAAATAAAACATAAGACTCATGGTCCCTTAATACACAATATTAAGATCTTTCTACTTACTAATGACCAAGTTATGATATATTTTCATTTGTAAGCAAAAGATTATCATGCATTACAAGCAAGTCTAACATGCGACTCTTGTAGAAACTTTTCACAAATCTCTTTTAGGCATGACACTACAAGAAAACAGGCCATTACCGAGGGATGAAATCGACGGATTTCCGTCGGAAAAGACGTATTCCGACGGATTTCCGACGAAAATAGTCCGTCATTTCTATTTCGTCGGTAAAAATTTTCCGTCGGTTTTTCGTCTATAAAAACCGACGGAATACCGACCGATCACCGACGGTTTATCGACGCACATTTACCGACGGTTTTGTGACCGTAAACCGACGGTTCATTCTGACGGTTTACCGACTATAAACCGACCGTACATACCGACGGTATTCCGACGTATAATACCGACGGTATTCCGACGTATAATACCGACAGTATTCCGACGTATAATACCGACGGTATTCCGACGGAAGTTTACCGACGGCATTCCGACGGAAGTTTACCGACGGCATTCCGACGGAAGATTACCGACGGCATTCCGAGGGCGTTTTACCGACGGTTTTCCGACGATCGATTATCGACGGTTTACCGACGGATAATTAATAATTTTTTTAAAAATATATATATTCGCAAATTTATTAATTAAAACAAAAAAAAAAGAAATTTATTTAAATATTCAAAACATGTTTTAAAAACTACATTCGTCCATAAAAAAAATTACATTCAACGGGAGCGGATCACGCTCACGTCGCCCTCTTCCTCGACTTCTTTGTGCCCTTCCCTCCGCTCTTGGTCGACGGTCCGACATTTGGAAGATTGGCTTGCTGCATGAAGGTCTCAAACCGTTGGTTCATCTCTTCGAACTTCTTTGCGTTTGCTACATCTTGTTCTGCCATCCGGGCTTCCATCCGCGATTGACTAGCCTTCAACGCTTCGATCTCCGCATCCTTTTCCCTTAAGATCTGGGCATAGTCCTCTTCCGGACGAAAACGGGAATGCGGTGTCGACACTTTGTCCGCCAAGTTTCCCAAACCAAAAACTCGTCCTCTTCTCTTCTCAGTTTCCTGTAAAGTAAATAATACGTTATGAATTTTAAGTTAGAGTTTAGGGTTAAACATATTTCAAATTTTTTAAATTTTAAAATTTACCGCGAGGAAGACTTGGTTGATCTGCTCGTCAGGTATCTCTTCCGTTGAACCGATTCCTTCGGATTGGGTAACCACCTCATCCAAACGCCTCTTCGTCGACTCCACAATCCTCCGAGCAATTGGATCTTGGATTTGGCCTTTCCTTGTTCTTGTGGCCATCCTCGATGAGCTCAATATGATTCGGAACTCGCCCCTTCTTTTGTTTCTGCAAAAACAATTTTGAACTTAAAATTTAAAAATAACTTAACATATTGAAAATTTTAAAAAAAGAACTGATTACCAGGATTATCTTCCTTGATGCGGTGCTTCTTGCTCCCGCATTATGAGTTGCGGGACCGGCACCATCCCTCTCACTTCTACGGTTCTGGGAGTTCGTCGTAGAGGTTGATGCGGTTGCAGGCTTACTCCAATGACGGATGAAGCCCTGCCAAGTATCGCTCTTTTTGTCAATACCCTTGGGAACTTCATTACGGCACCACTTCTGTTTCCAAGTGTTGATGACGTTTGAGTAATGCGTCGACGCCTTCTGGTGGAACCCCTCTTCCACCATAACCGTATACTTCCTATCCCAAGTATACTCTTGCTATTCAAAACAAAAAATAAATATTTGTTAGAATTAAAAACTTTAAAAATAAATTATATAAAATAATAATAAAATATATATATATATATATATATATATATATATATATATATACAACAAAATTAACGAGGAGGTATTACCGCGAACTGGCGGAACCAGTTATGTCTATCGGATAAAGGCATGTCCCTGTACGTCGGGTACCCGTACCTGAGCATGCTGTACATCATTCCCAAGATGCTCTTCGTGACCTTCGACTCGGTCAACATAAACCTAATAAGACAAGGAAAAACAAAGGTTTACAAAAATTGTATATCATAAAAAGTGTAAATGAGAATCTAAAGTTATAAATTTTATACCAGAAAGTGTCCGGGTTGGTCTCGTAGAAAGGGTCGAGCCGTTTGAGCAGCTCTCATCCCGGTTGATCGACTAATGCCGATATCTCATCGGCA
The DNA here is from genome assembly GCA_030180135.1 of Orychophragmus violaceus. Lineage (NCBI taxonomy): Eukaryota > Viridiplantae > Streptophyta > Magnoliopsida > Brassicales > Brassicaceae > Orychophragmus > Orychophragmus violaceus. The sequence continues at coordinate 88,589,401 of CM058233.1, read as the reverse complement.
ATTGACGGTAAAACATAATGGGGCACCTGAGACACGGAATGACTCCCACTAGCCTCCGGCATAGTCTCAGACGTTCTCGGCTGTGTCGGATCCGGTGTGGGTAGCACCTGAGTCGACCGAGACCGTCGGGTTCTCGGTTGTTGTTGCTGGACCGGTTCCTGATGCACCTCATTGAGTGGAATGTCGTTCATAACTTCCTCAAACGTCAGATTATCATCCCTACAAACCAATCAAAAATTTAGAACTCATAAAAACGTGTATAATATCAACAATAAAAATGTCTAAACCGTTTCAAAATTCTAAATAAATGCAAAAACGTTTATAAGTTTTTAAAAATTTCAAAAACGTTTTAGAACTCAAAATTTTTTTAAAAACGTTTTAAAATCAACAGTAAAATTTTCTAAAACCTTTAAAAAATCAAAATAAATTACAAAAACGATTTTAAATTTTTAAAAAAATTCAAAAACGTTTTAGAACTCATAAAAAAATTTAGAAACGTTTTAAAAAATCAACAATAAAATTTTCTAAAATGTTTTAAAATTGAAAATAAATTACAAAAACGTTTCAAATTTTAAAAAAATTAAAAAATGTTTTAGAACTCATAAGAATTTTAAAAACGTTTAAAAAACCAAAACAAATGCCAAAATTACACCAAAAATCAGTTTTAAAATTTTTGAAGAAACTTTAAAAAGAAATTCACAATCAATCTAAGTCAAACAATCCTAAATCCTAGTAACTATATTGTTCTATCCGTTAGTCAACCTATACTACCGTTTAATCCAACACATGCAACCATTTCTACAAATCTAAACAAAATTATGCAAAATCAATCGGTTAAAAGGATAACTTACATGTTTGTGGTGTTGGTGGCGGTCGGATATGAGGATTAACGGCGATAATCCGGCGGAATCGTAGAGAGATGGTCCGATGTCGCGATTAGAGAGAGAGAGAAGTTACAGAGAAATGGAGAAGAAGAAGTTCGATCGAGAGAATATGAATTGATTTTCGACGGAAATCCGTCGGAAATCATTTGTCGTCGGTTTTCCGTCGGTATTTTAGGCGGTCCAATTGTTTTCGCCAAAAATTGGCGGTTAACTCGAAAAATTTCGGGTTTAAGGCGCCAAATATTTCGACGGATAACCGACGGTTATCTGAAAACCGACGGTTATCCGTCGGAAATTAAAAAAAATTAATTGGTGGAAGCCTCTGTTCGAACCCCCAACCTCGAACAATGTATTGTGTACCCTTAACCAGTTGATCCATTTAGTGTTAGTTGTTTATTGATACATAGTATTTCTATATATCTATAACCGTTTAAAAAACATAAAATTAGTGGAAGGCTCTGTTCGAACCCCCAACCTCGAACAATATATTGTGTACCCTTAACCAGTTGATCCATTTAGTGTTAGTTGTTTATAATTACATGGTAATTTTAGTTATTGTTATGCTATTGTTTTGATTATTAAAAAAAAAAAACATAATATATATTAAAAACATAATTAATAACATAAATTAAACATTACATGAAAATAAATAGCATATTTATAAAATTGTTCTGTCATTATTTGGGAGATTGTTCCCGAACCATTCTCCGATGTCAGTCTCCTCCCAAAGCTGAACCATGCGGTTCCAATCCCCCTCCGACATCCATGACGGTCTTCCTTGTCCTCTAAACCATCGCAGTTTGGCCCGACGCATTTTGGTCTGGAAAACACGCCTAGCCACCACGTGGAATTCCACCCAAACCGCGAAGATTACTTGCGGATCAAAATTAAAATAAGCCTGCAATTTAATAAGTGAATAAATATTAATTGTAGAATTTGCAAAAAAAAGACAAAAAATATAAATTATTTACCACAAAATCCTCGAACCATAACTCTTTAACGTTTCTCAGGACATTGTAGTAAGCTAGGTAACCTCCAAAAAACCGAGCCTCTATTATGTCGCTAATAACAGCGGGAATTGCAGCATTGTATTGGAACCAAATGGTCCGGTTTCGGCGGTAAGGATCCAGCACATGAAGATGTTCTCGTCCCGGTTGAGATAATATCCCTGTAATTATCCAAGAACGGAATGACGGGGTTAGAAAAACGTTATCCATTTTTTTTTTGGGAAGAGAATCTTAGATGAAATGTTTGAAAAACCAAGAACAAGTCCGTACATATTTATACAAAAAATTTCGACAGCATTTCCGACGGAAATCCGTCGGAAATAGTTTTAATTACTGACTAGACACTTACCAAAGCGTTGCATGGGGAAGAGAGGGGAGTTATTTTAGATTTTGACCGATAAATGCAGTAAACCGACGGAATTCCGACGACTAACCGTCGGAAATTTCCGACGGAATTACGAGGGAACAGGGTTTAGGGTTTCAATTAGGGTTTAGGGTTGGACATTTTTTTTCTAGTAACACATTAATGTACCATTAAGCATGAGGTTTATAATTACACTTCTCAATTTGAAGAATATTAGGAAAATCATAGTTAGATAGTGTTTGACATAAACTTCTTCTTAAACGTTAATGTACAATTCGAAATGTTTTGGTCCTACGTGTTTTAAAATTTTCAAATCAAACAAAAAATGTCAAATAGATCAGATACTAAAGAATTATAATATATTATAACATTACATTGACTAGTGACGGGTTTTGCGATTCTTTTTTATCAATCTAAAACCCTAAACCGTCGAAAATCCGTCAATAATTACCGACGGATTACCGTCTGAAAATAATTACCGACGGATTACCGTCGGAATATTTTAAATCGACGGTTTTCCGTCGAAATTTAAATTAAAAAAAAACCTATAATGCGGAGGGCTCGTTTCGAACCCGCCACCTAAACCTATTGTTCTCTCGCATTAGACCAGTTGAGCCAGTTTTTGTTAGTCGTTTAGGATTACATGAAATTAAAACATAACATAGGTTAATTACTTTAATTAAAAACATATTTTACAAACGGCATGAAATTTAAAACATTACAAGAAATTAAAAACAACATAATTTAAAATCTATTGTAGTTCGGGAATTGGTTAGTAAACCAATCTCCGACGTCCGTCTCGCGCCATTGGTTCACCAGCAATCTCCAAGACCTCGCAGGAATCCACGCAGGTCTTCCTTCTCCTCTTTGCCAAAGTAGCTTCAACCGCCGCATTTTTGTTTGGAAAACCCGCCTAGCAGTCCTGTGGAATTCCCGCCAGACGAGGAACAAATTGTCCGTAGAGCAGGAGAAGTATTCCTGTAATTTTATAAATACTTAATTATAAATACATTATAATAATTTCTAAGAATAGGACATTACTTACGAGAAAGTCACTGAACCACGCTTCTTTGAAGGACGTCGGGAGTTGGTAGTACGTCAGATAGCCGCCAGACCAACGTGTCTGAATGATCTCACTGGTCACGGATATAATAACCGTGTTGTACCCAAACCAAATCCCCCGATGAGTCTGCCTGGTTGGGTCGAGATTAGGAAGATGTCTCCGTCCCGGCATTCCAAGCTGTCGTATTGCCGTTTCACGGGCTTCGGGAGAGAAATAAACGAAATCCATTTGGTGAGTTGTTGTGTTTATGATTTGAATGAAAATCTCATGCATTGGACGTGTATATATAGAAAAATTTTCGACGGTAAAACAGACGGAACTCCGTCGGAAATCGAGTTAATTCGGATATGACATTTACCAACTAAATGTCATTTACTGGAGAGATTTACTGCTTTCATCCGACGGTATTTCGGACGATAAACCGACGGTAAATCGACGGAAACCGACGGTAAACCGACGACAACCCGATGGTAAACCGACGGACAACCGACGACAAACCGACGATAATCCGTCGGAAATTAAAAAACATGTAACAGAGGAAGGCCTTGTTCGAACCCCCCACCTCGAACCATGTATTTTGTACCCTTAACCAGTTGATCCATTTAGTATTACTTGTTTAAGATTACATACTAATTCTATATATCTATAACAGTCTTTAAAAAAAAAAAATAGAGGAAGGCTCTGTTCGAACCCCGCACCTCGAACCATATATTGTGTACCCTCAAATAATATTATAGATGTTTAAAGCATAACACATTATATATATTTAAGAACAACCATAAATATTAAATTCATATTACATTTTTATTCTTCATCACTCTCTGTATTGTAGTCGGACGAAATTGAGTCACTATCATCAAATTCGCCTCTTTCTTCTTCTGATTCTGAATGAAGAACAATATCCCCGAATTGACTGAAGTCGACAACTAAATTAACTTCAAGCGTTTCTTCTACCGGAGCGATCACACCAGAACCACTTGTTTGTAAGGGCTCTACTTCGCGCTCTTTAACTCCGTACACCTTCCCTCGAGGGTTTATCTTTGTAACGGTGATCCATGGATCATTTTTATAAGTTAGTCGAGGGTATGGAATGTAACACACCTGCGTAAATATTATATTAATAATTTTTTTTAATCAGAGTTTTGAATTCCAAAATAATTATTTACAATTACTTACCTGATCTGCTTGTGAAGCAATAATGAACGGATCGTAGTTTCTTAGTTTTTTGCTCGAATTAATCGACGTCACACCGAACTCGTCGATCAAAACACCTTGCCCTACGATCGGGTTATACCAGTCGCATAGAAAAACTACACAACGCATTCCAAGCTTTCCTATGTATTTTACTTCTAGTATTTCTTTAAGAATACCATAGTAAACAGCTTCTCCGGATGCAGATGATACTCCGTGATCGGCAGTAATTCTTGTTGACCCTTCTACATGCACCTTAAATGCATACCCCCTAGTGCAATATCTCGGATAAGACTTTGCTGTGTAGTGGAGGCCCTCTACTATGTCAACTAACCAATCATCGGGGATGCGTCCAGCATTGAGTTCCCCCCGGACCTAACAATATGATCACATCAAAGTTAAAAAATATTGCTCCAATTCGTAAGTGTTTTATATGATTTAAGAAACTAATTCTTACATAAAAGTTTAACCAATGGCTGAAGTATTTTTGTTTCCGAGCCTCACGTTCGCCCTCGTCCAATTTCGGATGATGAAATTGGAGAGCTTCCATATATATCCTACAAAAAGTTAAAAGAATATAAATAAGTAAAGCAAGTGTAATACAAAATTATAAATCTAGCTAACATGTATACCTCTCATATTGAAATACTTCCTCACAGTTGGTTAGAATGTACTTATGGAGATGTGTATGCTCTTGAGGTGTTAGTTGCCGCTTGCCTACTTTCCCACTTAACCGCCCAACCTGTTGAAAAATGTTAGGAACGCTTGACCGATAAATTTGCCTTTCTCCCCTGTCATCGTTCCTAGCTGGGCGCCTGCTCCTTGTGCGTACTTGCGAAGGGAAGTAGTAGCCAGCAAAGGTCGCAGTCTCTTCGTTGTTATATTGAGCGGCAATAGAGCCCTCCACTTTAGCGGGATTCTTCACCTTCTTTTTTAAGGTGGAACATATAGCGCTCGAACGGATACATCCACCGATATTGTACCGGACCACCAAGTCTAGCTTCACCCGGTAGATGGATAGGCAAATGTTCCATGACGTCGAAGAAAGACGGTGAAAATATCTTTTCCAGATTGCATAAGATTTTTGGAATAATTTTCTCCAGACTCCTGATCCCATCAACAGTGAGTGTCCTGGTGGATATATCCCTGAAAAAAGATCCAACAGCTGCAATTGCTTTGTGGACATCTCGAGGAAGGAGATGAGCAAACGCAAACGGCAGGAGTCGCTGCATCATCACATGACAATCATGACTCTTCATTCCGATAAACTTTCCTCCGTCAGTGTCCACACAATTACGCAAGTTTGATGCATACCCGTCAGGGAATTTAACTTGTAGCATAATCCACTTAAATAACTCTTCTTTTGACTTCGAGTCTACCCAATATGCTGGAATTGGCGGTTTTCCGTTCGTCTGAAGATGAAGTTCAGGCCGATCACAAATTTCAGGTAAATCAAGCCTATACTTCACATTATCTTTCGTCTTCCCTTGCACGTTGAGCACAGTGTTCATAATGTTATCGAAGAAATTTTTCTCGATGTGCATGACATCAAGATTATGCCTTAGTAACTGGTCCTTCCAATACGGTAAATCCCAGAAAATGCTTTGCTTGTGCCAGTTGTGGACTACACCAGCTTCGTATATATTCTCATGCCCGTTCCCACCACACTCACGACTTCTTAATGCACCAAATCCTTCTAAGAGGCCCAAGGTAGTCGACCCAGCTTCTTGGACAATAGGATCATCAAACACTTTCTTCTTCTTCGTAAAAAGTTTAGTGTTTTTCCGGTAGGGATGATCATGCGGTAGAAATCTTCTATGACAATCAAACCAACACGATTTACGTCCATTCTTCAACTGGAATGCATCGGTATTTTCCTGACAATATGGACATGCTAACCTCCCATGTGTAGTCCATCCTGATAACATACCATAAGCCGGAAAATCGCTAATGGTCCACATCAATGCAGCCCTCATCAAAAAAATTTCCTTGCATGAAACATTGTATGCTACAACACCGGGCAGCCATAACATTTGCAACTCATGTATCAACGGCTGCAAGAATACATCAAGTGATCTTTTCGGATGCTCTGGACCGGGAACGAGTACGGAGAGGAAAAGAAACTCTCGACGCATGCACATAGTCGGCGGTAGATTATAAGGAGTCAGAATCACTGGCCACAACGAATATTGTCTCCCATGCCTTCCAAATGGGTTAAAACCATCTGTGCATAATCCGAGGTACACGTTACGTGGATCGTAAGAAAAATCTGGATATAATCTCTGAAAATGTTTCCACGCTTCAGCGTCCGACGGATGTGCAATCTCTGCCTCTCTTCTATGCTCAGAATGCCATCTCATTTCCCCCGCAGTTCGCTCCGACTGGTATAACCGCCTCAGCCTATCGGTTAATGGCATATACCACATTCGCTTGAACGGAACCTTAGCTCTTCCCCTTGTATCCTCATAGCGCGGCTTCTTACAGAATTTGCATTCCAGACGGAATTCTTCTTCTCGCCAGTATATCATACAGTTGTCGATGCACACATCTATCATCTCATACGGTAATCCCAGCCCTTTAACCAGTTTCTCGACCTCATTGTATGAACCCGGCGCAAGGTTATCTTCTGGAAGAATATCTTTCACAAACTCGCAAATCGCATCCACACATTCTTCCGGCAGATTGTAGTCCGTCTTTATGCCCATTAATCTTGTAGCAGATGATAATGGCGAATGACCCTCTCTGCAACCATCGTAAAGCGGCTGCTTCGCTGCATCTAACATGTCAAAAAATCTCCTAGATTCTACATTTGGTTCCTCACCTACCCTAGGAATTTGATATTCACCTACCTCTGGAATAATTTCTCTATGTGTATCATTAACCATCTGAATGGTGCCTACACCAAAATCTACATCGGCAGTATAAGGTTCGCTAGAACTAACATTAGGTTCCCTAGTACTAGTACCACCGTAAGGTTCTCTACTACTACTTGCATAATCCGAAGTTTCCCCATGAAGATACCAAATCTTATAACCCGACATAAACCCAACTGAATACAAGTGAAACCATACTTCGCCAATCGTAAGATTTCTAAAATTCCGGCAATTAGCACATGGACATTTTAACTTACCATTTTTCAGCGTATGTGGTTGATTGCAAGCTAGCGACATAAACTCTGCAATACCAAGTGCATATTCCCGGTCCACTAGCTTCGTCGCCTCATCAATCCTAACTCCGTCCATCCACGATCTATAATAGTTAGAAGAAGACATTTTTCTTGGTTACTAGAAGTATTAGAGAGAGAGAGAGAGAGTTATGGAGGGATAGGTGTGGAGGGGAAGAGAGGAGGGATGAGGTATATGTAGCATACTTTTTGACGGAATTCCGTCGGAAATTGGTCGGTTTCTAGTCGACCCAACGGTTCCATTGACGGTCAGTTTAACGGCTATATTAAACCGACGCTAAACCGACCGAAATACAACGGAAAACCGATGGAAAATTAAACCGTCGGTTTACCGTCGGGTGTTTCCGACGGAATGAGAAAACCGTCGGAAATTTTCGACGGTATTCCGTCGGAAAACTTCCCGTATGAAAGTCGTCGTTTTATCGTCGGTAATTTCTGACGGAATTTCTTCCGTCGGTAATTCCGTCGGTAATAGCCCTGTTTTCTTGTAGTGTGAAAATATAAAGATCTAGTTTTGGATGATCAAGCCTCAACCTAGCATTACACAAGTCTTAGATGATACGCATTAAAACTTATCCCCCTTAAACATCAAAAACAAACAGTCAACTTAAACCTAATGATGGAACTCAAAACTTAAGAAACAAATTACTGTAATTTTCTCTTCATATCTAGTCCAAATCAATATTGAAGAAAGCGCTAAACGTTAGTCGGGCGGTGGTCCAACATCTAGCGCCTAAATCCTCTAATTTGAAATCTAGATTGTAACTAAACGGTTTAGATGTTTACAATGATTTATAAATAATTAAATTTATGTTAATTTATTATCATAAGATTTTATAATATAATATAAATAAATTCATAATTTATAATTAATAAATATTATATTAATTTATTCTTATAATATTATAATTTTCTAGGTGAATGAAAACTTAATAACCATTGTTCATGGAAATATAGAGTCTAGACGAAATTTAAGCAGCCCTTCTATAAAGCTTTTTAGAACAGAGGTCCAAATACAATGGTGTCTATATATAATGAAAGCATTAAGTAACTCACAATCCCCACTTCTATCACACGTGGGAAGACAATTCCATTTATTTAGGAGCCATCAGTAATATCACATCTCTTCTTAAACCATAACATTGGTTTACTCTGGTTAATCGATTGAATCTCATCACCTAACTTACCAAACCCATTATTCAAATAGATATACGCACACATGCTAGCTTGAACCAGAAGTGCAAGATGAAAGATAACAGACATGATGGAAGACTAAATTAATTTGAGATGGAAAAAAAGAAAAGAAACTCTAAACAATTTCATAGATAAAATAATTTCTTCATAAATGAACATAGATTCATAAATGAATTTAGAATTAAAAGATTCATGTGCAGGAATCGACGAGATCCATTGACCAACATGTCATTAGATTTGTTGGATATGGGGCACCCATTCATAAGCCCATCAGAAATCTTGTTAAGACAACAAAACCATCTCGGCTCAAGAAGACAAGTCCGCCAAGGAGTCAACGGCCCAAGAAGAAGTCAGCATCCAAGCACTATAAATAGGACCCTTCACTCTTCATTTTAGGGACATTGTAACTTGCAAGAATGCCGAGCTACTTTTATAAAGCTCCGACCTCAAGCAATATTTAGAGGGCACGTCATTTGATGGACTCCCACCTCGTACCATCATGTTCATAGCTCGGCTTTGGCCTTAAGATCAATAAAGAACAGTTTCGACCTCACTTTAAGTTTATAACTCACCTCATAGTTCCGACAATGCAGATCGTAGCCCGAATTTTATTACTAGATCGAATTTTCGTAACAACAACTGGCGCAGTCTGTGGGGACGAGAAACTTTTTATACTCTAAGACGAAGCTGAGATGACATGACCTCTTTCAGCCAGCGACAGCTCGGAAGAGACGATAGGTCAGCCGCCGAGCTCGATCCCTACGAACTCAGACAAAGGGACGGACCTGCCCCCACCAACCAGCTCCTCAAACCCGAACTCAACCCCTCATGTTCTCCCAAGTCTCCCAAAAACTACCGGACCCAACATTGCGCTAGCTCGCACGAAGGTGTCGACGGTCAACAGCTCAGTCAACCAAACCAGAACAACAAACGCACACGAAGACGTCGAACTAACGACAACCACCACGCAAGCCCCCGCTCAAAACCAGCATGACGTCTCTTCTCTAATAAGAATTTTGATGACGGATATCGGCGAGCTGACACGATGCAACAATGATCGCTTCGAACAACTCACAAACGCACAAAATGTATGCCACGAGCAAATTGACTGCCTTCGAACGACTGAATATCGAGCACCTCGAAGCACGGAAATCCACATCGATACCTTCGTGAACACAACCATCGGACCGGGCGAACGACCAACCATACCCCGGCTGACATCGGTACATGAATCTGAAGCAAACCAAACGCCATCCGTCGAGTTAACGCAACACGGGGAGGAACCGGGCAGCGGCAGTGAGATCACGCTCCTGAAGGCGCAGCTAGACAGCATGACGTCAAGAGTCCACAAGGCAACCAGCTCGGCCCCCGAGATCGACATAGTCCTGAAGGAAACACAAAACACACCGTTCACGAGTAAAATAACAGGAACACCGGTCAGACACCAAGGAAAGATCGAGCTGCCCACCTACGACGGCAACTCGGATCCGAGGCAGTACCTGACAGCTTTCAGCATCGCAATGGGACGAGCCTAGTTCCTTCCCGAGGAACGCGATGCCGGCTTTTGCCAGCTATTCGTTAAAAACCTCAGCGGCGCCGCCCTCAACTGATTCTCGCGGCTGGAGGCACACTCCATTGACAGCTATTAACAACTAACAACCACTTTTCTCAAACACAATGTTTATCGAGTAGGCATCAAACGCCGACCTCTGGGCAATCAGCCAAAGACCAAATGAATCCCTAAGGGCATACATCGAAAGATTCAAAGCCATCGTCTCAAAAATCTCGGTGACTGACAGCGAGGGACTACCAGTGCTGCGAAACGGACTCTGGTAAGAATCACCTTTCCGCAGCGAAATAGCCCTGAATAAGCGACAGAGCCTTGAAGACGCCCTCCATCGAGCCGCCATCTTCGTCAAAATAGAAGAGAAAAAGGAACTACTAGCCAAAAAGTTTGGGACAGCAAAACCCGCAAAGGGGAAGGAGTCGACGCAGGAATACGTCGAACCGCGCCAACACTACAATCAAGAGTACAAAAACTCAAAGAAGGAGAGCAAGAAAACGACGGCGTACTTTGCTAGCGAGCACGACCTACCTGGCAACCCGCAAAACCGCGCCGGAAACAAAGGCGTGAACACCAACGATAAGGACAGACCTTTCTGCACGTACCACCAAAGGTCAGGACACGACAACAACGAATGCCGTCACCTGCAAAACCTCCTCCTTGGCGAATAACAGAAGGGAGACACAAATATAACGAATCAAAACATACAAACGACGCCTGTTGAAAACCAAACAAGGGACGACAACGGCCGAGTCCGGCTCGTCAGAGGAAGAAACAAAAGGTCCAAAAGCGTACAGCGAGTTGAGCAGGATAACGCCGAAGCAGAGTCACACAAACGAGTTCAAGGCGACGGGAAAGCAGGAACGCCCCCACTTAGAAAATGCATCAACATGATATTGGGAGAGTTTACCGATTACGACGACTCAACATGCTCTACACGGACCTTCAACCAGGAAACAGGCGTGGAACCGGAACGAAAAAGAAGCCACGTCAGCAAAATAAAACGGTAACAAGGTCTTCTTCACCACGAAGAATGAAGAAAGACCGGGTTGGCCAAACGATGACCTGCTCGTCATCAAGCTTCGGATAGATAAGCACTGAGTTGCCAAAGCCCTAATCGACACCGGAAGCTCGATCAATCTCATCTTCAAAAGAACTTTGCAGGAAACGAAACTTGACAGGTACATGGTGAGAAGGCCAAAAAGAACGCTCCCCAACTTCAGCAGCAAAATGACAACAGTAATTGGAACAGTCCGACTATCGGTACATGTCGGGCCGGCCACCCGTATCACCACCTTCTTTGTCATAGACCGACCATCGACCTGCGATGCAATCCTAGGAACCCCGTGGCTCCACGCAATGAAAGCAGTCGCCTCGACTTACCACCAATGCGTAAAATTCTCGACCTCAGGAGGAACCTATATGATCCGGGGAGAACAGAGAAAGCCGAAAGCCGACCTTACAAACAAAAAAAACACCAGCAGCCCTAACCAACACACGAGGTCTGATGCAACCAGTCAGGGAAACGACCTCAGAGTAAGCCACAACTCAGGATCCGAGCTCATAGATAAGATCCACTATCATTCTCACATATATATGTATCGCAAAAATTTTGTAAAAAAAAAGAATTACGCTCGACTTGATCTCTTGTTCGAGAGTACGTAGGCAGCCTCGACGAGGTCCAGTCACTTTTCTACTTCAAAAATTAAGCATGTTTTCTGTCAGAAACATACTCGGATTGTCCGAAATATTAACATCGACATTCTGGTCAAATGATCGATATAACAAATGACTAAAATATGTCCCAAGACGCAGTGGCATCGCGCCATGTTGTCAGTTTTGATAACATAAGCCTGGGCCAGACCCGCACAAGTCTTCGGATAGGTTGAAGCCTAACCTCCTTCGCACAACCCAATTCAAAGACTTCACAGGGTAGGTTGTGCACGTACCCCCACCTAAACCTAACAAATGACATGATAAGCTGGGCCCACGCCCGCACCTACAAACATTTGTATGTGAGGCCAACTCAGTTTCGTACTTAAAAACCACAAAAAGGCAAGTCAAAGACTGAACTTTCCCTTACCAAGTGTTCACAAAGGAACACCCGCTAAAATCAAGGCCGAGCGCAGTTCCGCAGAAAGAAAGGAGGGAAAAATGGGAAGCAAAGCAACGCAAGAACCGACACCGGCAAAGCCAAATCCCAAGGCCCTCACCCGAACCTCCCAACAAAGATAAACACGACATCCGCGCAAGCCATTACGCTTCTGCAAACACCTTCACCAAAGGTTAAAAGGAAGAGCAGAGTCCGCAAAAAGGCGACCTCGCCTTCTCGGCACCTCAAATAAAAAAAAAAGACCCCAAGAAAGTACCTCGCAAACCCGCATGGGACCACCAAAATCCCGGAGAAAAAGACATTATGCGATTCGGCGAACAGCCAGACCAACCAACCCCTGAGCAAGAAGCAGAGCTCGAAAAAAGGAACGCCCTCAATACGAATGGTGCCCCCGCCAATCAAGAACAAGGCAAAAAAAGGGGGGGGGGGAGAAAAATCAGCGCCAAAGAAAGCGAAAAAATCGTCGAAACATCTACCATTTGGATCCCTTTGACCACGGTTAATAAGAAAGAAGAAGATAAACAAAAAAACAAGCTTCAAAAACCGAGCACAACGGCAAATGCGTTTACAACAAAAATAAAACATAAGTTACTAAGTTATTTGGAGATCCCCAGAGCTCGCAAACCCGCAGCCACCTCAGGAGTAATAAGCACGGCGTTCAGAATATATATCTTCATACTCAGGATCATTAAGCGGAGTCCTGAAAAAATCATCCTTCCCAAGCTCCGGAACCGGCAAAGTGGGTAATGTTGGGAATGTCCTGAAATCTACCGTACTATCTCTAGAAAGTATGATAAGTGTCGAGATCAGACATAAGTCATAAATACTGGGTGATCATGATGACTTGCTAGAGCCCGCTCTTGATCTATAAGTTTAGGACTTATTACCAGTATTGTATGATCCCTAAGGGTCACACACCATAGCTAACGGGAAAGTTAACAAGGAATTAATACGGTAAGATGCAAGGCATTTACTGTATTTGTACAGAGAATTGGGCCAGACAAAAGACAGTCTTTTGTCTGATTTGGGCCTTGGGCCCAAAAGCCTAATGAGCCATTAGTTTAATTACTTGGGCCCATATAAGGAAGAGGGAAAGCGCAGGAAGCCCTAATGCTTCTGCCTCTGCGATTTTTCACCTGAGCCGTCCTCTCTCTCTCTGTTGTTCCAGCTTGGTCTAGCAGCCTGATCCAGTAGCTTGTAAGCGTGTGGATACCTAGGAGGAGCCGGTAATCATCTGCTCTTGCAGATCTCGATATTCCTTTGATCAATCCGCTGCAATCACAAGGTAATGATCCTGATCTGTTTATGATTCAACTGCAAATCACCTAGATCCTAGATGATTATGTGCTAGGTTGTAACCTGTGAATTAAACCTATGAACACACATAATCCTTCAGTGGTATCAGAGCCTAGGTCATTAGGTTTTTGCTTTTTGGATCATACTAGGTTGTTTGTTAGTTTGATGAATCGATTTTAATGAATAAAATTGATTGAAACTTGGAAAACCTAGAAATAAGAGAACGCTTGATGATTGAAGTCTCTATCGTTTATTGTATGTTCGTCATGTTGATCTTGTTATATTATTAAGAATTCGTTTGTTGATTTTGTCATGAAACGAATTGAATAAGTCAAATTCAATTATTGAATTGAATTAGCAATCGATGTTGACATTGTTGTATAATAAACAAATCGCTTGTTGACTTTGCTTGATCGTTGTTGTTAATTAATTGAAATCGATAATACTATCGCTGTTGACTTTGATCATTAATAATCAAGAGGAAAACGATTTGTTAGGGTTTGATAGATGACAAAAACGTTTTGTCTTCTTGTGTTTGCTTGAAAGCGATCGATTATGTTGACTTTACTTTGTTTGATAATAAGAGAATCGGTTTTGATTGGTTTGTTAATAAGCATGATACGATTATTGAATTGAATAAAGTCAAAATACGATTGTTGATTGTTAATGTCATGATCATAATTGAATTGATTATTGAATTGGTAAAGGACAAAATCATGTTTTTCTTTAGTGATTGTAGAAATCGCTGTTGTCCTTGTTTCATAATTAAATCGATGGGGAAATGTTGACTGTTAGCGATTGTTAAGTATCATTCGATGGGAAAATTAATTATCATTCGATGATTGTTAAGTATCAAGCGAATCGAGTTGTTAACATAAGGTTAGCGATCATTCATGTTTTTTTTTTTTTTTTTGTCTTTAAGCAAAAGACAAAAACAATTCAAAGCCTTGATAATTGTGGTTTGTTTTTCCCAAACCCGCGACAATGAACCGATCAAACCGATTGTGGTTCATTGTCTGCTTTAGCCAAAACCGCAAGTTAGGTAAAAATTGGCTAAAACACAAGGTGTTTCTTCCTGATTTTGGACTTAACCGAACCGATCCAATTTAATTGGTGGTTCAAGCGGTTAACCCAAATCGCGGTTTGCTGGAAATTATTTAATACAATTGGTATTATTTAATTTCTGGTTAGACCGGATTTAAATTCAAAATTGAATTTAACCTAAACCGAAGGCTGGTCTAAGTTTGATTTGGTTGGACCAGAATTAATGAACCGACTCGGTTATGTCAAATTATTGGGCCAATTGGAATTCTGTGGTCTTGGGCCAAGAATTGGGCCTATAATTTGTGACCCAACCGAAAACTTTAATAAAATATTAAATTAGAAATTTCTATTTTTAGCATGTTTCTAAATTTAGAAAGTTTCTAAAATAAGTAAGTTTCCCAAAATAGTAATCTTCTATTTTTGGAAAGAAAACCTAAAATCCTCAAAAACAATATCAAGCTTGGATGTCTTGCCCAATCTTGTCAGCTACTTAACGCTTATTCAATTACAGATATGGCTTACAGTGTGAGGTGTCTGTTTTTGCGTAAGTAAAGTAGTATATAGTCACTAATTTCATTGGGAGTCCCAGACTTTAGTGATTATTTGGCTGTAAGAGATTGGTTTCCTTGACTGGGCCATCGGGAGTCCCGGGCCTTGAGACATCTGGTGTATTGGGCCTTGGGCCCAATTCACAACCGAGAGTTATTGGATATAACTAGCTGTGTGCATGCTTACCAAGTAAAGCTAATTCCGGGTGACGGCCAGTGGCCCACTTTGGTTTTAGTTGAACATGGGTCTCGGAATCATTGCATTCTTATGAGGTTAAACAAAGAAATTTTGAATGCAATGCGAGTTTTCTTATAAGTTGTTAAGATTACTCTTATATGAACTGAATAACTAAAACTCTATTTATCTCTAAATTTCAGTTATGACTAGCACAAACAATCAAAACACTTTCTCGATCCGGTCTGTCCTTGAGATGGACAAACTGAACGGATCAAATTTCTTGACTTGGTCGCGGAACCTGAGGCTAGTCCTCAGGCAGGAGAGAAAGGACTATGTCCTTGAGAGAGCTCTCCCCGAGAGGATCGGGTCCAATGCCTCTCATGCAGTATATGATGCTTGGAATAAGCATTATAATGATGCGGTAGATGTGCGTGGTCTGATATTGGCTACCATGGACTCAGATTTGCTGAAGCAATATGAGAACATGGAGTCGCCAATAGAGATGATCAGCAGCCTGAAATTGAAATTTCAGGAGCAGGTAAGAGGGGAGAGATACCAGTTGGTTAAGTCTCTCACTAGCTGCAAGCTACCAAATGATCATCCAGTAAGTCCTCATGTCAGTAAAATGATGGGTTACATTGATAACCTGAGGAAACTGGATTATCCAGTTAGCCAAGAATTGGCAACTGAGATCATTCTGCAGTCACTGCCGTCAAGCTATGATAAGTTCAGAAGGAACTATATCAAGAAAGGCTTAACGAAGACGCTGACTGAACTGCATGATATGCTCAAGACAGTTGAGCCAAACGTGAAGAGTACCCTGTATAATCTCATGAAGGAGAAGGGTAGGTTTACTAAACCTAATGCTGACAAGGGTGAAGACAAAGTTGTCCAGATTTTGAATCATGGCAAGCGTGTGTCTTCTGAGCCCGAGTCAGATACATCTTACGTTGGTAAGTGCTGCTACTGTAAAGAGACTGGGCATTGGAAGAGAGATTGCATTAAATTCATGGAAGATTATGAGGAGTTGAAGTTGATGTATGAGACTACTTCCTCAGGTATTCATGTTATTACTTCAAGTTCTACCTTATAGGTATTGGATACTGGTTGTGGCACTGATATTTGTTATAATATGCAGAGCCTAAGCAACAGTAGAACGTTGAAGGAAGGGCAAGTGGAACTGCATGTCTGGAAGGAGCTATGGATGCTGCCTCAGCCGTAGGGTTTTCACTTGTAGATGCCTTTGAGGCTTGGTTTTGTATTAAGTAATTGCTACAATGTACCTGCTTTAAGCAGAGTTGTCTTTCATTTTCTTGTAAGAATTTGAATGTTTTTCATTTTGATAAAAGACAAGTTTTGTTCTTTTGATCTCAATGAAATATTGATTGTAGCACCCTATTCAAGGAATGGGTTTTATATCTTAAACCAAAGAGTGCCTAAAAGTAACATAAATACCGAATTGGTTTAAATCTGATGAATTAAACCTGATTTTTCTTGGCGTAAATGTTTTGGTCACATAGAGTGAGTCGGATTCAGAAATCCCATAGTTATGGACTTTTGGGCTCATTTGATCGGATATCTTATGAGACTTGAATTCTGCTTACTGGACCAAAAGACAAAGGGCCCATCTTAGCCGAGCTAGAGATAGGCCCAAAGGCTTATTGGACCTTGAACATACTCATGTATGTGGCCCGATGAGCAGTAATGCCAGAGAAAATTTCCTGTACTTCATTATATTTACTGATTACTTCAGTGAGTATGACTGTGTTCATTCGAATGAGACACGAGTCAGAATTCTTTGAAATGGTCGAAAGAGTTCCAGAATGAGGTATAGAATCTGAGTGACAGAAGTATTGAGACTCTGGATTAGATCACGAGTGAGAATACTTAAGTCATTAATGGTGTGATCATCTGAATGAGTGTGAAGTCGTTTCACAACTCATTTCTCCTGAAAACCTAAAGGTGTTTCTGTGAGAATGAATCAGATCTTATTAGAAATGATTAAAGATGAGTCACACGAATCTTCCATGATATTCTTTAAGAATAACGCTCTAGAAATATCTAAGTTTACGCTGAAATAGTTCTACCAATATCAGTTGAAAGACACCACTTAAATGTGGACTGGAAATGATCCAAATTCGTCTTTACTGAGTATTTGTAGTTGTGCTACTTCGCTGGTTGTCCTAGGGAAACCAAGGCTTGTTACTTTTACGTCCATTCCGAAAACGAAGTTAGTTAGTTCGGAATTCTGTTTTCTAAGAGGGAAGTTGCTTTCCAAGAAAAACAGTGGGAGTAAAAGTATAACTCGAAGAAATTCGAGAAATACAGGAGGCTGCTCAACCTGTTGAGGGAGAGCAGCGGATGGATTTACAGATTTCTGTAGAATCTACACCTGTAGAGCCTGAAGTTCGCAGATTTGAATCCGTCACTAATCCGAGAGTGATTTCTCGTGATTAATTGCCATGATCTGATGATCATTGAAAGTGACGAACCTGCGAAATTCACAGAAGCGAAAGTGAGCCCGGACTCCGAAAAATTACACTGTGTATAAGTTAGCTTCATCGATCCATTCATGGATGGAAGCAAACATATCGGAGTTGGAATCTTCGTTCTGTTGAAGTAGTCAAGGTTTTGACTTGAACAGGAACGAAGTGGAACTGTGCGTTTACTAATAGATAAGTGGGAGCGATGTTGCATTTCTCATAGTGTATGTCAATGACATACTGATTCTCGGAAATAACGTTCCAATGCTGCAGTCGGTAAAGGACTGGCTTGGGAGTTGGTTTTATGATTGACATGGGTAAAGCCACGTATGTTCTTGGATTTTAGATCTAAAGATAGAGATCCAAAAGAGCTGATAGGACAAAGTCAGGATTCTTATATTGACAAAGTCCTACACGTTTTCAGCATTCCAAGAAGGGTTTTATGCCAATGTCACATGGCATTACGTTAAGCAAGAAACAGTGTCCTACGATAACTGCTGAGCTTGAATACCTGGATGAGATTCCATATGCGTCGGCAATTGGATCTATCATGTATGCCATGACACGTACTTGTTTTGATGTTGCTTTAATGTTAAGCAAGACAAGTAAAGACCAGTCAAATCCAGCGAAGAATCACTGGATAGACGTAATGAATATCCTTAAGTATTTGGAAAATACTTAGGATAAGTTCTTGATTTACGGAGAAAGTGAGGTGCTACAAGTCGGTAGAGTCTGAAAGGCAAGTTTCCAACAGACAAAGATGATTTCCGGTCACAGTCCGGTTATATCTTGTGTCTGTCTGGCGGTGCAAGGCACTGTTGCTGACTCCATGACTTAAGCTGAACATTTCGCAGCTTGGGTAGCGGCGAAAGAGGTAGTTTGGAAAGAAGAGTTCATCACTGAACTTGATGTGATTCCCAGCATAGATGAGGCTAGCTGCACATCAGAGGTCCAAACACCTTGAGGGTAGGTATAACCTATTCCGTGAGATAAATGACAGAGGTGTTAAGTAGATCAGCAAGTTTCAACGAATGAGAACGTTGCTAATCTATTAACGAAGCCACTCCTTAGGCCTAAGCACGAGTCGCGGACTGTAGCTGTAGGATAAGTGAAATTAAGATGTAGTCTTAATTTCAGTGGGAGTTTGTAAAGGGCTTTATTTAGTTGTTTTGAAAGGTTCATGTAAACATAATATTTTATGTTTATGAAATTTATGATTTCTGGATTATTTTAACTATGATATAAATAATCGTTCCAAAATGATTCATGTCATTATATATGGGCCATCGAAGTACATGAGTAGACTTGATCCTGAAACCCCATATTTAACGAAATGACATAAATCACAGTGTCCATAGTCGAAGGTTGTTGAAATTGGAACACCAACAACCACTTGAGACTAGATTGTGTTGAGACTTATGACCAAGTTTCGAGGGGTCATAGATGCGCGGCATCAAAGTTGACACATAGGTATATGTAGAGGAGCATATGACCGGACATGGCCCGCTGATGAGAACTCTACAAGATATTAATATCTGTGTCATAAGAGGTTCTCATATACGACTATAGAGTATAGTCCTTAGACCTGAGTTCGCATGCATGTGGCTGCACATGGAGTGATGCGCTTTGATCATTGTCTAACGCTGTTTCGTAACTGGGAGCTATAAGGACCTTGGTTGGGTGTATTATAAAGTCTGTAGTTCATAGTGATGGAACAAGATGGGATTTGTCCCTGCCGTTTAACGGAGGTAATATCTCTAGGCCAATCGGAGACTTGATAGCTGGTAAGAGAGTGGCCACTCCCAAACGGACTTGCCCAAGTCGTTTGCATTGTCAGTATCAAATCTGGTCCGATGAACATGGTCTGGCTATATAAGGATGACACGCATCTTGCCTTATGCCAGATTGAGATATTGAGACAAAAGGATTAGGGAATGTAGGATTCCAGTACAAGTGGGAGATTGTTGGGAATGTCCTGAAATCTACCGTATTATCTCTAGAAAGTATGATAAGTGTCGAGATCAGACATAAGTCATAAATACTGGGTGATCATGATGACTTGCTAGAGCCCGCTCTTGATCTATAAGTTTAGGACTTATTACCAGTATTGTATGATCCCTAAGGGTCACACACCATAGCTAACGGGAAAGTTAACAAGGAATTAATACGGTAAGATGCAAGGCATTTACTGTATTTGTACAGAGAATTGGGCCAGACAAAAGACAGTCTTTTGTCTGATTTGGGCCTTGGGCCCAAAAGCCTAATGAGCCATTAGTTTAATTACTTGGGCCCATATAAGGAAGAGGGAAAGCGCAGGAAGCCCTAATGCTTCTGCCTCTGCGATTTTTCACCTGAGCCGTCCTCTCTCTCTCTGTTGTTCCAGCTTGGTCTAGCAGCCTGATCCAGTAGCTTGTAAGCGTGTGGATACCTAGGAGGAGCCGGTAATCATCTGCTCTTGCAGATCTCGATATTCCTTTGATCAATCCGCTGCAATCACAAGGTAATGATCCTGATCTGTTTATGATTCAACTGCAAATCACCTAGATCCTAGATGATTATGTGCTAGGTTGTAACCTGTGAATTAAACCTATGAACACACATAATCCTTCAGGTAACTCAGCCCGTAAGCGGGTATCGTACTCTTTAAGTCGCTCAAAACGAGCAGAAGGAATCTCCACTCCCTCCTCCACAAGGAGCTGAAAATCGCCAAGCATGGCAACATCCTGATGCAACTCCAGCAATTTACTCATCTCCAGGGCGTCATCTTTCATCTCAACCCTGATCTTGTAAAGGCGTTCAGAACCCTTCTCATACATCCTCCGCCTCTCAAGAAGAGCAGCTTTCTCACTCGAAGACCGCAGCCGATCACATTCGGACTTAAGGGACTCGACCTCGGCCCTCAGAGATCCAACCAAGTCTCTACTCCCATCTTCGGATTTCCGCCTCTCCTTCTCAAGGCTGAGAATCCAAGCTCTGAGCTCTAAATTCGCAATTTCAATCTCAGCGAGCTTCCTCTCAACACCCTCAAGTCTTTGTAAGGACTATCGCAAACTCGCGACTTTCTTGTCAAGATCCTCCTTTCGGCCTTGGACACCCCGAGCTCTGCCGCATAGGAATCCCTGAGATAGTTAAGATTGGCAAAGGCATGGAAAGACCAAAGGAAACACAATGACATGAGAAATAGCACCCTCACAAGCCTTAAAGAATAAAGTCAGCAAAGAAACTCACCATCGCGAAATGTTGACTCATGTCCTGCTGGATCTTGGGTTCGGACAACTGGTCAGTGGGAACCAAGTTAGGACGGGGATCAACGACAGATGACGAAAGAGATCCATATAAGACAGCCTATCACGGATGATCAAATCAGGGCCATTATGACAAAAATCGAACGAGCCATCTAAAGCCTTCAAACCCTTCGCCACCATCGAGCTGTCAATCACCAGCGCCTCAGCAGACACATCATCAACTTCTGATATACGCCTTTTTCTATTCGAACGATCATCATCCCCACTAGAACCAGAATCATCGCTCGTCTCCTCAAAAGAACCGGTGTAACCTGATATATCATGGTTTTTTTAAGTTTTTAACCATGATATAAGTGTATATATTGAGTCTTTAACCTTGTATTTCGAGTCTATCCAGTCTTTTACAGGTAAGCTTGCGTTTTGAGCAAAGCTAGGAATTTTGGGACGTTTTTGGAGGATTCTACAGGAAGCTGAAGTTGGAGTCGTGACCTGATAGGTTCTAAGTTTTACCCTATTCTAAACTGCAAGTGCACAGTATCGTCAAAGTAGTATATAGGGTTATCGAATCCACAGGGACACTTGGTCTCAATAGAATCAGAAACGTAGAGATTAATACTAGAAATAAAGCAAGTGGTGAATGAATTAAAAGCAAGGCAAGAAAGTAAACAGTAGCAAGTTGGTTGTGAAAGCAATAAACTAAAAGCGTCAAGCCTAGGGTGTTCTCAGGAAATCAGACAAGCAGACAAGTTAATCAGTCAGGATCAAATTAAACTCAGTTCTAGAACTCAAATCACGGAATTAGAATTAACCAAATCTCTTTGCGAAAATCCTCTAAGTCTAAGTGCAGTAACCCAAATCTCTTTGCAATTACTAACAGATTAAACTAGCATTAAGTTCAAGTTTGATATGTTCACAATTAAATTAAACCAAATCTCTTTGCGAATAATTTAATTGCTCAACCTAAATAGTTCAGATTCTAAAACACACTCTCGTGTCGAATTTAGCAACCTAAGATCTAGATTCTAATTGATCAGGCTAGAACTAGCTTTAAGCACAATTTAGACCGAAGAACATTCTAATCATATGAATCCTTAACTGAATTAAACAAGTCTAGCAAGTCATCAAACCCTAATGAGAAACCCTAAGCTTAACTATGGATCTACTCAGACATGATTGATGAAAACATAATCATAGAAATAATAAATTGCATATAACAAATTAAATAGATAAAGGGGTTCGAAATCTTCTCCAAAATAACTGAAGTACAGGATTAGATCAGCCCCAAAAGCTCTAAAAATCTCTTACCTCTAAATATGAAAGCGTAAGTAAATTAAACACCAAAATCCTCTATATATAAGCCTAATCTCGGCTGGGGCTTCTGTGTAAATACTGGAACTATTCTGGGCCTCTTTGCAAATCTTCATAACTTGTTTAACCGACGTGTACGGCCCATCTCGCTAGTGTGTCGACCGATGCACAAGGTATGTCGGTCGATGCTTGATCAATAAATCGGACAGTGAGTTAAGCTCTCGGCCAAAACGTCCCAAAAGTCCCAAAATGCTCCAAATATCTCCAATTAGCTCCAAACCTGATTAAACCTGTAAAAGACTCTAAACGAACACAAAAGACACTAAAAACACATCTATATCATGGTATAAAATGGGTAAAAACCATGATATATCATGACCACGAGTAGATGTCGATCGACACTGCTCTTAGTGTCGGTTGACACTGAGGTCCAGCAAAAGCTATGCGCCAGTCTATTGCATCTTTTGAAGATATGCAAGAGAGTCCATAAGTTTCATTTATTTCTAATTTGCCCCAAAATGTGTTTAACCTTTTAATAAGGTTTTGGAGAATTGTTTTCTCTTATCTTTTTTTCTTGCTTTGTTTTGGCTTTGCATTTGGAGATTGAGAGATTTTGGCTTGGGGCTGATCCTGCTACTTGTAACCTTTGAGAGTAGGATTTCGAACCCCATCATTTATATCTATTCAGGCTTGTTTTCTATTCAAACATGTCTTGTCTTATTGATTCCATGTCTGAGTAGTAACCTTAGTTAGATTTAGGGATTATCATAGGGATTTCATGCCTTATTAGATCACTAGATAATTAGGATTCTAAATCTATCTGTTCATCACCTAGATGAGCTTAATACTGAATTCAGGATTGATCACCTAGAGTTTAGATTTTAGATGATTAATTTGGCACGAGAGTGTGAATTATAATCTGACAGAACTAGTGTGAGCAATTTGTTTAGATGCAAAGATATTTGATCTAGAGAATTGTGAACCAAAGAAATTGCTATTAGTGCTTGTCTAGAACTCTAAGATTGCAAGGAGATTTGAATCATTAGGTTTCTAGACATAGATAATAATCGCAGCGAGAGTTGGATTATTGACATTTGCGCTTCTAGTTCTTGAACCTGTGTTTAATCTGAATCCTGATTATTGAAGTGTCTGACATTGCATGATTTCCTGAGAACTTCCTAAGTCTAGCGTCTTTCTCCTATTGAAAACACCCTTTAAATTCATTGCATTGTTTACTGCTTTCGCGTGATTGACTTAGCTAAGTTTGAAACATATAATATGTCGTGTGAACTTGAGTCTCTGTGGATTCGATACCCTTTGTACTACAGTTGCATTTATGTGCACTTGCAGTTAGAATATGGATAATTCTTGACTTATCAAGTTTTTGGCGCCATTGCTGGGGACTCTGCTCAGTCATAGAAGGAATCCCACGCTGCTCAGTCTCAGGAGGCTGAAATCTCAGATCCTCCAACATATCAATCCGTGTCCACCTAGCAGCAGGAAGCTCTATACCACATCTCCCAAAAATCGGATCGGTGTAAACCCAAATGCGCCCCTCCTTGAGCCAGGTGGCGCTCTGCAAATGGCTAAGATCAAGGAACTCCTTGGCTGTATCACACTCTGTGCCCTGTAGAGGAAACCCGCAATGCATGAAAATGGGAGTAAGTAAGCTCCCTATCGTCTCAGTACCGACTCCATCAAAAGGCTTCGTCTGCAGATCACACAAATGCAAAGCGAAGACAGCTCCCAAGTTGAGACCCTGAGTAGGATCTCTCACGCCAGAACCTGTAAACTAGTCTCTCAGCCCCATGAACAATAGCTCCATCTCATATTTGCGCATCTTGTTGGACTCAAACTTGCATAGCAAGCTCCAACACAAGATATGCGAGACATATCTCAGCACAGGATGCCTCATCATCTTCACTGGTGTGGTCCTGGAGTTGTACTGACCACTGCCAATACACTCCCAGAATGATCGAGCCTCAACTGGATCCCACTCGTGTGGCATAGCAATGCGCCTCGACTCAGTACTGAACCCGTAGATCCTGCAGAGATCTAGTAGAGGAATCCGATACCTGACTCCCCAACTCATGAAGGTAAAGATACCTCCTGTAGCGCTCCTGCTATCGGGATCTGTGTAAACCACTCTGCACGTGGCTAATAACTGCCTTACCAGCTCAGGATAGAGATCATATGGGCGCATTGGCATTGTCCCTAGACCAATGCCTCTGCATACTGCAAGTACCTGCTCGTCTATCCCCAGCTTCTTACAGGTGGAGTAGTCTGCAAACATAGTTGGTTTGAGTGCACCAACCACTGTAGAGAAATGATTCATGCTCATCCCATCGATCAAGCAGGGGTCGCTCCGTGAAGTCTGCAGACTTAAAGAACGTGCGAATGTCCCTTGGCCACTGTCTGGCTGTCGGGATCTCTGTAGCGTCTTCTCGGGGCGAAGGCAAAGCGACTGGCGGTCCATCTCTTACATATGGCTCAGGTGGCTGAGAGTGTCTGTGAAACCACTCTGGTGGTGGAATGTACTGTCTTGCTGCCGTTGATGCTGTTGCTTGCTTCTTTCGGGGCTGTCTGCGAGATGCCATATGCAAAAGAAATAAAATTCAAACAATATAAGTCTCGGCAACTCTCTGTGAAATCGCGAAGCATCGACCGTTGCATCTAAGGCATCGATCGTTGCAAGGCGATTTCACTTTATCGAACATTTCCCAAAATCGCAAAGCAACGACCGTTGCAAGGCGATTTTGCCGCAAACAATCAACAAAAATTCAGTTCAAATCCATGCCACATTATCTCAAATCAGTTTAAAATCAAAACCCATCACCCTAAATCGGTCCAATTAAGCATGCATCATCAATTTTCAGTTCAAAAATCTCAAACCCTAAAACCCTAAAATTGAATCCAAAAATTTGAGAAATGGAAGTTCATTACCTTGGATTCTTGAGATATGAGCTAAATACAAGGGTTTAGAGCGTGAAATAGGAAGTATTAGCAATTGAAACGAAGAAAAATGATGAGAAGTGGCGATTTTTGGGTGTGAGCTCACGGTTGTACGGATGATCGGAAATGAGAGAGAAAAGAGAAGAGAAAAGGGTTTAAGGTACCTACCTCGGTCGTGGGTGCAACGATCATTGCTTTAGGGGCAACGACCGTTGCTGGTCAAATCATAATTGATTTTCCGGTTTAGCGCATACCTAAATTTCTGCAATTGAACCAATTGCAACGACCGTTGCTTGTGAGCAACGATCGTTACAAAGCGATTACCCCTCTTCGTCAAATCTCCTTGCAACGACCGGTGCATAAGTGCATCGATCGTCACACATCTCCAGATTTGAGTTCTGCATCTGAAACTTAGCAAAAACAAAAACCAAAAACGTGAAATCCTAAGAAAAACACCAAAAATAAGAAAGAAAAACAACTAAACCTAACAGTGGGTTGCCTCCCACTCAGCGCTTGTTTAAGGTCATTAGCTTGACCGGACGCACAAGATCTTTCAGGCACTAAGAGAACCTGACAGAGACCTTTTCTGTCTCTGTTCAAGTCTCCTCATCCAAGGTGGAGAATAGGCTGTTGCAGAATGCTCATGTCCAAGAAAAGATGGAGTAAAATGTGCTCCAGGATCTAGAATCACAGTGTCATCCGGCTGCTCATCATCTGCTTCCATGATTGTAAATGTCTGCCCATCTATCAATGGTCTTCGCAGCTTATCCATCTCATAACGCAGCGGCTCATCTCCCAGGTGGAGGTCTATTAGACTCTGTCTAACATCAATCACAGCTCCTGCTGTAGCCAAGAATGGTCTTCCAAGCAGCAATGCTTCATCAGGATCGCAGTCATACTTCAGCACAAGGAAGTCTGTCGGAACTAAGTAGTTTCCAACTCTCACTGGAATGTCCTTTAAGAGTCCTTCCAGAACTCGTATAGACTGATCAGCTAGGACAAGAGAGGTCCTAGTAGGAGAAAAATCCAGCATCCCCAGCTTCTCTGCCACACAATAAGGCATCATACTTCCAGCAGCTCCTAAATCACAAAGAGAGCGTCTAAAACTATCCTCAAAGATAGAGCAATCAAGCACAAAGACTCCGGGGTCGGGCAGCTTCTTCGGGATCTTGTTCAGTAGCACCTCACTAATGTGTTGGGGAACTATAATCACCCAGTCTCTCAGCTCTTCATCTAAAGGCAGCATCCTGTTCAAATACCTCTGCACACATGGATGATAAGGCGGATCATCAGAAGTTGGAATTTCTTCCAAGTCTTCACCAATCTCCTCTAGCTTCTTAAGCTCTTCAATTTCCTGTTTAATCACTTCAGACACTGAGGAGTGTTGTCTAACAATCTGCGCATAAATCTCCTGTTGAGAGATCTCAGAAACTCCAGGGAATAGGCGATCAAGCTCCAAGTCAGCATCTATGCCATTATCATCCGACAGGTCTGTCTGTTTACGACCTGCATCGACCGACACTAAGGGTGTGTCGATCGTTGCAACACTGTGTTCACAACTTTCACCCGAGAGTTTTTCTCCAAAATCCGAAAATTCTTCCTCCTCTACCAATTCAGCCGTACTTAGCTCAAATTTTTCACCTTGGTGAGACCCATCATTAATGTACACAGACCAGGCTTTAATGTGGGTGTATGCGACTCCTTTTCCCTTCATAGAACCTGAAATCTGATTCACCTGAGTATCCAGCTGCTTCATGTGAGTGTTCATAGACTCAAATTTTCCATTGAGATCCTCATATAAAGCATCAATCTTCTTGTTGCAGTCCACAGAAGTCTTGATCTGACTCTCCAGCAGCTGTTCCATCATTGTCTCCATCTTAATCTCAAAAGCAGTGGGTGCAGGAGGTGTCTGATAAGATGAAGATCCGTAGGTTCTCTGAGCACTTTGTCCATAAGGCTTCTGAAAATTACTGGTCTGTCCAAGGCTTGAACAGTTCTGATTGCCTGTGAAGGCACCCTTCTGTCCTCCACCGGAAAATCTGTTCCCAGATTGATATACAAATTTGTTTCCTTGGAAGCCAGATCCTCCGATGTAATTCACATCTTCTTCCTGAGTGTCCTCCTCAGTCTGAATTACTTCTACTTCTTGAGAGAAATGGACAGCTTTCTTACCTGCTAGGAGATTGCAAACTGTGTCTAGCCTAGATCTAATATCAGCTATGTCAGAATTCTCTACACTTCCACCAGATTTCTTCCTCCTCTCATCCATAGTCTTGCAGCTGTTGCTGCCTATTAGATTCTCAATCAACTGCTTAGCCTGCGTAGGAGTCCTGGTGTTGAAGTTAGCATTACTGGAATTTGTCTAGTGCAGACTGATATGGAAGATCTATGCCTCTGAAGAAAATGCCAATCAATTGAACTTCAGTGAATCCATGGTGTGGGCAGTCACGCTGATACTGCTTAAATCTCATCCAAGCAGTCTTTAAAGGCTCCACAGCTCCTTGAGAAAAGGTGAGTATGTCCTGTCTGGACTGGTCTGAGCGCGCATCATCATAGAAATGACGCAGGAACTCACTCTTTAAAGCTGCCCAAGTAGTGTACTGAGCAGGTGCCAGCTGCTTTAGCCATGCACTAGCGTCTCCAGCAAGACTGTGCGGAAAGAGCTTAAGGAACAGATAGTCCGGGCAGACTCCATCATACTTCATGCCCGTGACTACGTCCTCAAATGAATCAATGTGGTCCATAGGCTGCTCCGTTGGGTAACCATGAAATGCATTATGTCTCATCAGCGAGTAGTAGATGGTTTTGATTTCAAAATCGTTCCTCTCAAAAACAGGAAGCACTAAAGCTGACCGGTTTCTATGAAACTCATCCGGTCTGTTGTAGTCAGCTAAAGTCCTCTCATGGACAACCATCTCTCTACCTTGGGCCTGTCCTTGACCCTGGTTCTGCTCCTGTTGCTGTTGCTCAGGAGGATCAGGGATGACATTCCCTTCAGCATCGACCCTTTGCCAAGCAGCATTGTATGGGTTGTTATCTCGGTCCCTCAGGGTACCTTCAGCATCGCGTACCAGAATCAAACGCTCTCGTACCATCCTTTCTCTTTTCTCTCTTCTGATTGTTCTCTCTAAACGTCCAAGTTCTTCAAGATCGAGATTAACTAAGCTCAAGTTCGGATTACTTCTAGTTTTCTGCGTCTGCATAAACTGTCTGTAAACGTCCAGCAACGACCGATGCTATCAGTGCAACGATCGATTCAATCTCAGAATCGCCTAGTGACGATCGACGCAAGGGATGCAACGATCGACGCAAGGCGAAAGTCGTACATGCGACAGAAAGAAACAGAGAAAAAGTTAGCAGATTATAAAAATAAAAACGAAAAACAAAAATAAAAAGAAAATTTTCTAGTAAAAACCCTAAGTTCGGTCCTATCGAAGACTCAAAGAGTCCCCGGCAACGGCGCCAAAAACTTGATAGGTTCTAAGTTTTACCCTATTCTAAACTGCAAGTGCACAGTATCGTCAAAGTAGTATATAGGGTTATCGAATCCACAGGGACACTTGGTCTCAATAGAATCAGAAACGTAGAGATTAATACTAGAAATAAAGCAAGTGGTGAATGAATTAAAAGCAAGGCAAGAAAGTAAACAGTAGCAAGTTGGTTGTGAAAGCAATAAACTAAAAGCGTCAAGCCTAGGGTGTTCTCAGGAAATCAGACAAGCAGACAAGTTAATCAGTCATGATCAAATTAAACTCAGTTCTAGAACTCAAATCACGGAATTAGAATTAACCAAATCTCTTTGCGAAAATCCTCTAAGTCTAAGTGCAGTAACCCAAATCTCTTTGCAATTACTAACAGATTAAACTAGCATTAAGTTCAATTTTGATATGTTCACAATTAAATTAAACCAAATCTCTTTGCGAATAATTTAATTGCTCAACCTAAATAGTTCAGATTCTAAAACACACTCTCGTGTCGAATTTAGCAACCTAAGATCTAGATTCTAATTGATCAGGTTAGAACTAGCTTTAAGCACAATTTAGATCGAAGAACATTCTAATCATATGAATCTTTAACTGAATTAAACAAGTCTAGCAAGTCATCAAACCCTAATGAGAAACCCTAAGCTTAACTATGGATCTACTCAGACATGATTGATGAAAACATAATCATAGAAATAATAAATTGCATATAAGAAATTAAATAGATAAAGGGGTTCGAAATCTTCTCCAAAATAACTGAAGTACATGATTAGATCAGCCCCAAAAGCTCTAAAAATCTCTTAGCTCTAAGTATGAAAGCGTAAGTAAATTAAACACCAAAATCCTCTATATATAAGCCTAATCTCGGCTGGGGCTTTTGTGTAAATACTAGAACTATTCTGGGCCTCTTTGCAAATCTTCATAACTTGTTTAACCGACGCGTACGGCCCATCTCGCTAGTGTGTCGACCGATGCACAAGGTGTGTCGGTCGATGCTTGATCAATAAATCGGACAGTGAGTTAAGCTCTCGGCCAAAACGTCCCAAAAGTCCCAAAATGCTCAAAATATCTCCAATTAGCTCCAAACCTGATTAAACCTGTAAAAGACTCTAAACGAACACAAAAGACACTAAAAACACATCTATATCATGGTATAAAATGGGTAAAAACCATGATATATCATGACCACGAGTAGATGTCGATCGACACTGCTCTTAGTGTCGGTTGACACTGAGGTCCAGCAAAAGTTATGCGCCAGTCTATTGCATCTTTTGAAGATATGCAAGAGAGTCCAGAAGTTTCCTTTATTTCTAATTTGCCCCAAAATGTGTTTAACCTTTTAATAGGGTTTTGGAGAATTGTTTTCTCCTATCTTTTTTTCTTGCTTTGTTTTGGCTTTGCATTTGGAGATTGAGAGATTTTGGCTTGGGGCTGATCCTGCTACTTGTAACCTTTGAGAGTAGGATTTCGAACCCCATCATTTATATCTATTCAGGCTTGTTTTCTATTCAAACATGTCTTGTCTTATTGATTCCATGTCTGAGTAGTAACCTTAGTTAGATTTAGGGATTATCATAGAGATTTCATGCCTTATTAGATCACTAGATAATTAGGATTCTAAATCTATTTGTTCATCACCTAGATGAGCTTAATACTGAATTCAGGATTGATCACCTAGAGTTTAGATTTTAGATGATTAATTTGGCACGAGAGTGTGAATTATAATCTGACAGAACTAGTGTGAGCAATTTGTTTAGATGCAAAGATATTTGATCTAGAGAATTGTGAACCAAAGAAATTGCTATTAGTGCTTGTCTAGAACTCTAAGATTGCAAGGAGATTTGAATCATTAGGTTTCTAGACATAGATAATAATCGCAGCGAGAGTTGGATTATTGACATTTGCGCTTCTAGTTCTTGAACATGTGTTTAATCTGAATCCTGATTATTGAAGTGTCTGACATTGCATGATTTCCTGAGAACTTCCTAAGTCTAGCGTCTTTCTCCTATTGAAAACACCCTTTAAATTCATTGCATTGTTTACTGCTTTCGCGTGATTGACTTAGCTAAGTTTGAAAACATATAATATGTCGTGTGAACTTGAGTCTCTGTGGATTCGATACCCTTTGTACTACAGTTGCATTTATGTGCACTTGCAGTTAGAATATGGATAATTCTTGACTTATCAAGTTTTTGGCGCCATTGCTGGGGACTCTTTGAGTTCGCCGATAGATTTTGTTCTAGAATTTAGATTAAGTTGTTTTTCTTTTGTTTTTGGTTACTAATACTTCTCTGTCTTGCTTGTTTTTGTTGCTGCAGGAATCGACAGACACATTCAGTGTCGACCGACATCCACCAGTGTCGATCGACATCGAGCTCGAGACCAGTTTTTGAGTTCAGTGTATGCCTAGTCGTCACACCAGAAGCAACCCGGGCGATAATCTTTTGAACCTCAGACTTGAGGAGATTGCTAGACTTGAGAGGACAAACAGAAAAGCTCAGAAATCTTCAAGGATGATGAATCGATCGATCTTGATTAGAGATGCAGAAGGTGTTCTGAGAGACTCACAGAATAATCCCACAATGCTCAGGGACAGAGAATTGATGCTTAGGGAAATGTGATCCCTGAACCTGGGCAACGGATTGTTAATCCTCCTGTTTAGAGGACACTAGCTGACTACAACAGGCCTGATGAGTTCTACACCGACAGGTCTGCGATTGTACCTCATGCTTTTGAGAGGAATGAGTTTGAGTTGAAGACTTCCTACTACACGATTGTGGGACAGCACCTATTTCATGGACATCCACATGAGCATCCTATGGACCACATAGAAGACTTTGAGTCTCCAGTCACTGGGATGAAGCACAATGGAGTAAGCTATGACTACCTACACTGCAAGCTTTTTCCTCACTCTCTTAGAGGAGAAGCTGCTATTTGGCTGAAGCAGATTCCACCTGGGACTCTGACTACTTAGAATGCAGTGAAGGAGAAATTTCTGCGACACTTCTATGATGATGCTCGATCTGATCAGCTTAGACAGGATCTCTTGAACTTCAAGCAGGGATCTATAGAGCCTTTTAAGGTAGCTTGGGTGAGGTTCAAGATGTACCAGAGAAACTGCCCTAATCATGGTTTCTCTAATGTGCAGCAGTTGGGTATCTTCTTTAAAGGAGTCGATTTGTGGTATCAGATGGCCTTAGATGCTGAAAGCAATGATAACTTCTACTCTAAATCTCCAGAAGAAGCTAATGAGCTTATTGAGAACTTGGTGACTAATAATAGTGTCAAGAATGCTGACATTGAGAGGAGGAAGTCCATGTTGGGATAGTGTCCTGAAATCACACTTGTACTCACTCCTGATGATATTTGTGTGTCGATATCAGACATTCGTATAATACTGGGCGGTTGCAATGTTTTGCTAGAAGCCTCTTGCAATCTGTAAGTTGTAGACTTACTGCCAGTATTATATGATCCTATAGGGTCACACACCTAAGCAAACTGGAAGCTTAAATATGGGAATGATCATTATGGTAATGATCATGTTAATGTGTATTGGATACACATTAATATCGAGAAAATGGTGTTGTATCGATCGACACAGTATGTGTGTCGGTCGACACAGATCGGGTTTTCGAAACAGACGTTTCGATTTGTGACTTAAACAAGTTGGCCCGTTAAGTGTGATTCTAGGTCTTAATAAAAACTTAGAGTTTCGACCTAGAACGAGAGCCGTCGTCTTTTTCTTGACAGAAAAAGAAGAAACACCAAAACTCAGAGATCCCAAAGATCCGGCACTAGCATCCCGGTTTCCAGGTTTGTGTGCGTGTGTATCTGGTAGAGGCGAAGCATCTGAGTCGCTAGATCTCGTTCACCAATCATTCCGCTGCCAGTTCAAGGTAAGAACGAGGTTGGTAATTTCAATATAACAAATCCTAGATCCTAGGCGATCCAACAGTGGTATCAGAGCTTGTTAGGGTTTAGATTATTGAATCTGAAGCAATTAATTCGAAAACTGATGTTATTGAATAGATTGATGCTTGATAAATCGCGTTTTCATGATGTTAATCTCGGATTAAAGCCTCTGTTGAAAAATCGATGTATGAGCTTTCGCAGAGTGTCGATCGACACAAAGCGTGTGTCGGTCGACACAGAGCGAAAACGCGTAAATAATTTTAGGGTTTGTCGCATGGTGTCGATCGACACTAATCTTGTGTCGGTCGACACACCGCGAAAACTCGTAAAAGAATTTGAGGTTTGTCGCATAGTGTCGATCGACACTAATCTTGTGTCGGTCGACACACCGCGAAAACATTCACTCGGTCTTGGAGATCGTTATGTGTCGGTCGACACACTCGGTGTGTCGGTCGACACAGACTAAGCGGATCGATAGATCGGTTCAATTGGATTGAATCAATTATCTCGCTTGGTTAAGTCTGTTAACCAATTTGGTTCTTGTTGGGTAATGTGACGATCGACATGGACCATTAAACCGGATCGGTTCAATTAGATTGAATCGGTTAAGAAAATTCGATCCGGTTTGACCGGTTATCGAAGACCGGTTTTATTTGGATTGTATCGACCGATGCAATTGGTTGGCGTCGATCGACACACCATTCGCAAATTTGATGGTTGGACCTCAAATTTGTATATACCAGACCAAATTTAATCCTAAAGTTCTAGATGAACCTAAACTTAATAAAACTGAATGTTTTAATTAACTTAATAAGTTCTTGAATGTATATTGGATATACATCAAGATTAAATAGTTCTTTTCCTCAACTAAATACCAAGTGATCTTGATGTCTTGCCCGATCTCGTCTACTGTCAAGACTTGTTTCGTTGTTGGATAGCCTTGGAGTCCTTGGTATCCACAACTACATGAGTAAGGCAGGTGATCATTGATAGACTTGCAGTGCGACTGTCAGTGATCACAAGACAGAAGAGATTGGTTTTACTTGACTGGGCTATCAGAAGTTCTGGGCCCAGAGACATCAGAGTGGATTGGACATAGTTTGTCTCATCTACGACCAAGAGTTGTATTGGGTACAATTAGCAATGATTTGCTTACTTAGATAACTAAAGTTTGGGTGATGGCGAGTCGCCCACTCAGATTTTGGTGAAGTATGGATCTTGGCTCATTGTATTCATCTGAGGAAACATAGTTTTGAATATAATGCGAGTTTTCTTATTAGATAAGAATTCTCATTTCCCTGAGCATTATAACTAAAATCTCTACCTCCTTTTAATTACAGCTATGTCTGTCTCAACTCACATCAACACTTTCTCACTGAGATCCGTCCTTGAGAAGGACAAGTTAAATGGATCTAATTTCTTGGAATGGTATCGGAACCTGAGAATAGTTCTCAGGCAGGAGAACAAGGAATATGTCCTTGAAAGAGTTCTCCCCGAGAGGCCACGTTCCAATGCCCCGCAGACAGAAAAGAATGCTTGGGATAAGCATTCAGCTGATGTCAAAGACGTTAATTGTCTAATGCTGGTGACTATGAAATCTGAGCTGCAGAAGCAATATGAGAACGTAATGTCACCGATTGAGATGATTAACAGCCTGAAAGCTTTGTTTCAGGAGCAAGCTCGCACAGAGAGATACCAGACGGTTAAATCTCTCATGGAGTTCAAGCTGGCTAAGGACAGTCCAGTAAGTCCTCATGTCCTTAAAATGATGGGTTACATTGATAACCTGGGGAAACTGGACTGTGCCATTAGCCAGGAGCTAGCCACTGACATGATTCTGCAGTCTTTGCCGTCGTGTTTTGATCAGTTCATCATGAACTACAATATGCAAAACATGACTAAGACATTGACTGAGTTGCACGGCATGCTGAAGACAGCAGAGCCGAATCTCAAGAAGGCAACTCCCAGTGTACTGATGGTACAAGGGGGTATAAGGTTTAAGAAACCTAAGAAGGATAAGGGAAAGGCCCAAGTTGTCCAGACTGAGAGTCAGGACAAGCCCAAGCCAAAGCCCAAATCCGGGCCTTCTCCTGAGGATAAATGCAACTACTGCAAGCAGCTAGGGCATTGGAAGAGAGGCTGCAAGAAGTTCATGGAAGATTACAAGAAACTGAAGCAGACGTATAATGCGTCAGATTCAGGTATTTATGTTATCGAACTTAATGTTATGACTCCTAGTTCTACTTCGTGGGTATTGGATACCGGCTGCGGTGCTCATATTTGTACTGATGTGCAGGCACTAAGAAATAGTAGAACGCTGAGGAAAGGACAAGTGGAGCTACGGGTCGGGAATGGAGCTAGGGTTGCTGCATTGGCCGTAGGCACTTATGATTTGTCTTTACCTTCTGGCATGGTTTTAGTATTGAATAATTGCTACTTTGTACCTGCGATTAGCAGAAACATAATTTCAGTTTCCGTTTTGGATTTGGAAGGTTTTGATTTTGCAGTTAAGAATAAAGTTTGTTCTTTTAATCGTGATGGTACGTATTATGGTAGCGCCCCATTAGATAATGGGTTATATATATTAAACCAAGAAATGCCTGTCTTTAACATAAATACAAAGCGGTTTAAGTCAAATGACGAAAACCTGACTTTCTTATGGCATTGTCGTTTGGGCCACATCAATGAGAAACGCATCCAAAGGCTCCATCGAAATGGGCTTCTGGGCTCATTTGATTTTGAATCATGTGAGAAATGCGAATCTTGCTTGATGGGCAAAATGGCTAGAGCCCCTTTCAACAAACCAAATGAAAGGGCCAGTGACTTATTGGGCCTTGTTCATACTGATGTATGTGGGCCGGTGAGCACTGTTGCCAGAGGAAATTACAAGTACTTCATTACCTTTACTGATGACTTCAGTAGGTATGGCTACGTCTATTTGATGAGACACAAGTCTGAATCCTTTGATAGATTCAAGGAATTCAAGAATGAAGTACAGAACCAACTTGGCAAAAGCATAAAAGTTCTGCGGTCGGACCGCGGAGGAGAATACTTGAGCCAAGAGTTCAGTGACTATCTAAGCGAGTGTGGAATTATTTCACAACTCACTCCTCCTGGAACACCTCAATGGAATGGAGTGTCAGAGAGGAGAAATCAAACCTTATTGGATATGGTTCGGTCTATGATCAATCATTCAAATCTTCCATTATCCTTTTGGGGATACGCTCTAGAAACGTCTGCGTTTACATTAAATAAGGTGCCATCTAAATCAGTGGAAAAGACACCACATGAATTGTGGACTGGGAACATTCCTAGTCTGTCTTTCCAGAAGATTTGGAGTTGTGAGGCTTATGTCAAACGTTTAATCTCTGACAAGCTCGCACCCAAATCAGATAAATGCTACTTCGTTGGTTATCCTAGGGAAACCAAGGCATACTACTTTTACAACCAATCTGAGAACAAAGTATTTGTTGCTCGGGACTGTTCTTTTCTTGAGAGGGAGTTTCTTTCTAAGAAAAACAGTGGGAGTAAAGTACGTCTTGAAGAAATTCGAGATGCACAGGAGACTGCTCAACCTGCTGAGGAAGAGCAGCAGTTGGACCCACAAAGTTCTGTGGAGCCCACGCCTGTGGAGCCTGAAGTTCGCAAATCCGGAAGGATCCGTCACGAACCCGAGAGATACTATGGATTTCTCGTGACCAATTCCAATGATCTGATGATCATTGAAAGTGACGAACCTGCGACCTTCGCGGAAGCAATGATGGGCCCGGACTCCGAAAAGTGGCTTGGAGCCTCTAAATCTGAAATAGGATCCATGTCAGAAAATAAAGTATGGTCCTTGGTCGATTTACCTAATGGTGTAAAAGCCATTGAGTGTAAATGGATCTTCAAGAAGAAGATTCACGTGGATGGCAATGTTCAAATTTATAAAGCTAGGTTGGTGGCTAAAGGTTTCAAGCAAATTCATGGTATTTACTATGATGAAACCTATTCCCCAGTCGCTATGCTTAAATCCATTCGGATTCTTCTGGCAACTGCCGCTTATTATGATTATGAGATTTGGCAGATGGATGTCAAAACCGCCTTCCTGAATGGAATTCCGGAAGAGGATGTGTATATGACACAGCCTGAGGGTTTTGTAGATCCTAAGAATGCTGGGAAAGTATGCAAGCTTCATAAATCCATTTATGGATTGAAGCAAGCATCACGGAGTTGGAATCTTCGTTTTGATGAAGCAGTAAAACAATTTGGTTTCATCAAGAACGAGGAAGAACCATGTATATACAAGAAGACTAGTGGGAGCGGAATTGCGTTTCTTGTACTGTATGTCGATGACATACTTCTTCTCGGTAATGACGTTCCGTTGCTTCAGTCTATTAAGACTTGGCTCGGAAGTTGTTTTTCCATGAAAGACATGGGAGAAGCAGCGTACATCCTTGGAATCAGAATCTATAGAGATAGAGCAAACAGGCTGATTGGATTGTGGCAGGACACTTACATTGATAAGGTGTTGCACAGATTCAAGATGCATGATTCCAAGAAGGGCTTCATACCGATGTCTCATGGCATGAGTCTCAGTAAGAAGCAGTGTCCGGGGACACATGCTGAGCGAGAACGCATGGATAGGATTCCTTATGCTTCTGCAATAGGATCTATCATGTATGCCATGCTCTGCACTCGTCCAGATGTAGCTTACGCGCTAAGCATGACGAGTAGATACCAATCTGATCCAGGTGAAGTTCACTGGACAGCTGTCAATAATATTCTCAAGTATTTGAGACACACCAAGGATAAGTTCTTGGTATATGGAGGAAGTGAAGAACTTGTGGTGAATGGATTCACCGATGCGAGTTTTCGGACGGACAAAGACGATTTCCGATCACAATCTGGATATGTCTTCTATCTAAATGGCGGTGCAGTGAGCTGGAAGAGCTCTAAGCAGAATACCGTAGCTGATTCCACGACGGAAGTTGAATATGTTGCTGCTTCAGAAGCGGCAAAGGAAGCTGTTTGGATCAAGAAGTTCATGACTGAACTTGGTGTGGTTCCTAGTATCTTGGAGCCAGTGGCTTTGTTTTGTGACAACAATGGAGCCATTGCTCAGGCAAAAGAACCCAGGTCACACCAGAAGTCCAAACACGTAGAAAGGAGATATCACCTGATTCGTGATATCGTCAATAGAGGTGATGTGAAGATCAGCCGAGTTCCGACGGACGAGAATGTCGCTGATCCTCTGACCAAGCCACTCCCAAGGCCCAAACATGAGTTCCATACTACTGCTGTGGGCATTAGAGATCTTAAGATGTAATCTTGATTCTAGTGGGAGTTTTGGTTTTATTTTAGTTATAATAAGATGCTCTTGTAAACATACTTTTGGAAATGTTTAATGAAATTTGATTTCATCATTATTTATTGTAATCTAAATAATGGTCCCAAAATAAGCTTATGTCATATTATAGGTCATCAAGTTGAGGACTTGATCATGAAACCCTATAAGTTATAGATGACATAAATTATGTTTTGTCCCTAGTCAAGGTTGTCAAAATGGGACACTGACAACTGCGAGAGACTAGCTTGTGAGGTGACTGTTGACTAAGTTTCATGGAGTTAATGATATGAGTATCACAGTCAGTCACATAGATATATGTTGGTGAACATATGATCGGACATGACCCGCTAATGAGAAGTCTACAAGATGGTTATATCTGTGTCATAAGAGATTCTCATTACGACTATAGAGTATAGTCCTTAGACCTGAGTTCATCATGCTTTCTTGCATATGAATTGGTACACTTTGACCTTGTCAAACGTCGACCCGTAACTGGCGGCTGTTGGTACTGGATTTCCCCTAGGAAATCCGGCCCATTAACAGACAAGACAAAGGCCCGTAATTACGAGCCCATTCCAGAATCAAAGATAGACGGGAGAGTCAACTCTCTTGTTGGGCCCAAGCGAAGCAAGCGCCTTGGAGAGGCCCAGACGACGCCGAACCCGGAGACGATCGTGCTCGAGCTCGGCTGAGGATGACGTGGAGATAGAGAAACTCGGTCTTCGTCAGTTCAACTGATCCGCACGAATCTCGGAGATCATTACAACGACGAGGCCGAAGTATCAAGATGAAGAGATGAGAGTGGAGACTATTTAAAGGAAGAAGTGGCGGCTCATCAAAGACAATTCCAACCTAGGCTAAGAACACTTCGACTAGATAGCTCGATTCCATACTTTGTACTCTCTTTTCGACTGTGTTTGTTCTATCTCGACGATCAATCTCAATAAAGTCTTTGATTCATAGGAAACTATACCATTTCTATATCCAAAAGTCTAAATCCACGAATACAAATTCTTAGTGTGAATCCCGGATCTCACATTTGGCGCCGACTGTGGGGACATTCTATAGCCTTTCCTCTTAAGAATCAGATCCTAGATCCGATAGATCGAGATGAATCCCGACCAAACTGGCTCTCCCAGCGCCACACCACCGGTTGACCGCCCTCAAACGGTCGACAACGTTCCTCAGAACACTACCGGGGTAAGGAACATGGGTCAGACCGACGGCGTGTTGACGAGCTCCGCCTCAGTCTCAACGACCTCGGCACCAGCCGGCTCCGTCGCTCAAACAATCGCGACAAGCCAGACTCCGACAAATGTTTTGTCAGGAACTAATGATCCGAGCAGAAACTGGGTGTGGATGAGAAACGACTCAATACCCACCCCGGGAGGAGGATCTGGAGTAACCAGACCCAATTCACCACTACCTTCCGCTCCACAGAGACAAGGACCAAGCGATCTTGCCGACATCCGTTCGATGTTAAGCCTGTTAGTAGATCGAACGAGAAACAACGAGGCAAGCGCAAGGGCCCAAGAGGTCGCAAACCGTTCCCTGGCAGCGCAGCTCGAAGAACAAGAGCGGCGCCTGAACGCCCGTCTTGAAGAGCTCGCCAGTCAGAGCCAAGGGGGCAGACAAACGCGAACTCCCATAAGTTCTCCACCGTGTACTCGCTTGGACTTCTCTCAAGTAGTAACTCCTCCGGGAACGTTGGGACATTTCGGTAATACGTCAAATAGCGGCTTCCGCCCTACAATGACCCCTATCGCGGTACCGACCCCATTTGGTTCGAGTTCAATGGTCACAGATCCAACCGGATCAAGAAACCGACCATTACCCGGGTCGCCACCTTTCCCGAGTAACTCTAACCCCCGACCGAGGCAACTAGGAGGTTCTGCCTTCGCCTCGAGCTCGGGACTCCTTAATGGATCAAACTCAGTTCAGTTCCGAACGCCACAGGTCGATCAGACGAGGTCGATCCCAACGATCGATCTCCTCGACCCCATTTTTCCGGAACAAACGTCAGGACAGGCACAAGTCCAGTTCGCACCCGCAGAGGGCGATGAACACGATATGCTTAGACAATACATTGAACAGGCTACAGCCCAGTTTAACAGTCTGAGCTCGAAAGTTCACATGGCGACGAGCGCAACTCCTGACATCGATCGAGTGATCGAAGAAACACAACAAACGCCGTTCACAGATCGGATTGCGTTTGCAAGAATCCGAGAGATCAAGAAAACTAAGTTTCCAGAATTCTCTGGGAAATCGGACCCGAAAGCCCACATCAGGGCATTCCGACTAGCGATGGCAAGGGTGTACCTTACCGATGAGGAGAGGGAGCCAGCCTTCTGCAGGCTCTTCGCGGAAAACCTATCAGGTTCTGCCCTAGAATGGTTTGCCGGACTGGAAGAAAGGTCCATTGACAACTTCACCCAGTTCATGACGGCTTTCCTCAAACAATACTCCGTTTTCATCGAGGAAAAGACTACCGAGGCAGCCTTATTTGGCGTCTCTCAAAAACCCGACGAAACACTTCGCTCGTACATCGACCGATTCAAGGAAATAAAATCCAAAATCGCGAACCCACGAGATGAGGTAGCTATAGAAGCGTTAAGACGAGGACTATGGTTCTCAACCAGATTCCGCGAGGAAATTACAGTCCGCGAACCCCAAACGCTCGATGACGCCCTCCATCGCGCATCGGCCTTTGCTCGCCTCGAGGACGAAACCACGGCCCTCAGGGAAAAACACCGGAAAGAAAGGAACCCATCGGGTCCACAGAATTCAAACTCAAAAAAGGATTCCCGTAAGTCAGGGAACGTCAACGCGGTCGAGAGCCCAAAGAGCTCGAAGAAATTCGAGTTCGACAAGGAAAAATTCTGTGATTTCCACAATAAGAGAGGACACTCGACCGAGGACTGCTATACTCGAGCTAAAGCAGAGGCTCAAAAACAAGAGTCCAAAAGCAAAAAAGATTCCGAGGTCGAGGAGGAAACCCTGTCCGACAAAAAGGAAAACAAACAGACCAAGGAGTCGAACTCTAAAAAGCACTCTCAAAACAAACGGGAACGGTCAAAGGAGCCGGAATCTCCCGAAACACTCCCTCAAGGGTCGCGGAAGCGAGTCGAGTTCATCTTCAGCGAGCTTAACCTGAGCGGTACTCCGGAAGGTTCGGCACTATCCCCGCCTCCGGCTCCTGCCAAAATTTTACGCTCAAGAATCAATCTCCCTCGTC
Source organism: Orychophragmus violaceus (assembly GCA_030180135.1). Lineage (NCBI taxonomy): Eukaryota > Viridiplantae > Streptophyta > Magnoliopsida > Brassicales > Brassicaceae > Orychophragmus > Orychophragmus violaceus. The sequence continues at coordinate 88,547,825 of CM058233.1, read as the reverse complement.
TCTGCGGGGGGGGGGGGGTGTACGGGCTATACCCCCTAAACGAATCGACTTCATCTTCGATGGCTCCAAGCTTTGCCGCGACTCGGTCAATTCGATCAAAACTCTTCAAAGAAGAGTCGAGACCGACAGAAGGGGAAAGACCCCAATGTTGGGTCCAGACCACGAGATCATTTTCCACGAGAGCGAGACAAGTAATCTCGACAAACCACACGACGACGCTCTCCTCGTTTGTCTAGTAGTGGGAGATGTCGAACTCTCAAGGATAATGATTGACACAGGAAGTTCGGTAGATGTCCTCTTTTACGACGCGTTCAAAAAGATGGACTTCAACGATTCCGAGGTTGTAGAAGAAAAGACGCCACTAGTAGGTTTTGCTGGCGAAACGACATACTCGATGGGCTCTGTCTTCGCCCCAGTAATCGTTGGAGGAGTTCGGAGAATGACAGAGTTCGTCATAGTAGATCGGCCAGCTCCCTATAACGCAATCCTAGGTCGACCATGGATATACGACATGAAAGCGGTACCATCGACCTACCACCAATGCGTAAAGTTCCCGACACCCAAAGGGATCAAAACCATTCACGGAAGTCAAAAGATTTCCCGCCATTGCTACATGAACGGATTCAAACAGATCGAGAAATCCCCTGCGTAGCAATTACAGAAAGAGGACGAGCCCGCCACCATGCAGACCAAAAGGTCGAACGACCCCAGTTAAATAGGACCCCCAAAGGACCTCACGACTCAGGTCTGCATAGACGAGGCTCATCCCGAAAGACTCGTTGGCATAGGAATCGACCTATCAGAGCCAGTCAAGAACGAACTGGTCTCTTTTCTCAAAAAGAACGTCGACTCCTTCGCCTGGTCTTCAGCAGACATGAAAGGGCTAAACATCGACGTAACCAGCCACGAGCTGAATGTCGACCCGACCTACAAACCGGTAAGACAGAAACGTCGAAATCTAGGCCCTGAACGGGCCAAAGCCGTCAATGACGAGGTCGATCGGTTATTAAAAATCGGATCGATCAGAGAGGTCAAGTACCCCGACTGGCTCGCAAACCCCGTGGTGGTTAAGAAAAAGAACGGAAAGTGGAGGGTCTGCGTAGACTTCACGGATCTCAACAAAGCATGTCCAAAGGACAGCTTCCCACTCCCGCACATCGACCGACTGGTCGAGGCCACCGCTGGACATCAGCTGCTATCCTTTATAGACGCGTTCTCAGGGTACAATCAAATATTGATGAACCCTGAACACCAAGAAAAGACCTCGTTCATAACTGATCGAGGCACGTACTGCTACAAAGTCATGCCCTTCGGACTGAAAAACGCAGGAGCAACTTACCAGCGCCTCGTCAACAAGATGTTCTCAGGACTCCTAGGCAAACCAATGGAGGTCTACATCGATGATATGCTGGTAAAATATTCTAGGTACGAGGATCACATCCCCCAACTAAAAGAATGCTTTACCATCCTCAATAAGTACGGGATGAAACTCAACCCAGCTAAATGTACCTTCGGGGTCCCTTCAGGAGAGTTCCTCGGTTACTTAGTAACCGAAAGGGGGATCGAAGCGAACCCCAAACAGATCGCAACGTTCATAGAGATGAAATCTCCCAGAACAACGCGAGAAGTCCAGCGCCTAACCGGCAAAATAGCTGCTCTAAATCGCTTCATCTCGAGGTCGACTGATAAATGTCTACCCTTCTATCACTTGCTCAAAGCAAACAAAAAGTTCCTTTGGGACGAAAAGTGTGAAGAGGCATTCACTCAGCTCAAAACTTACTTAAGCGAACCACCCATACTGGCGAAACCAGTAGAAGGAGAACCCCTTTATCTCTACCTAGCTGTCTCGACGGCAGCAGTAAGTGGAGTCCTGGTTCGCGAAGAACAAAACGAACAACGGCCGGTGTATTACATCAGTAAGACCTTGATCGATGCTGAAACCAGATACCCCGCCATGGAAAAGCTCGCCTTGGCGCTAGTAACATCGGCTCGGAAACTCCGACCGTATTTTCAATCGCACTCGATAATAGTGATGACCTCTCAGCCACTGAGAACCATCCTTCACAGTCCAAGCCAATCAGGTCGATTGGTCAAATGGGCTATCGAACTCAGCGAGTACGACATCGAATACAAAGCTCGAGCATGCCTAAAAGCACAAGTACTAGCAGATTTCATAATCGAGCTCCCTCCGACTATAGAACTCGACCCGACTTCGTCCCAAAGATGGAAACTCTACGTCGATGGAGCTTCCTCAAGACAAGGGTCCGGAGTCGGAGTGAAATTAGTCTCCCCAACGGGTGAAGTATTAGAACAATCGTTTAGATTGGGCTTCGCCGCATCTAATAACGAGGCAGAATACGAAGCGCTGATAGTCGGGCTTAGACTTGCGATAGCAATAGGAGCCCGAGAAGTAAATGCCTTCAGCGATTCCCAACTGGTCACAAGCCAATATCATGGCGACTACGAGGCCAAAGACGAACGAATGGAAGCATACCTACGGGTAGTCCATACATTGGCCGAACAGATCGAATTCTTCGATCTAACACGAATCCCACGAGGTGAAAACACTGCAGCCGATGCGCTAGCCGCATTAGCATCGACATCAGATACTAACCTCAAAAGAATCATACCAATCGAAGGGATAGAAAAACCAAGCATCGACATAGCTCTCAAAGCTCTGTCCTTGAAAGAGGACGGGCCCGCTGTGGAAAACGATGTCAAACGCAAAGAATGTCCCGGAGACACTAATAGCGACATCATCGAGATTGATGATGATCTTGATCCTAGAAACACCATATACGTCGCGAACGTCCCCAACGGACCAATTCAAACCGCATCCACTAGTCAGGGACCTGAGCCTAACAATGACGAGGATTGGAGAACTCCGATCATTCGATACATCACAAACGGCGAAGTTCCCGATGGCAAATGGGAGGCGCGGAAACTTAAAATGCAAAGTGCGAGGTACTGTGTCACACAAGGAGAGCTCTTTAAAAGGAGCCTCTCCGGACCTTACCTTAAATGCCTTGACAAAAAGCAATCCCTAGCCGTGATTACACAAACACATGACGGATCCTGCGGAAGCCATTCCGGAGGACGAGCATTGGCCGTGCGAATCAAAAGGCAAGGCTACTATTGGCCTACAATGGCCACCGAATGCGAATCTTTCTCCAACAAGTGCGATAAATGCCAAAAGCATGCCCCAATTATCCACCAAGCGTCGGAGAAACTCTCCTCTATCTCATCGCCGTACCCATTCATGCGGTGGGGAATGGACATCGTTGGACCGCTGGTCCCATCTGGCAAAAAGAAAGCCACACATCTATTGGTGATGACAGACTACTTCACCAAGTGGATTGAAGCAGAGTCGTACCAGAAAATTAAGGACGTTCACGTTAAGGAGTTCGTCTGGCGAAACATTGTTTGCAGACATGGACTACCCCACGAGATCGTCACGGATAACGGACCTCAGTTCATATCAAACACGTTCAAAGAGTTCTGCAGAACTTGGAACATAAAGCTGACTTACTCAACGCCACGCTACCCCCAAGGGAACGGGCTAGCAGAAGCAGCTAACAAAGCGATTATGAACGGCCTCAAGAAAAGGCTCAACGAGTGCAGAACAACCTGGAGTGACGAACTCCCAGCCGTACTCTGGGCCTACCGGACTACCCCCCGCAAATCCACTGGCGAGACTCCCTTCTCGCTAGCTTACGGAATCGAGGCGGTAGTACCAGCTGAAATTCTCGTGTCAAGCATTCGCAAAGAAGAATGCCCGCGACAAGAGGAACTTAACAACAAGATGATAACTGACGAGCTCGACCTCGCCGAGGAAAGAAGGAACCTCGCATTAGCTCGACTTCATAATTACCAACAAGCCGCGGCTCGCTACTATGATTCCCGAATCAAAACTCGGAGGTTTCAAGTAGGAGAGCTCGTCTTACGGAAAGTGTTCGACCATAAAAAGGAAGAACACGCTGGAAAATTAGGAGCGAAGTGGGAAGGTCCTTACCAGGTCACCGACATCGTAAAGGACGGGGTCTACCGACTCAAGTCGGTGGAAACCCAGAAGCCCGAACTACGACCTTGGAACATCATCAACCTCAAAAAGTATTTCCACTAGGAGTACATCAACATAATCGAACTACGAAATGGCTTGATCCCCTAAAAGGGTACGTAGGCAGCTCGACTTCGAACGCAGCCACCCCCCCAAACACAAAGCTCTCACTGAGCTAGACAACTTCTGACGAAGTCATACTAGCTTATCTTTGTGAAATCAAAATAAGTCTTCTAATCAAACGTCTCTTCCTGTTAGAGCCATTACGTTGATATGAAATTATCTCCTCCAATACCAAAGTGATATGAAATTATCTCTTCTAAGACAAAACGATATGAAATTATCCTTCCCAAGTGACCTGAAATGGCCTCTCCCAAAAGACCAAAGTGATATGAAATCATCACTCCCAAAACAAGTGATATGAAATTATCCCTTCCCGAAACGAAAGATATGAAATTATCTCTTCTAAGTCAAAGCGATATGAAATTATCCCTTCTATAACCAAGCGATATGAAATTATCCCTTCAAACGAGCGACCTAGAACGGTCCTCCCGCTTCGAACGAACTGAAATGATCGTCCCAAAAACAAGCGACCTAGAACGGTTCCTCCAAACCGAACGAACTGAAATGATCGTCCCAAAAACAAGCGACCTAGAACGGTCCTCCCACTAAGAACGAACTGAAATGATCGTTCCAAAGAAAGAGATTCAGAATAATCTCTCCAAAAAATATACAATTCTTCCAAAGCCTCATACGGATTAAAAGAATCGGGGGGCTGCCCCACCCCTTAAGCAAAATAACGAGGTCAAGACAGCTAATCAAGCATGCGACCTCTACAGCTCGAGCTCAAATGCGACTGACTTAAGGGATCGCAACGAACCTTCTAAGGCAACACGACAAGTTATCTGCTCGGTTCCTCTAGAAAGGCTCGAATCGCCACAATGGTTATGTTGAGACATAAAGACAGTAAAATCTATGCTAAGGCATGAAAGATTTCGAAAAAGTAATTCATAAAAAAAAAAGACGTGATGTCCTCGAGTTCAAACAAAAGCCCCCTTGGGCAACCAAAGTTTGAAAAAGAAATAAAAAAAAACCCTCTCGGGTAACAACAACGACAACTTTTAAAACGGCGCATAGGAGGAGTCGCCGACCTGGTCCTCTGCTCCATCGCCCACCTCTCTTCTCGGCCGAGAATCGACCTCGTCAGTCATCCCCGGGACGGTTTCAGCTGGGGGAGCAGGCGGAGAACCCGCCATGGCCACAGAGTCCTCCGACATCGCCGGCAAGGCAAGCCTGCCAATGCTGAAGTCGGAGATGCCGCGGCCTCCATCTCCGCTAGAGCAACTCGTTTTTGCTCAGCCAACTTGAGTACCTCCCGGGTCATGTCCACCTCTCCAGCCGCGATCTCGGCAATGAGCTCGATGTTGGCCAAAGTCTCCTGGAGACGGATCTCGGCGCCGGTCTGGACTTTCCTCTTCTCGGCTCTCTCCTTGACCCCGGCCAGAATCATTAGATACTGGCCGTGAAGCTCCTTCCGGGCCTTACGAAGCTCGATCCGGTTCGACTCTTCCGTAGTCCGAATTCTGGCCTCGGCAGCTTCCAGCTGACAAGAAAGCTCCCTCTCCCTCTTCTCGAGGTGCGCGACCCTAGCCTCCGCAGCAGCGTGCTCCGCGACCTCCTTCTTCAAACGCTCCTCCCTGGCCAAAGCTTCCTGGAGCTCGGCATTCATCTGGGTAGCGGCCTCTCGAGCAGACTCGAGCTCATAGGTCTGGGCATCCAACACCTCGGTCTCAGACCGGACCGCGTACGTGTTCACGGCCTCTACAGCCTACGCCAAAAGATGTCGGTTCAAAAAAAAATGGGAATCAAAGGAAAACAAAGACCAAAGCAAGAATGCCTTACCTTCCCAATCACCGCCATCATCTCGGAATACGCGCTGCCAAGAACCGTTTCCCCAGAGACCGGGAGCTCAGAACCGAAAGGTTTAATGCGCCTCAACAGGCAAACCACACCTTCCGGGTCGTCCGCAACCGAGCACTCCTCTCGGTCAGACCCCTCGGGACTCCTTCCCGCGTCCACCTTACGACGCTTCGGCGAAGGAGGAAGAGAACCTCCTCGACTTCGACCACCTTCCCCTTCAGATATATCCGGTCGAGAGTCGCAGAGAGCAGGACCTCCAGACTGAGGTAGAACCGCCTCTTGTTCGGCCAGGGGGAGAACCGCGTCGACAACCCCCGCAGTCACCTCCTCCGGACCCGCTACCAGAGGGAGCGAGGTCCGAGCAGGAGGAGGAGGATAAGCCGGAGGCGGAGGAGGAGCCCGATCAAGGGCAAAGAGGATAGCGTTACTGAGCGGACCCGCCTCCAGCTTATCGACCAGGTCGACCGGATCCTTCCCGTTCCGGCGACCGCTCACTCTACGAGGTGGCACCTCGCGAGAAGAAGAACCAGCAGCCGATCTATCCCCCGGAAGAGATCGAGCTATGTATAAAAAAAAAATCAGTCGAGTCAAGAAACGACGACTAACCAGAAACATTGCTAACAAAAACGACTTACTGCCCGCTCAGTAATGCGTATCGAGGGCTGAGCAACCCGAACCGGAAGGGCCCGCGAGGGCACGGAAGGGGGTACTGGACTTCGAAGAACCACCGCGGGATCCATCAGAGCCCGTTCAGGATTGGTCCGCAGAGCGGCCTGCACACGCTGAACCATAAAGCTACCCCAGTTAACAGCGCCCCCTCTCAAACGAGCTATCAGAGCCTCCGTAATCGGGTTGGTAGCGAGCGAATCCGGAGCTTCTGGAATAGAAACTAGACCGATTAAGGGACGGCCAAACGACAACAAAAAAAAACACAAAACCAGAGTCTTACCAACACTGGGCGACCACCGAGACGGGATAACCAAATAGTCGAAATCCCCGACCGAATGATGGGTTATCCTGAAAAAGAAGTATCGGTCCCTCCATACGTCTTTTGTCGGGACCTCCTCGAGGACTCGCCCAAAGCGAGGCGATAGATAGTAAGTTCCCCGGAACTTAGCGTTGTTCTTCACTGAACAAACCCGCATGAGTTCCTCGGGCCCAAACTCGATTCCCTCCTCCGCGGCCCTGACCCCGAGCCCGATGACCTATCGGACGAAGTTCGGCGTCATCTGATGGAACGCCCGTTGGAGCTGGGCCAGCACCAAAGAGATTAAGCGAGGAATAGGGAAGAAAAGCCCGCACTTCTCAAAGTATGTATAAGAAGCGCAACAATAACCCTCCACCGCAGTTTCCGGCGACATCGCCGGCGGCGAAATCACGATCTCCACCTCCGGAGGAATCCGACAAACTCTCCGCAATCGTTCAATCTGATTCACAGTTAAGGAAGACGGCGGATGCGGGCCGAACGCACCCGCAGCCGAACTTGTACTAGCCCCTGTAGCATCCCTTAACGCCATAAAGAACGAAGCGCCGGAATATAAAAAGAAGGGGCTAAAGTCTTTTCTTAAGAAATTCTCCGGTGACGAAGGGAAAATCAGAGCAGAGGTAGAAGAAGAAGCAAAAGTGAGAAGAAAAGAAACCACCCGCGGCAAATAAGAGCAAGTTATAGTGGGAATCGTGCAAAATCTTAACCGTACGATTCCGAACTCATGATAACTATGAGAAAATCGAGGTGGATTGGACTCTTCGCTTTCCTCTCATCAGCCATTGATCTCAGATCAACGGTTACTAATGCTCGACAATTAGGTCACATAATCAAAAGAGTGAGCCCGAAAAGACTCTTCGCGACCTTCGAGCCTGAGCCGTCGATGACCAACCAAATTTACGGTGGGAGATGAAATTCTCAAACAAATACACGCAACGACTGCAGACGCGCTGAAAAGCAGTTCAGTCCGTTCCACGCGCTCATTCCTAACCATCGGATTAAAACAAGATCCACGGATGGGGCAAAAATAATCATTAGATTTGTCACATCCGAGGCATGCGCTTCTTCCCAAGAACGTCCACCGCCCATTAACCTCGACTTCTCGAATTCAATGGGCTGGGGGGCTATTGTTGGTACTGGATTTCCCCTAGGAAATCCGGCCCATTAACAGACAAGACAAAGGCCCGTAATTACGAGCCCATTCCAGAATCAAAGATAGATGGGAGAGTCAACTCTCTTGTTGGGCCCAAGCGAAGCAAGCGCCTTGGAGAGGCCCAGACGACGCCGAAGCCGGAGACGATCGAGCTCGAGCTCGGCTGAGGATGACGTGGAGATAGAGCAACTCGGTCTTCGTCAGTTCAACTGATCCGCACGAATCTCGGAGATCATTACAACGACGAGGCCGAAGTATCAGGACGAAGAGATGAGAGTTGAGACTATTTAAAGGAAGAAGTGGCGGCTCATCAAAGACAATTCCAACCTAGGCTAAGAACACTTCGACTAGATAGCTCGATTCCATACTTTGTACTCTCTTTTCGACTGTGTTTGTTCTATCTCGACGATCAATCTCAATAAAGTCTTTGATTCATAGGAAACTATACCATTTCTATATCCAAAAGTCCAAATCCACGAATACAAATTCTTAGTGTGAATCCCGGATCTCACAGCGGCTATAACGGCATTGTTCAGGTGTATCATGAAGTGTGTACAGGAACAGGGATGGAACAAGATGGGATTTGTCCCTCCTGAATAACGGGAGATAAATATCTCAGGGCCTGTCGAAGATTTAATACTGAGAAAATGTGTGGCCGCACTCAAACGAACTGTAGTTCAGTTGTTTGTAATGTTCAGTATAAGATCAGGAGTTCGATAAACACGATGTTGGCTTAATAAGGATGACACTAATCTTGCCTTATGCCAAATCGAGATATAGAGACAAAAGGATTAAAGGAATTGATGATTCCAGTACAAGTGGGAGATTGTTGGGATAGTGTCCTGAAATCACACTTGTACTCACTCCTGATGATAGTTGTGTGTCGAGATCAGACATTCGTATAATACTGGGCGGTTGCAATGTTTTGCTAGAAGCCTCTTGCAATCTGTAAGTTGTAGACTTACTGCCAGTATTATATGATCCTATAGGGTCACACACCTAAGCAAACTGGAAGCTTAAATATGGGAATGATCATTATGGTAATGATCATGTTAATGTGTATTGGATACACATTAATATCGAGAAAATGGTGTTGTGTCGATCGACACAGTATGTGTGTCGGTCGACACAGATCGGGTTTTCGAAACAGACGTTTCGATTTGTGACTTAAACAAGTTGGCCCGTTAAGTGTGATTCTAGGTCTTAATAAAAACTTAGAGTTTCGACCTAGAACGAGAGCCGTCGTCTTTTTCTTGACAGAAAAAGAAGAAACACCAAAACTCAGAGATCCCAAAGATCCGGCACTAGCATCCCGGTTTCCAGGTTTGTGTGCGTGTGTATCTGGTAGAGGCGAAGCATCTGAGTCGCTAGATCTCGTTCACCAATCATTCCGCTGCCAGTTCAAGGTAAGAACGAGGTTGGTAATTTCAATATAAAAAACCCTAGATCCTAGGCGATCCAACAGTCCAGTGGTAAGGCTGACAATTCTCAGATAGCTGAGATGAACAAGAGGATAGACACTGTTCACAGCTTGCTGATTGGGAAGAAAGCTGTCCATTTTTCTCAAGAGACTGAGGTGATTGAGGATGAGGAAGGCTGTGAAGAAGAAGATGTGAACTACAGTAGTGGATCTGGATTTCAGGGAAACAGGTTTGGAAATCAGAAAGGTAATAAGTTCTACTCTGGTATTGGTCAGAAGAGTGCTTTCACAAGCAATCAAAACTCTTCTGGGTATGGTCAGAATTCTGCTTTCTAGAAACCTTTTCAGCAGAACAACTCCTACCAGAGGACTTATGGAGCTTCTTCTAATCAGGCACCTCCTGCTACTAATACCCATGAGAGTAAGTTGGAAGCTATGATGGAGCAGATACTCGAGGGACACACAAAGACTACTGTGGACTTCAACAAGAAGATGGATGCCATCTACACTGATCTGAATGGGAAGTTTGAGTCTTTGAGCACACATATGAAACAATTGGACACTCAAGTTGCTCAAACTGCTGGAGCTATCAAGAGACAAGATGGATTCCTTCCTGGAAGGACAGATACCAATTCGTAGCATCAATGCAATGCCATAACACTGAGAAATGGGACAGAGCTGCAAACTATCCCCAAAAGGCAGTTGAGTGCTAAGGAACTCGTGGATTTAGAAGAATTGGAGGAAGAAGAGGCTGATGCCGAGAGGTTAGTGTCGACCGACACCACCACTGGATGTCAATCGACACCAAAACCTTCGAGTCCTCGTGATGAACATAAATCGGCCGATATCGATTACGCAGTCTACTTGAAGGGGAAATCGACCAGTGTCGATCGACACCAACCCAACGTCGATCGACACCAATCGCGTACAAGGTCTGATGCTGAGAATAAGACCCTTGTTGCTGATGGGAAGGTGTATAAACCCAAAGTACCTTTCCCGAGGAACCCGAAGCAGTCCAAATTCGATAGGTTCAAGGCTAAGTACACTGCTATGTTGAGCATACTCATTCTTCCAATACCATTGTTGGATGCTATCAACAACAACTCAGTGATGAAGAGGTGTTTGAAAAAGATGCTAACATAGGACATGGGAGATGAAGAGTGTGTGATGATGATCACTGAAGTCTGTAGTGCTGTCATCCAGAACAGAGTCCCACAGAAGCAGAAGGATCCAGTAAGTTTTGTCTTAGATTGCACTATTTTCAAAGACAGATTTGAGAGATCGTTGTGTGATCTAGGATCGAGTATTATCCTAATTCCATACTCGGTTGCTAAGCAGATGGGAATGACAGATTTCACACCTACTATGATCTCTTTGATTCTAGCTGATCGCTCTATGAGGATTCCTGAAGGTCTCTTGGAAGATTTACCGGTGAAGATTGGTGAATGTGTGATTCCCACTGACTTTGTAGTCTTGCAGTACAATGAAGAGCGTAAAGATCCTCTTATCTTGGGCAGACCGTTCCTTGCTACAGCTGGTGTTATCATTGATGGTAAGCGAGGAAAGATTGGACTGAATGTGGGTGATTTGGTGATGGATTTCGACATAAACAAACTGATGAGACATCCTACGATCGATGGGCAGGCCTTCTATGTGGATACATTGGATAATTTCGCTGCAAAATTCTGCCATCAAATGCATCATGCTGATCCTTTAGAGAGATCTTTGATGAGTGTTGAGCAGGATTTGGAGCTGGAGGATGATGCTACTGCTGGGTATTTGAGACTGATGGATGCTAGTGAGCATGTGATGCAGTTGGTGGCTCAAGAGGAGCTGGTTGGTACTTCACAGGAAGCTGCCACACTTGGAGATTGGAGCAAGGAAAAGGCTCCAAGATTGAGCTGAAGCAGCTGCCTGCAGGCCTCATATATTCATTTCTCGGTCAGAATTCTACTTTTCCTGTTATTGTTAATGCCTGTTTGAATAACGCAGAACTCAATTTGTTGCTAAGCAAGCTGCGCAAGCATCGTAAAGCTCTTGCTATTCTCTTGATGATATTTCAGGTATCTCTCCAGACTTGTGCATGCATAGGACACACCTTAAGGATGAGAGCATGTCGTCAATTGATAATCAGAGGCGTTTGAATCCTAACCTGAAAGGGGTTGTGAAGAAGGAGATCATGGAACTGTTGCAATCTAGGATTATTTATCCGATTTCAGACAGTGCTTGGGTCAGCCCAGTTCATGTGGTTCCTAAGAAAGAAGGAATCACAGTGGTGAAGAATGACAAGAATGACATGGTTCCTACATGGACAATCACAGGTCACAAGATGTGCATAGACTACAGGAATTTGAATGCAGCTACCAGAAAAGACCACTATCCACTACCTTTCATTGACTAGACATTTGAGAGGTTGGCAAATCATCCATACTACTACTTTTGGATGGTTATTATGGTTTTTTTCAGATACCTATTCACCCAGAGGATCAGGAGAAGACCACCTTTACATGTCCTTCTGGCACCTTTGCATACCGCAGAATGCCATTTGGACTGTGTAACGCTCCTGCGACATTTCAGAGATGCATGATGTCTATCTTCACAGACATGATAGAGGATTTTATGGAGGTCTTCATGGATGATTTCTCTGTCTACGGACCATCTTACCATGCTTGTCTGGATAATCTGTGTAAGGTGCTAGCTAAATGTGAGGAAAAACACCTTGTTTTGAACTGGGAGAAGTGTCACATGGTCAGGAATGGCATTGTACTTGGACATAGAGTTTTTGAGGCAGGGATTGAGGTTGATCGAGCTAAGATTGAGGTGATGACAGGACTCCAGGCGCCGGATTCAGTTAAAGGAGTAAGGAGTTTTTTTATCATGCTGGATTTTACAGGAGATTCATTTAGGATTTCAGCAAGATAGCTATGCCACTCACTGCACTTCTCTGCAAGGATGTGAAGTTTGAGTTCACAGATTAGTGTCTTTCTGCATTCCAGGAGCTGAAACAAGCTCTGATTTCTGCTCCAATTGTGCAACCTCCTAACTGGGATCTGCCTTTTGAGGTGATGTGTGATGCTAATGACTATGCAGTAGGAGCTGTACTTGGTAAGAAGAAGGACAAGAAGCTTCACGCTATCTACTATGAGAGTAGGACTCTTGATGATGCGTAGAAGAACTATGCAATAACTGAGAAGGAGTTGCTAGCAGTTGTTTTTGCCTTTGAGAAGTTTCGCCAGTACCTGATTGGATCCAAAGTAGTAGTACACACTGACCATTATGCACTCAAATACTTGATGCAGAATGTAACGCCCCTTTCCCATTCTCCGCTGACCGTCGAGCTGACCGGTCAACAATCAAACAAGAACATGACCGATCGAACCCGAGCAAGTCGAACGGGAAAAGTTTGCCACAGGACAAAGCCAGAGATAGATCGGTTTGAGACAAAGACTCGCACCAATCCGTCTTTGACCCCGCTATCCTCATTTCCATAGTACAAGCGGTACCACTTGCACTACTTCGATGAGTTGTGTCGGTTCGGACTAAAACCTCATATCAGGGAAACAATTTCATTTCTGAGTAATCAACGTTGAGCACAACGTTTAATAGAATTATACAAACAATCGTCAAGTCAAATAAACAAAGAAATCAACACACGAAATAATCAATAATGCTGAACCGAGAAAACACCAAAAAAAAAATCCCGAATCAAATCCCGCCACAAGCCACCTCGAAACTACACTGAGGACCTCCCGCGTCCGTCGCTGCTAAACCTGAAAACACACAAAAAGAGTCTAATGAGTGATCTAAGATCACCCAGTGAATCGGCTCCCCACTAATGGCTTCTAGTCTATCTAGAACTGCAGATTCCCGCCCCAAAACCCAAAATAACAATCAGCAGGAATAAATGGTCGATCACGCACAACCATGTCGTGATAAACCCACACACACAAACAAAGCCAAAGATAAAGAGAAATAAGGGAAATCGAAGACACTGCAGCACATGTCCTCGATTGGACTCGATCTATCTATCGTGCAATAAAAGAGATAGCAAAACAACACTGGGCCCTACGATCTCGGTAACTTCCACGGGTTTACATTGTCACCTATATGGTAACTAACCCACGCCTCCTAAACGTGTACACAAGGTCCCACAAATAGGACACCGTTATCCGTCCATCGATACGCGGTGACTCGGACTACCCCTAGATAGCCAGAGTTTCCATGTGATTCGGCCCTAGGACATGACCCCGTATTCTCCGAACCACACACCTACTGGCGTCACCCCACTACAAGAAATCTGAGTATTGATAGCAGATCACGATAGCACGAATTCACAAACTGCTATTAAATAGTGGCAAGTTAAGATACGAGCTTTATTATAGCATTCAATCAGCGCTATGTACATTTTTTACGGATTTTTACTAAGCGGAAAGATAAAATCCCAATTTTTATCCTTGTAACACTTATGTCCGCCAAAATTTTTGAGAAAAAGTTATTTTTAACACCAAAATAAAAAGTTTTGGTGGAAATTTTCTATGAAGTTTTTTTGTGAACACTGAGAAACTCATAATCCCACCCAAAAAAAAATCCCCAACTCTTTCTTCTTCTCAAGCTTTTATGCTCGTCGATTGATCTGAGCTTTGATTTTCTCATCAACTCATCTAAGTCTCTCAAATAGCTCATGAATCTTCTCTGTCAATCTTCTCCAGCTAGCGCTTCCGCCAGGTTTCCTCAGCTTCCCTATCATTTTCGTGTTTGATCAAATCAAATCAATTATGTGAGCTTACGCGGATTCGCGATTTCGCTTTCCCTTCTACACTTCTTCACCGCCGTCATAGTCTCCAATCGAGGAGACCAAACCGGAGCCTGATGAGCCCAAAGGATCTGGTTTCGATCCTGAGTCCTTGGAAAGAGGCGCTAAAGCTCTTCGAGAAATCAACAGTTCTCCTCATTCCAAGCAGGTGATGAATCTCTCCCATCGCTTGTTTTTGGATCTAGAAATTTCTAAAAGCTTTGAAGAACTTAAATTATGTTCGTAGAGAGGACTTGCTTGATCTATATGAGTCCGATATGAGAGAGGAGTCGTTTTCTTTGTTGTGTTGGGACGTTTGCTTACATGCCTTTATGTTCACCATGTGTTTGATCTTATGAGAAAGCAGGAGAAAACTCGGTTGGCTGAACTAGCAGCTGATAAATCACATAATGATGCTATTCAAGCACACAAGGACATCGTGAGTAACTTGCTCCTCCTTGCTGCAACATTTAAAAATGGCAGATTCCTTGGGGTTAATTTGATATAATGTTTGTTTCTGCTTCTAGTCTTTAAGATTTGTGGAAGTGTTTATTTCATTGGTTATGATATTGACATGTTGTAATGGCAGAGAGAGTTATCATCTTCTTCTCTGGCTGCTACTGGTGAGATGATTGAGACAGATGCTATACACGTTGTTGAGAAATATCATAGTGTTTTTTCGACTCTTAGCTATATCTTTCAAGTTCGTTCTTTATGCTTATGCACATCTGCTAAATCATGTTAACCATTCCATTTGCAATAACAGAACAAAGAAAGGGCCATCAAAAGGGGAATGAAGCAAGAGATGGTCGATAGTGTCATTTTCTCCCGTCCTATCTGCAGTACCCGTTCTTGTGGTAACCACATGATCAGTCAGGTTTTTGCAGAAAAACACAAAGAAAAAAAACTTTTATAATCTTTTCTTTGTTTATCAGTATATAATTAACAGACCAAAAACATTGCATGGGTTTGTTTTAGATATTCAGCGCTGATGTTGAGCCCAAGAAGAAGCTAAAGCACATTGTCATGCCAACAACGAGGTTATTATAAACAACAAAGAACAATCCAGATTGTGTGATTAATTGGGCGATTCCAGTCTTTAGTGTTGTGTTTGTCTTTGTTGTTGATAGACATTGAAAGTAATAAAAAGTCTGAATCTTTTTGTTTTGTTTTGTTGGTTTGGGCTTTTAAGATTTATCTTGGCTGCCTACTGCTTGCAGTTATATCGGTTTCACTGGCGGGATAAACGAGTTGGATGGACACGGCAAAAAGTAAACTCTTTGATCTTCTTCACTGTTGTAATGGTATAGTTCCTGTTACTTGGTATGTTGTGTATCTAACACATTCATCAATGAAAATATGCAGGTGCTTCATCTTATGATTGCCTCTTCAAACACGTGTAAGTCCTCGGAAGAAAATAGCATCCAGCAAGTGTTGCTCGAAAAAAGAAAGAGCAAAGCAGGTTCTTCGAGTGCAGGAGACCGCAGAAAGTGTTGCTCTTTCCATGGGTTTCATGTCGGCACTCGGCAGAAGTTTGTTGTTGCGGTATGAGATCATTTCGGTTTTGTGCATTAACCACTAAAGTTTCATGCCTGTGATTTATGTTTCTATTTTGCTAGGCGGTTGTTCTTGTGTTCATCTTAATGATATCATTTGCAATCCTTATATGGATTGCTTCCGGACATAATTTTGATGATCCTTCATTATTGGTTGAGGTATGTGCTATATATTACACGTTAATATTTCCTCTTGTTCTGTTCTTAAGTTCACTTCTTGTGTAGGTGTATGTAAATGTTTTTGCTTCAATAATCTTAATCACGGGCGGAGGAATATGCTTCTATGGTGAGTGACTGGCTGACTGCTTCACTTCTTTTATGGTTTGAGAGCTATTGAACTTTTTCTTGTAACGATTCGAATATGTCAGTGATTACTAGGCTTATTGCAGTGGTTAATAGGCTTATTACCGTGATCTTTTTTATGTCGCCACAGTGAGACCATTAGGCTTTATCTAGTAGCAGAAACTCACAAACTCGTTGATCTTTACCGTGATCTTTTTTAATCTAAGGAAGGTTCGGTCTGAACAAGTTTCATTAGAGATGCGAAAGGTCACTACTAATTGTTGGTGCAAATGTTTCAGACCCATTAGATGATTACTGGAAAGCTGTGGAGATCTCCATTAGAAACTATGGAGGAGGAGAAGATTACAAGATAAACATTCTTAGATTATTTACCATTAGCTTTTGTAAACGTGAATTGATCATGTAAAATTTTATGTACATAAAAGCTATAAACAACAATTTTTAGTGTTAGGGCATTGGAGAGCAAAAGTTTAGGATTTGTAATATATATTTTCTATTTATTTGTAATACAATTTATTGTTTCATATAATAATATATTAAGTACAAAAATTTATTAAAAACATTTGATTTAAGGTTTAGGTATTGGAGGGTTAGGTTAGGGTACTAGAGAATAAGGATTTAGGATTCACAATATTTTTTATTTAGTTGCATTATAATTATTGTTTCATATAAAAGATATATTTAGTATAAAATGTTTTAGGGTATGTGTATAGGGTTTAGGGTATTGGAGAATTAGGGTATAGGGTTAGGGTATTGGGTATAGGTATAGGGTTTAGGCATGCAATATATATTATTTTTACAATAAATTTAGGATTTAGGGTATTGGAGAGTTAGGGTATATAAGTAGGGTATTAGATTTCTAATTGTATATTATTAAACATAAACATTATATAATATACACATATAAAAAATTCTAAAACCTTAACTCCACACCCTAAACACAACTCTAAACCCTAAACTTATAAACCCCTCATAATAACCACTAAAAAGTTAACATCAAATAAAATAGCAAAATTTGACCATTATAAAAATATCAAGATATAAAAAATTAACCTTAACTCTATATCCTAAACATTACACTAAACCCTAAATTTCTAAACCTCTAGTAATAAAAACTAAAAATTTAAACATCAAATAATATAGCAAAATTTAATCATTATAAAAATTTCAAGATATAAATAAATTAACCTTAACTTTATACCCTAAACACAACACTAGACCCTAAATTTCTAAACCACTAATAATAAACACTAAAATTTAAGCATCAATAATTTAAAAAAATTTAACCAAATTTTAAAATTCAAGTATAAAAAATTAATCTTAACTATATACCCTAACCACAACATTAAACCCTAATTGGTAGTAAATATAGTTAATTAAAAATGGTTTCATTTTATATAAGAAATATAACTATTTAATTTTCTAAAGTATGAGAAGAATGATATTGATATTTTTTTTTAATTCTAAAATGTCCAATTTTTTACTTTCCCCCTTAAACCCAAATTTTTTAAGCCTAAAAATTTTCTTACCCCGCCCAATGTTTTATTTTAGCGGGCCAACTATCCTTTCCCCAATTATTTACCCTAAATCTCTCTCGTTCTCATCTCTGTAATAAACCATAGCCCCCAATCTTTGTTTGCAACACCCCCACCTTCGATTCTCTCTTTACCTATGGTTATATCTTTCTCTACTCGTTTCATGCAATTTCTGTATCTCCTCTCCATCTAGCTGTCGCTGTGTATTCACCAAGGTAGGCACCGTTAACCTCTCTCCCACTCTCTCTTTCTAAACTCTGCCTCATTACAACCCAATCACGATTTTTTATCTGGTCTATCATATTGAATCAAGTTTGGCTGTCGTGATATAGCAATTGGAGCATTCACTCTACGGTTACACCATCGTGGCATATCTCCCAACTCCGTCTTCAAAACCCTATCACGATTCGAGTGTTTTCCCCATAGACGGACACCAAGTAGAAGGTATTGTTCCATATTCTTCTTTCGTATTCTATGTTGCTCTGCAATTTCGATTTGAATTCCATTTTTTACGAACTTGTCGCTCTTTTTCCTTCTATAGAATGTCTATGGTGATAGTGTGTAGATTGTGTAAAGGAAGGATAAGAGAGTTTGAAAAGGCTTCTGCTTTTAAATTGGTATTGGTTTTGGTTCTGTTTAGGAGGTTGTTCATAGTGTCAGATGTTTTTTTTCTTTTCGGTCTTGTTTACTTTGTAGTCTCTATGTAAATTATAGGGAAACAATGATTAAAGACAACGTCTTTGATGGATTTTGGAGCATGATTGCAATTTTGTTGTAGTTTCATCACTCTCTGAGTCTATAGTGTTTCACATTGTTCATGGAACTTAACACTTTGATGAATGTAATTATATTTGTATGTCTAGAATGCTCTTTTTACTTCTTACGCCCTCTTACCTCCTTAATCACTATAGATTTCTCAAGTTCACGAGTTTGAGAAGCCTAATGATGAAGCAGCCATCAATCTGATGAATTCATGTTTAGCTGCGGTTTTGGAAGAGTATCATGATATCATCTTTTGCTTATGGATGTTTAATTCTCAATCACTCATGTCTGTATCGCCTTTAATTGTTTTTCGTGCCTTCCGTAGCTTTGTATTCAAGAAAACATCAACATTCTACCAGAGACGAGCCAGGTATTTATTATTCTAAACTTGCTCTATATGTAGAAACATTTTCAATAACAATATGTGGTTTTTAGTTCTCTGATTGACTCATACCCTTTACTTTCCTGTTTTTGGTTTTATATGCAGTAATATTTTGTCGTTGGTAGCTTCGTTCTTTGTTGTAGTGTCGTAACAAAATCGAAAAAGTTCAGTTTGTTGAACAATCTAAATGGCGCATATGTACGTTTAGGTTCTTCATTTTAAATGTTAATTGTCTGAAGTCTGAACCGTTGTAAAATATGGTCATGTGTAGAAGACTATTACTTCAGATCTTCCCTTTCGTGTTTAATTTAGGTTTTGAGTCAATTTGTGACTTTTTGATTTGCGTCCATTCTGAAAATTTCTCAGATTTTTCCTTGTTGTGAGTTGTTTCCAGATGAGTGTGGCGAGTGATTCTCCAGTGCATTCTCCAGTAGCGACGATCTTGCCGCCTTCTTTGAAACTGAGTTGGAGTCTGATTCAGATTCTTCGTATGAGTCCTTCCCCAGTGAAAAAGTCGAGGATGATGCTGAAGTTGCCAATCATAGGTAGATTCACGCACGCATTTCCATGATTTTTTACTCCCATTTGTCTGTTTTGTTTCCTAGTTGCTGCTATTTTCTTTGTCCATTTTTCATAATGTTTATGTTTGGTAATGTAATAGGATTTTAAGAATGAGAGACCCATGTGGAGTTTTAGTGTTCTTGGTGGATGGAGAACAGCTCTTATTTCCTGTTTGGTGGAACTTATGGTTAGTGTTCTTATCAGTTTTAAATAATCTAAGTAAACCCTTGAGTTAACAGTGTAATAAGTTGTAATTGTGGGTGGTTAAGGCGATAACCGCGAAATTGGTTGATTGTAAGATGGATCAGATGAACCAAGTTGTAATTGCCAGGCATGTCTATACGCTCATCTTTCGGTTTATTTGTGTAAAGTCGTACAAATTGGCAATTGTTAAAATACTGCGATATTGAGAATGCTTATGTAATTATAGCGCGTTAATTGTTTCATGTCCTTTTTTGTGTTGTGCAGGATAATATTGTGAATGTGATCAGCACAATCCAAGCGAACAAGGCAACAGAGGAAGGCACTCAGGCATCATCATTATCATCATAATTATTTTTTTAATTATGTACTATTTTTTTGTAATATAGATGTTTTGTTAGGAGTAAAGCTCAAACAAATTTAAGTTTGTTCTTGTATTTTGTATTTGCAATTCTAAATTTATAAATTCTAAATATATTTCTGCAATTTTAATTGTTTTTCAATTAATTATTAATAACTAGAATTCAAAATAATATTATATAATAAAATTTAATAGTTTTCATTAATAGTAAATATGGCAAAAAATAAAAGTGTTCATAAGATATACAATAGCCATAAAGATGGGCTATTGTAAATAATAATACAGCAAAACAAAAATGCTAGTATAAAGTATAATACAGCCCTAAAATACAGCCACTATAATATGTATTATTGCACGAATAATATGCTATATTAATCTATAAAATGGCGATAAAACAATGCTATTGAAAATTATACAATCACATCGAAATTAGTGCTATCGTAGACAAATATACGATAGCAGATCAAATTAGTGCTATCGTAGATGGCTGACCTAAGATGGCAGCGGCAAACATAGCGTTTATGGAAACGCTATCATAGACATATGATAGCGTTTTCGTGGTGCTATCAATACTCATATTTCTTGTAGTGCCCGATAGGTTAACACCATAACCAGAATCACCGTGGTCCGGTTAGGTAAAACCCGAGGATCCAATCGGATCGGAAGTACCGGAACGTAACCAAAACTTAGGCTTGCGGAATTTAACGCACCCTAGAGTCCTAGTGCAGAAATATAAACACGCAGACTCGCTGGGACTCTAGCACAGATCACACAATAAAAATCAGCAATAATAAACTCCCAACCATTCCGCAAGCCATTATGCTACCACCGCTCTGACTAGGTAAGATACCGGAGTAAGTGTCCGCAACAACTGCTCGGCCCAACACCGAGCAGTCTAACAAGCCTGCACACAAAGCTCACAACAACAACACAATAATCATGCAATCACAATCATCACAACAATCACATAATCACAACACAAGCATGCTTATTAGGGTTTCTAAGACTTTTAATTCATTCTTATCCGCTACCTTGGATTAGCGGATTGCTAACCCGTAGACGGCTTACAAACACACGACTTCCTTTATTAATCCATTCTAGGTATCTTTTAGTAACTCCTCGATCTGTCGGTTTAGACTTAGTAATTTACTAACTCCCCGACGTCTCATTATCATTTAATTGATTCATTACCCATTCCAGCTATTAAACCTAAACCCCGATCCCGTTATAATATCGTTTAGGTTTAATTCATATTTTAACATCGTCTTAGTTCCCGTATATAGACTCATTAATTATGGTTCTTATACATATATAGATGCATATACGGTACTAATCAAACGGGTCTGTATGAATGCATCAACCAGTCGTTACTAACAACCTAACGGCACACAATCGATTAACCTTTTTAATTCTAAAACCCTAACATGCTTATTCGGTCCTATCCGGTTTATCATTACACGTCCAATTATTTAATATTAACCAATCATCTTAATTACGGGTATGCATCCTAGTGCTACGGTTTATTAATTCCCGGTCTATATCTAATTAAAGGTTTGTGAGCAGACTCACAGTGAGATAGACGCGGAATGACGGCTCGATGCGAATGTGAATCCCGAGACGCCCGACATGAATCCCGAACTCCCAAATATCGAACTTCGAAACCCGAATGCTCCTGAAATCCCGGAATGGCCGGTGGACCAAGCGTTGACCGGCTTGGTCTCCGGCGTTGACCGACGGTTGACCGCGTTGACCGGCGGTTGACCTTTGACTGACCGTTGACCGAGCTTGAACCGTTGACCAACCTGAACCACTGAACCACTGAACCAAAGAAGCAAACCGAACCAAATCACTCCAATTGGACCGGTTTGATTAAACTGGTTTGAGATTGAGCCGTTGACCGGTTCAACTCATCTTTGACTCCGGTTTAATCAACTCCAAACCAACTCCAATTCTCGATCAAACCACACCACTACACTCCTTGAAGAACCGGTTGCATTTTGGTGGCGGAGAGGCTTCCCGGCGGCGACACTCCGGCGTTGACCGCGGCGGCGGTGGCGTTGACCGCGGTGGAGGAAGCTTTTCCGGCGACTTCTGAAGGCGAAACACCCACCAATCTGCTAAGAAAAACAAGATCTATCCACTCATTACTCTAAAATACCCAGATCTGATGAAGAAAAGAAGAGATCCACCGAACTCTAATCGGCGGATGCTTCTTGGCCGGATTCCGGCCAACTACGGCAGCGGCGATAGCAAGAGAAGGGTGGCGGTTGTAGAGGAGAGTGAAAGGGAGCTATAGCACTTTGCAGAAGTTAATTTGGGTTTATGGACCAAAAGTTATAAGCTTTCTTGTGTAAGAAGGTTTGAAGAACATTCTAGGGTTCTTGAGTTTGGGTTGAAGATTCAAAGGATTATAATGAGTTTCTGGGTTTGTTTGATGAATCTGGAGAGAGGAAGAGAGAGTGTCGAGAGAGAGAGCAAGAGAGATTAGAGAGTTGTTTGGTGAAGTTCATTGAATGGACAAGACATGTTCTTGCATGCAAAGGATTCATGCACTTCTCCATGCATGACACTCCAAGGCTGAGAAGTGGCGCCCCAGGGTGAAGAAACCTGTCCTTACTGAGTGTTTTTGTTGCCAAACATTTCTTAAACCAGCCTTAATCAAGCATCTAATCTCCATTTCTTCTCTTGCTCGGTTTTGACGGTTTTCGGGTTTAATATTTTAGAACGTCTCTGGATGATTCCATAAATCCTCAAACCTCCATAATAAGATTCTCCATGCTATTTTATGAATTTATCATTTTGAATCACTCCGTTCGGACTTACGTAGTTCCGGATATGAATTTTTGAAGTTTCTTCGGGTTTGTCGGTTTCCATTCCCGACAAGCCGTAAAACACATTTCCGCTCCGATTCTTCCAATTCTGATCTTCTAAACATTTTTTATGTTGAAACATAAGAATGTTTGTCCCGTCTCGACTTCCGTCTCGAACTTTGGCAAAATTACCATTTTGCCCCTCACTTGGCAGAAATGACAATTTTGCCCCTGGTTGACTTTCTGCTGCCCGTTGACCGTATTTTTGATAGGAGGTATCACATTCTTCCCCACTTACAGGAATTCGGTCCCCGAATTATCCGTCACTGTCAGACTTCAAATCGGTTATGAACCCTGAAAGTTACTTCCTTACTGCATTCCGACGCTTTTATACTCGATCATTGTCGCATACCACTGACCTCATTATTACTGCGATCCTTCTGACTTGTTCCTTTCTGTTCAACTGATCTTCACAACTATTCCGCTCTGGTTCTCAGTCTTGTCCTCCTTGCTCCACTTAACCCTTAACTGTTTCCATCGGTCTCGAACTTCGAACTTAACCCCGGTCGGTTTCTTTACTCTGATTCTCACTTCGGCTTCCCCACTTCGCTTCGACCTCCACATCCTTCTGATTGCGACTTTCTATCTTCTTTCTGGGACACTCTTCAAGAATCTGATCACCTGCTTCTGTCTGACTGATTCCAACAACATCATTGATTCTTCTTTCCCAAATCTCTTTGCTAACTCATCATACTTCTCGGCTTCTTTTTGTCGGTTGCTTGGTAAGCTGATACATTTTCCACTGAAGATGTCTACCACTGCTTCACTGTCCGGTCTACTTGTCTCACGATGTCTTGTCACTTCATCTCGCTTTCGGGTTTGGGTTCGGTCTCGGATTCACATCGCGTCGCCATTCCGTCCTACATTCAACTCAACAACTCACTGAAACAATTAGTTTCATCCCGATCTATCCCCGATATCACTTTCCCATAGAAATATGGTTACTTAATCACGTACCCGACGGTTACTCGTGATTAAATAACAATACCCTATAAGTCCGTTCCCTCGTGAATTGACGGTTGAACACAACCGTTCTCAGTCGGCTCAAAACTTGAAATAAAATAAAACAAAAATAAAATCAACACTTTACCTTTCTAACGAAACCGAGGAAAAGCGATCAATCACTACTCAAATTTCCGAACAACTAGCAACCCAACGGTCTCTAAGACCCAAAACGATCAATCCACCCAAATCACTACACAATCTACCGCACAACAAATCAATCAATCAACAGGAAATGAAAACAAGCAATTACCACACATATAATCACGCATTCTAATGATCGGTCGGATGCGTCGTCAGTCCGGGTTCAGGTCATGATGAACGGTCGTCAGTTCCGCTCATTATTTGATTTCACACAGTAATCCATTTGCTTTCAGAACCATCTCAATCATGCAAATAGTTACTATGCTACTCAAAACGATCAGCTGAACACTTTGCATCCACCACATACATAAAACGATATATCATACATCATAAGGTTTTCAGTACATGGTTACGATCAGAGTCTGTACATAAAGCCGTCATCATATCCAAAAACCCATACGACGCCGCTGTACATCAGAAAGTCAAAGGCGACACGCAAAGTCTCCTATCCGCCGATCTATCTACAAGACAAAAATACAGTTAGTGCCCCCACTTACCTGGCCTAACTACTCATATCCTAACCTAACGCCTCCAGCAAGACCGAAATGCCCAACACCACTGGCAAAATGGTTCGCTGAAGTATCCGCTGGCAGGTTCGCCGGGAGGGTGCGACGGGTGTGAATCTCGAGACGGTGCTCCCACATGCTGCGGCTCGGCTATCGGACAGAGATAAGCATCGTGACCTGCGCGGCCACAAACCTGACAAACTGGGGCAGATACTGAGTGCGGTCCACGGTAACACATGGATGCCTGGTGACCATAACCTCTGCATAACTAACAAGGAGAAGTCGGCCCTGTCGGCGCTGACGGGGGATCCATGAAACAATCAGGTGTAAGATGACCCTGTCCCCTACACAACTGGAAAGTCCTCACTGGCTCGGGTCTAGTTGGCTGAACGACCGACAACTGAACAATGGGTGGCTGACTGGGCTCGGGGTTTCTGTGACTGGGTCCTGCTCGATAGTCCTCTGGTACTGGTACTCGGTACGGCTCCCCACCGGAAGTATACTCACCTGATCTGATGGTAGGGCAAGTCAGTGCTCCGTGACCCTCGTGACCACAAAGCGGACAGCCGTCCGGTCCGGGCAATGGATGGTACGGATCTCGTAGATGCGGATCTACTCCTCGGGAACACCAATACAAATAAAACTCACATACTCCCCATCCGTTGCATGGTCTCCTCTCTGGAACTGCTGGTGGTGCCTCTATCGCCTCAGCTGGTGGCGAAACCGACTCGAACTCTGACTCTGTAGATGCTGGGGACGTAACCATATCGAACGGCGTACGAGGCGATCCGGGTCGTGGGTCTAGCTGATGATGGGGTCCCACCTGCTGCTCTAACACATCCTGCAGTATCGCTACCTGCTCATCTACCTGCTGCTCCCACTGCTGACGCTGCTCCGGGTCTACAGGCTCCATATCAAAGTCGAAACCAAAAGGTAGCGGGCTCATCAAATAATCCTCCACACGAAGCGGTGGGGGAAACTCGGGTGCCTCCATAAGTGGTGCATGATACATCGGTGGTGCATCTGATGCTGCAAGTATATGTGGCACATCCGGCTCTGGCCACTGTGTTGGTAACTGCAACTCCGCATCCGCTCCTCCCAGATAGCCCATCATATCAGCATACGGGTCTCGACTCCCCGCATCATCCTCCATATAAGTGGGTAAAGGATCCGGGAAGGGCGACCAATCTACCTGTGCTGCTCTGGCACCCTGCATCTGTCGCAATGGAACTGGCGGATGATCCGCCGTACGAGATCTCTGCGAATGACCTGGCGAAGCTGGGTATCCCTGGAGCTGAACCAACTGACCCTGCTCTGAACCGGCTGATCCCTCCTGACTCATACTGCCCAACTGAACTACTCAACGCGCATGCACACACCCCTCCACTCTGCCCGGGACACACTGCTGTACGACTGCAATAAAAAACAGAAGATAAGTTTGTACAAATAATTCGAAAATCCTACTTTCCCATCCCAACCCCGGGTTTAACGGACGCGGCTCGGTTTCCTAAAGGATGCTTGTGTGACACATTTGACTCGATAAAACACGGAAAACACTCAAAAATGAAATGTTTCGAAACCCATGCAGAACCATGCTCTGATACCACCTTTCTGTAACACCCCTTTCCCATTCTCCGCTGACCGTCGAGCTGACCGGTCAACAATCAAACAAGAACATGACCGATCGAACCCGAGCAAGTTGAACGGGAAAAGTCCGCCACAGGACGAAGCCAGAGATAGATCGGTTTGAGACAAAGACTCGCACCAATCCGTCTTTGACCCCGCTATCCTCATTTCCATAGTACAAGCGTTACCACTTGCACTACTTCGATGAGTTGTGTCGGTTCAGACTAAAACCTCATATCAGGGAAACAATTTCATTTCTGAGAAATCAACGTTGAGCACAACGTTTAATAGAATTTCACAAACAATCGTCAAGTCAAATAAACAAAGAAATCAACACACGAAATAATCAATAATGCCGAACCAATAAAACACCAAAAAAAATCCCAAATCAAATCCCGCCACAAGCCACCCTGAAACTACACCGAGGACCTCCCGCGTCCGTCGCTGCTAAACCTGAAAAACACAAAAAGAGTCTAATGAGTGATCTAAGATCACCCAGTGAATCGGTTCCCCACTAATGGCTTCTAGTCTATCTAGAACTGCAGATTCCCGCCCCAAAACCCAAAATAACAATCAGCAGGAATAAATGGTCGATCACGCACAACCATGTCGTGATAAACCCACACACACAATCAAAGCCAAAGATAAAGAGAAATAAGGGAAATCGAAGACACTGCGGCACATGTCCTCGATTGGACTCGATCTATCTATCGCGCAATAAAAGAGATAGCAAAACAACACTGGGCCCTACGATCTCGGTAACTTCCACGGGTTTACATCGTCACCTATATGGTAACTAACCCACAACTCCTAAACGTGTACACAACGTCCCACGAATAGGACACCGTTCTCCGTCCATCGATACGCGGTGACTCAGACTACCCCAAGATAGCCAGAGTTTCCATGTGATTCGGCCCTAGGACATGACCCCGTATTCTCCGAACCACACACCTACCGGCGTCACCCGATAGGTTAACACCATAACCAGAATCACCGTGATCCGGTTAGGTAAAACCCGAGGATCCAATCGGGTCAGAAGTACCGGAACGTAACCAAAACTTAGGCTTGCGGAATTTAACGCACCCTAGAGTCCTAGTGCAGAAATATAAACACGCAGACTCGTTGGGACTCTAGCACAGATCACACAATCAATATCAGCAATAATAAAATCCCAACCATTCCGCAAGCCACTACGCTACCACCGCTCTGACTAGGTAAGATACCTAGTCAGCACCAACTAACTTACCCGGTCTCGTGACCGGAGTAGGTATCCACAACAACTGCTCAGCCCAACACCGAGCAGTCTAACAAGCCTGCACACAAAGCTCACAACAACAGCACAATAATCACGCAATCACAATCATCACAACAATCACACAATAACAACACAAGCAGGCTTATTAGGGTTTCTAATACTTTTAATTCATTCTTATCCGCTACCTTGGATTAGCGGATTGCTAATTCGTAGACGGCTTACAAACACACCACTTCCTTTATTAATCCATTCTAGGTATCTTTTAGTAACTCCTCGATCTGTCGGTTTAGAGTTAGTAAATTTACTAACTCCCCGACGTCTCATTATCATTTAATTGATTCATTACCCATTCCCGCTATTAAACCTAAACCCCGATCCCGTTATAATAATATATACGTTCGTTTAGGTTTAACTCATATTTTAACATCGTCTTAGTTCCCGTATATAGACTCATTAATTATCGTTCTTATACATATATAGATGCATATACGGTCCTAATCAAACGGGTCTGTATGAATGCATCAACCAGTCGTTGCTAACAACCTAACGGCACATAATCGATTAACCTTTTTAATTCTAAAACCCTAACCTGCTTATTCGGTCCTATCCGGTTTATCATTACACGTCCAATTAGTTAATATTAACCAATCATCTTAATTACAGGTATGCATCCTAGTGCTACGGTTTATTAATTCTCGGTCTATATGTAATTAAAGGTTTGTGAGCCGATTCACAGTGAGATAGACGCGGAATGACGGCTCGATGCGAATGTGAATCCCGAGACGCCCGACACGAATCTCGAACTCCCGAATATCGAACTCCAAAACCCGAATGCTCCTGAAATCCCAGAATGGCCGTGGACCAAGCGTTGACCGGCTTGGTCTCCGTCGTTGACCGACGATTGACCGCAATGACCGGCGGTTGACCGTTGACCGTTGACCGAGCTTGAACCGTTGACCAACCAGAACCACTGAACCACTGAACCAAAGAAGCAAACCGAACCAAATCACTCCAATTGGACTGGTTTGATTAAACCGGTTTGAGATTGAACCGTTGACCGGTTTAACTCAGCTTTGACTTCGGTTTAATCAACTCCAAACCAACTCCAATTCTCGGTCAAACCACACCACTACACTCCTTGAAGAACCGGTTGCATTTTGGTGGCGGAGAGGCTTCCCGGCGGGGACACTCCGGCGTTGACCGCGGCGGCGGTGGCGTTGACTGCGGCGGAGGAAGCTTTTCCGGCGACTTCTGAAGGCGAAACACCCACCAATCTGCTCATAAAAACAAGATCTATCCA
Source organism: Orychophragmus violaceus (assembly GCA_030180135.1). NCBI lineage: Eukaryota > Viridiplantae > Streptophyta > Magnoliopsida > Brassicales > Brassicaceae > Orychophragmus > Orychophragmus violaceus. The sequence goes on along the minus strand of CM058233.1, from coordinate 88,519,134 downwards.
CTCATAACTCTAAAATACCCAGATCTGATGAAGAAAAGAAGAGATCCACCAAACCCTAATCGGCGGTTGCTTCTTGGCCGGATTCCGGCGAACTCCGGCGGCAGCGATGGCAAGAGAAGGGTGGTGGTTGTATAGGAGAGTGAGAGAGAGCTATAGCACTTTGCAGAAGTTAATTTGGGTTTATGGATCAAAAGTTATAAGCTTTCTTGTGTAAGAAGGTTTGAAGAACATTCTAGGGTTCTTGAGTTTGGGTTGAAGATTCAAAGGATTCTAATGAGTTTCTGGGTTTTTTTGATGAATCTGGAGAGAGGAAGAGATAGTGTCGAGAGAGAGAGAGCAAGAGAGATTAGAGAGTTGTTTGGTGAAGTTCATTGAATGGACAAGACATGTTCTTGCATGCAAAGGATTCATGCACTTCTCCATGCATGACACTCCAAGGCTGAGAAGTAGCGACCCAGAGTGAAGACACCTGTCCTTTCTGAGTGTTTTTGTTGCCAAACATTTCTTAAAACAGCCTTAATCAAGCATCTAATCTCCATTTCTTCTCTTGCTCGGTTTTGACAGTTTTCGGGTTTAATATTTTAGAACGTCTCTCGATGATCCCATAAATCCTAAAACCTCCATAACACGATTCTCCATGCTATTTTATGAATTTAGCATTTCGAATCACTCCGTTCGGACTTACGTAGCTCCAGATATGAATTTTTGAAGTTTCTTCGGGTTTGTCGGTTTCCATTCCCGACAAGCCATAAAACACATTTCCGCTCCGATTCTTCCAATTCTGATCTTCTAAACATTTTTTATGTTAAAACATAAGAATATTTGGCCCGTCTTGACTTCCGTCTCGAACTTTGGAAAAATTACCATTTTGCCCCTCACTTGGCAAAAATGACAATTTTGCCCCTGGTTGACTTTCTGCTGCTCGTTGACCGTATTTTTGATACGGGGTATCACACAGAAGAAGGATGCTAAGCCAAGGTTTCTTAGATGGATCTTTCTCCTTCAGGAATTTGACATAGAGGTGAGAGACAAGAAGGGAGTGGAAAATAGTGTTGCTGATCATCTGTCACGGATCAGGATCGATGAGGATGTTCCTATAGATGAGTTTCTACTGGAAGAGAACATTTATAAGGTTGAGACAAGTTTTCAGACGGATTGTGCAATTTCTCTGCATTGTGCACGAGTTACAGCACAAGTGTCGGTCGACACTCTGTCAATGTCGATCGACACTGGACTTAAAAACACGGATGGAAATCGATCCGGACCGACATCGATTGGCCGATTGGGATAGATGTCGATCGACCCCAACTTTAGTGTCGGTCGACATCAATCGCGGACGCAGGAAGATACTTCTGATGGTCATGCTGACATGTTCGTAGCTGCAATTACCCATGGTTCTCTCTCCACTAGACCTTGGTACGCCAGTATAGCGAACTACCTTGCTGCAGAGGATGAGCCTGAGGTGTTTAAAGGCTATGCTAAGAAGAAATTCCTTAGGGAAATCAGGCGCTATTATTGGGATGAGCCATATTTGTACAAGCACTGGTATCTACAGACGTTGCATCGCAGAGTCTGAAGTTGATGATGTGTTGTACCACTGCCATGGTTCTGAGTAAGCTGGACACTTCGCCACTTTCAAGACAGTGTCCAAGGTTCTACAAGCAGGCTTTTGGTGGTCTACGATGTTTAAGGATGTGCAGTAGTTTGTCTCGCAGTGTGATGTGTGTCAGAAGAGGGGGAAGATAAGTAAGAGACATGAGATGTCACAAAACTTCATCTTGGAGGTTGAAGTCTTTGACTGCTGGGGCATCGATTTCATGGGACCGTTTCCATCTTCTTATGGGAACAAGTATATATTGGTTGTTGTGGACTATGTATCTAAGTGGGTTGAAGCCATTGCTTGTCCGACCAACGATTCTTCAGTAGTTCTTAAGCTGTTTAAGACTATCATCTTCCCCAGATTTAGACTAGTATCTAGGATTGTGATAAGTGATGGCGGTTCTCACTTCATCAACAAGGTCTTCGAGAAGTTGCTGAAGAAGCATAGCTTCGACCTTAAGATCAATAAAGAACAGTTTTGACTTTACTTTAAATTTATATCTCACCTCGTAGTTCAGACATTGCAGATCGTAGCTCGGCTTTTATTACTAGATCGAATCTCTGTAACAACATGACTCGATCTTCAGAGGAAATTCTTCGGCTCGTATGGTGTCCTCTAGTTCCAGTTTTTTTCATTTAAGTTTTTATTCTTTTCTTTCAGGTTCTTTTTTTATACCATGTAAACTAAGAAGAAGAGAAACGAGACGTTGTTTTTTGTCTCTTACATAAAAAGACATTACACCAATATATTTCGTAGTTTCCCAAACTAAAGGAAAGGAAATATAAAAGATATTACCATACAGCTAGATTGATATGCCGTAAAGATGAATCGATTGACTACAAGGAAGTTGTTCCAGCAACGTAATTTCCGTAACAATTTTCTTAAATGCATACATGTATCTGCTTAGAAATATAACCAGATATAAACGTGGAATATGAGAGAGAAACTCAACAGTAACTGATTTATTATAATACTATGCCCACACGTTACATAATAGGTAGCTTCATCATGTCATGCATAATCTATCCTTTCAAAACATAGATAGAAAACATTCATGCATACAACTATATGTTTTTATTGTATCAAGCTACGTTCTTAAGTAAGTATCCCTTTATACATATTTAATCAAAGCCATAAAGCCCCGGCGCGTTTAAGCATTGGAACGAGAGAGCGGTTTAGATGAAGACTCATAACTTGATTGGCTCCACCAACGAGCTGCCCTCCTATGAAGACCATCGGCACGGTCGGGCTACAGCCAAGCTGAGCCAATGCTTTCTCTATTTCATTTCCTCTGTTGATCTCGTCTAGCTCATAAATTGTAGGGTTCACCCCCAAGTCGATGAAGAGAGTCTTGATTGTGTGAGACATGCAGCAAGAATTCTTGCTAAAGATCACTACCGACTTCTCGGAGATCATGTTTTGTAGTTTATCCATTGGTGATAAAATTTGAAAGGGCCTTTGAAAAGCGGCTTGCGAAGGAGAAAAATGGGTTGTAGTTTGATGAAAATGTGAATTTAGGGATGAAAATGTGAAAACTATAAGACTTTTAAAGAGATTATATATATTTGGGTGAGATGAGAAGTGACTTTGAGTTTATGTGTTTGGTATAGAGACGATCCTATATGTGTCTTATATATAGATTTCTAAGGACGTAAAGATGTAACGGTATGGTTTGATTTAGGACTTTTTGAGAGAATAAACTTTATATCAAGAAAACATGAAATAAGCAACGCATTTAAATAATGGAAAATTATGATATTGGGAGAATCTGAAAGAATGCAAGGCTACAAATACAATCGGTTCACACCTACTGGAGTATTTGCCTCTTACAGCTAAAGAATAACACTATTAAAGAAGTCGGTAAATCGTACAGAATATAAAATCTCTCATAGATGTGTGGAATATTTGATACGGACGAATCATGTCTTAAAAGTACGGCCATATATTTTCATTGTCAAAGAGATATTTTTTTTTTTTTTTTTTTTTTTTTCATTGTCAAAGAGATATATTTTTCACATTACGTACATTTAAGGGACATTTAATTAAGTGCTGGATATAGTGCATGGTTTTCATTTTTTTCTGAAAATATTGGAAAGTTTGGACACGTTGGATCTTTATGTATGTAACATCTGCGATAATAATTGCAGTTTCTAGTAAAATCTGATGATTATAATGGATTTTCAAATTTTACTTTATATGTGTAGCCGATAATCGAAACTTCTTATCGCTTGAATCACTCTCACTCTCTCTCTTTTACCTCAGGCTCGTTTGTATTTGAACTCTCACGAAAGATCAGCTCAAGAAACTAAGAACAACACAAGTTTATAGAGTTCCCCAAACTGGGTACATCTCTCTTCAGGATTGATCCCGGAATTCACTATGAGCTGAGTACCTTGTAGAGATAGTGTTCTTGACCAGGTTACAAAGAAGGATTCACTCTCTCAACAAAAAAAGTAATCGAACAACTCTAACACACTAGCTGAAGAAGTTGTTATATCAACAACTTGTAACAACCTCTTCAAACAAGCTCGAGCTACGAAACGCAGCCGTTCCGACTTGTGGACCTGAACATGATATGGCCCAACAGCTCCAAAGCTCCCGAGTGATATGGGCTAACACCTAAGCCCATTCTCTTCTCAGCTCACCAACGGCTCCTTAACGCGGTAATATTCGAATCAACTTCTACAAATCTCCACCTTGATTCAAATATCTTCCCCTCTGAGCCTCCATGACTTATGCCTCTTGACAATGCATGAATGAATTCCATCCTGGTACCGGCGACATCATCAATAACCTTTGTCGCCTAAGTGTCAGTTCCTCACTTACCCTTAGAGGTGCTGAAACCTTTCTCTTTTGCTTCTAAATCTTGAAGCAGCTTCTGTTATCGAGAGACTTTGATAACAGATCTTGTTTGAGCACACCGCCTATACACTTATCACCTGGCGATGGCTCACCTGAAGCTCTTCATGCTTCAGTCATATTCAGTGATCGCAAGCAACCACTGAATTTCTCTCCTGGAAGAGTCTTGGTTAACATATCGGCTGGATTGATGGAAGTATGAACTTGATTACTTTCACCTCTCCGTCTGCGATGACCTCTCTGATGTAGTTGTACTTAACCTGGATGTGCTTTGTTCTCTCATGGAACATATAGTTCTTAGCTAAATAGATAGCACTTTGAGAATCACAAAATATATCTCCACTGCGTCTTGTTTAAATCCCAACTCTTCACTGAAGTTTCTTAACCAGACTGCTTCTCTGCTTGATTCTGATAGGGAGATGTATTCAGCTTCGGTTGTTGATAGAGCCACCACCTTCTGAAGACATGATCGCCAACTCACTGTGTTTCCTCCAATGGTGAAAACAAAACCTGTGATAGATCTCCTCCTATCTAAATCAGCACCATAATCAGAATCACAAAACCCTCTGACCTTGAAGTCTGATCCTCTTGTGAATGTGAGACAAACTCCTGATGCTCCCTTCAGATATTTCATAATCCATCTTACTACTAACCAGTGATCTCTTCCTGGTTTTCCCATGTAGCGACTTACAAGTCCTACTGCATATGCTAGGTCTGGTCGAGATCCGACCATAGCATACATTAAGCTTCCGACTGCACTTGAGTAAGGTATTTCTTCCATTTCCTTGGCTTGTTCCCTTTCTTGAGCCTTGGTTAGAGCCTGAAGCTTGAATTGACAACCCATTGGAGCTTGAACTTCCTTACAATCCAACATTCCAAATACATTCAGCAGTTTCTTGAGGTAAACTTCCTGAGACAAGATCAGTGTTCCTTTCTTCCTGTCCCTCTTGATGTCCATCCCAAGTATCCTTCTTGCTTGGCCTAAATATTTCATATCAAACTATGTGCTTAGTTGCTTCTTTAGTTTCTCAATCCCTGCTCTATCCTTTGAAGCCACTAACATATCATCCACGTATAAGAGCAAGTATATCATGTTCTGAGGAGATGATCCCTTCTGATATACACACGGGTCATACTCACTTCTTTTGAAGTTCTGCTGAAGTATGAAAGCATCAAACCTGTGGTTTCACTCTCTTGGAGACTGTTTCAAGCCATAGAGAGATTTCTTTAGTTTACAAACTTTGTCCTCATGCCCTCTCTTTATATATCCTTCTGGCTGGCTCATGTATATTGTCTCATGAAGGATTCCGTGTAAGAACGCCGTCTTAACGTCTAGTTGCTCTAGTTCCATGTCTTCATATACCACCGCTGAGAGAATAATTCTTATTGAAACGTGCTTGACCACTGGTGCAAAGACTTCGTTGTAATCAATGCCTTCAATTTGAGCAAATCCTTTTGCTACTAACCGTGCTTTGTATCTTGGCTCCTCAACATTAGGTATTCCTGGTTTAAGCTTAAAGATCCACTTGCTCCCAATTACCTTTTGATCTTTAGGTTTGTCTGTCAGTGTCCAGGTTTCATTTCTTCTGAGGGGTTCCATTTCTTCATCTGCTGCTATACTCCACCTTCTCCATTCTTTACTTCTCTTTGCTTCTTGCATAGACTTTGGTTCATCCATTTCTATGGCATCAGCACTTGACAATGCATATGCCACGAAATCGGTATCTTGAAACCTGGAGGGTGGTTTCTTCTTCCTTATAGAGCGGTCTCTGACTAACAGATAATTCTTTGGGTCTTTTGGTATCTTAGTTGTCTTTATCTTTTCAGTACCTGACTCCTCCTCAGTGTCTGAGTCTGCGTCTTCTTCTGAATAATCCTCTGTTTCTGATTCAGTAGCTGAGTCAATATCTGAGCCTGTGTCTGATTCAGGTGATGTTTCACTGGTAGAATTGTGATCAGCTCCACCTTGAGTTTCTGTCGTTTCCTCTGATGGTCTTTCTGTGAGAATCTCTTCAAGATCATCCTTGAAACTGACACTTTTACTCTTTCCTTTCTGAGCTTTATCTACTGAGAATTTTTGAACTTCACTGTCCTTCTCCTTGTAGACCTTATCCTCATGAAATACCACGTCTTTGTTGATCACTACTCTCTGATCTTCTAAGAGCCACACCCTGAATCCTTTTGTACCCTGAGCATAACCTACAAAGATTCCTTTTGTTGCTCTTGGACTGATTTTATTGGCATTGGTGTGAACATACGCAATGCAATCGAATCGTTTGAGGTGATGGTATTCTGGCTTTGATCCTGTCCACAATGATTCTGGAACTTCAAAGCCGATGGAGGACGAAGGAGACATGTTTATGATGTACACTGCTGTTAAAGCAGCTTCAGCCCAAAATTCACCACCTAACCCTGTCTCTTGAAGCATACACCTTACCTTGTTCATTATCGTCCTGTTCATCCTTTCTGATATGCCATTTTGCTGTGGCGTATAGGGGCAAGTCTTGTGTCTCTTGATTCCAGAATCCTTACACACTTTGTCAAACTGAGCATTGCAGAATTCAAGGCCGTTGTCTGTTCTGAGACACTTTATCTTTTTGCCAGTTTGGTTTTCCACCAATGCTTTCCACTCCACAAATTTCTGAAATGCTTCATCTTTGGTTTTCAGAAAATAAATCCAAACCTTCTTGGAGTAGTCCTCTATGTATGTCAGGAAGTATTTACATCCAGATAGGCTTGGGGTAACATTTGGAGATCCCCAGAAATCTGAATGAATATAATCCAAGACACCTTTTGTTGTATGTTTTGCTTTAGGAAAACTCTGTTTGTGAGACTTTCCCATTGTGCAAGCTTCACAAAACCCAAAGTCCTTGATTTCTCCCTTCTTGAGATACCCCTTTCTGACCAGAGCTTCCATAGAAGATAAGCTCATGTGAGCTAACCTTGTATGCCATCTTCTTGATGTGTCAGTGTCTATCTGAGCAGAATTTGCTTGCGGTTCCCTGACCTTACCCTGAAGGTAATACAGCCCCTGCTCATATTTCCCTGATAGAACCTTTTGATCTCCTTTGTAGAACTCCACCGTGAACTTCTCTCCTTTGTACTTGCATCCTGACTGCTCCAGTTGTCCATAGGAAATGAGGTTCCTACTCATTTCAGGCATATATCTTACGTTGCTTAACGTAACCACAGACCCATCAGGATTATCAATTGTGATATTTCCCTTTCCTTTGACCATACAGTGTGTGTTGTTGCCCATGAGAACTCGATTTCCTTCAAAATCTTCAAAGTCAGACAAAATTTCCTTTCTTGGGGTGATATGGAATGTACACCCTGAGTCTAGAACCCACTCCTCCTTTGATGTTTGTGGGCTGGCTGTTAGAGCAATGGGTTCAGGGAGATTTACTGCCATGTTTGCTGAGTTTTCATTTCTGTTGTTTTGGTTTGACTTGTTTCTTTCTGGGCAGTCTCTTTTCCAGTGGCTCTCACTGCCACATATCCAGCAAGCTTTAGGGCCATACTTTGGTCTAGACTTAGACATGTGTGAACTGTTTCCTCTGTTGTTCTTTCCTTTACCAGAGCCGTTCTTGTTGTTCCTCTTTTCTGATCTTCCTCTGGATTCCACAAACAATCCTTCTGAGTTTGGCTTAGACTTGTTTAAGAGACCTTTTTGTCTTAGTTCAGCCTCCTTAGCATACGCAGATGTAGTGACCTCATTCACTGTCAATGTCTCTTTGCCTGTGCCATACTTCAAAGTGTGGACCAGTGGCTCATATAGAGGAGGAAGGCTAGTCAGCAACTGAATGGCTTGATCTTCATCACTGACTACTATCTTCAGGCTTGCCAAATCTGCAACTAGCTTGAGAAAAACGTCCAGGTTCTCCTCTATTGTCTTTTGTTCTTCCATCTTGAAACTAGCAAAGCTTTGTTTCAGATAGATTCTGTTTGGTAAGGATTTCGTCTGATAGTCTTGTTCAAGAGCCTTCCACATGCCCATTGCTGTTTTCTCATGCATAATCTTCCTTAGTATTGTGTCACTTAGACATGTACCGAGAAGATTTCTGACTCTTAGATCCTTTTCAGAAGCCTTTGGATCAACTTTCTCTTCTGTCTCAGTTGTTGAATCCTACGTCTTTCCTTCTGTACCTTCTGAAATCCTCAGCACTTAACCCAAACCTTGTATCTCTAACTGGCCGAGTAGCTTATACTTCCACAAACCAAAATCCCCTTTACCGTCAAACTTTGCCATCTCAAACTTTCCTGGTGTTTGCTCCATCTTTCTTTGAGTGTGCAGGGATCTTCTTTAGTTACCTGCAGAATAACTTCAGTAGATCTTGTACCTGCAATTTCAAGAACGATATATCGACAGCAAAGATGGAGAACTATTCCGGCAAAATCAATCACAGATGGTCTATAAGAATCTTAAGGCAAGGTTCCGCAAACCTAAGATTCTAATACGATCTAGATAGATCAGTGACAGTAAACTTCCCTGATTTTGATTCGAGGTACGGTTTGAGCTGATTGAATCACTGCGTTAACTCCGATTGATCTTTCTTGTTGAGTAATTCCTTTCCTTCCGATCCGAGAACCTTCGTCGACTGGTGCTCGTTGCTCCGGTCTTCCGCCGCGAACTCCACCCAATCGATGCTCCGATCTTCCGATTATCTTTGACCTCGCCGATGCGCTTCGAACCAAACGCTCTGATACCACTTGCAGCCGATAATCGAAACTTCTTATCGCTTGAATCACTCTCACTCTCTCTCTTTTACCTCACGCTCGTTTGTATTTGAACTCTCACGAAAGATCAGCTCAAGAAACTAAGAACAACACAAGTTTATAGAGTTCCCCAAACTGGGTACATTTCTCTTCAGGATTGATCCCGGAATTCACTATGAGCTGAGTACCTTGTAGAGATAGTGTTCTTGACCAGGTTACAAAGAAGGATTCACTCTCTCAACAAGAAAAGTAATTGAACAACTCTAACACACTAGCTGAAGAAGTTGTTATATCAACAACTTGTAACAACCTCTTCAAACAAGCTCGAGCTACGAAACGCAGCCGTTCCGACTTGTGGACCTGAACATGATATGGCCCAACAGCTCCAAAGCTCCCGAGTGATATGGGCTAATACCTAAGCCCATTCTCTTCTCAGCTCACCAACGGCTCCTTAACGCGGGAATATTCGAATCAACTTCTACAATATGTAAAAATTAAAATTAAAACCCTTTGTCATGTACACACAGTAGATCTCTACTTCGGGAAGACTCGAGATCTTAGAATATCTCCAGAATAATCTTTTAACTTTGTTAAATTGATGATTGCGTGGCGTTTTCGCTTACCATCAAAACATTTTATTCTCACGAAATGTTTATCATGAAAAGATTTGGGGATAAAGGTAACTTTTGTAAGATTCTTGACATCGCTAAGGCTCAAATGGAACCTTTTTTCTGAAATCGAAGGTGGCTCATCATTAATACGAAGAGTCGTCACTCATCTATGAAAAATTACAAAGTGCTCGAATGCATAGGACCCGTAACTGTCTTACGTTAAACAACACATCATATGATTATAACTAATGACATACCCTCATGATATTGATTATCACATTTTTATTGAAATGTTAAATTTATTGCTAAAAGATAATGTTTGTGTACAAAGGAAATAATATGAATGGAATGAAATGAAATGAAATCAGAGCTAAATCTATTTAGTGCACTCCCCGAGCTTGAAACCAACCTTGAATTAGAGAAATCACTTGCATCACCACATATATGAGATCCCGCAAAAGACCTAAAAGGTTCCATGAAATCAAACCGAAGGAACAACGTTTTCTATTTTCCGCAAAATATGTTTACTTATCTAATAACGCATTGAGATTTTGGATATTTAATGTTGTTATAGTCTTGTAGATAAAGCCCAGGGAGGACGTAGATGTGATGGTATGGGTCCGTGCCCCTGCTATTTTGTGTTTCTTCTTATGTAATTTAAGCGAATTTGATTAAATATTCTTAGTTTGTGTTGATGTTGGATTTAGCCGACAAATCCGGCCCATAAAATAATAGATCTGGTTCATATTCTAGCCTAAATGTAGATTTCATTTGTTTTGGTCCAATAGTAAAGGATCGTCAAAGCCTATGAAGATGGGAGATCGACCTTGTCAGTTCCTAGGTCAAGTTCGTCAGAAATGAGTCTCTTGTTGTTCAAAATGCAAAGAAATGGAGAGATCCTTAACGGAAATCAATGAAAAGATTAGAACAAGAAAGGATACGTCAAAGTATAAAAGAAGTAGATTATCATCTGAGAGGAAGTAGATTATCATCTGAGAGAAGGATCTGAAAATCATCCTACTAAACATTTCGACTAGAAACATTCGATCTCATTATTTGTATACATTCTATCAAATCATTGTATAAATTCTATCTCGAGATTCAACCCTAAATATATCATTGATTCATATATTATTTCTATCTAAAGTCCAAATCCACGTTCATACAAATTACAGTGTAAATCCTTGAACTCACATTTGGCGTCGTTTGTGGGTAGATCTTTCTATCACAAGAATTAGATATAGGGTTTGATAGATCGAAATGAATCCAAGTCTACCCTGAACCACCGTCACTACTCCACATTCAGTCGACCACGAACAAGTGATCGACATCGTTCCACAAAACACCATCGGAGTGAACAATACCACAGGTCAGACAGACAACGTAAGGACGAGCCTAGCCTCGATCCCTATAACGTTGGCACCAACTGGCTTTGTCGCTCAAACAACAATGATGAGTCCAATTTGATACCGCTCCAGCATCATGAAAAGGATCTGGAACACTACAATCCAGCTCACCGCAGACTCATGTTGCCTCAAGGCAAATTCGGGACAATATCGCTGAAATTCGTTCGATGCTCAACTATCTAGTGAGTCGAACACGCAACAGGGAAGCCAACACCCAGACCCAGGAAACCGCTTATCGCACGTTGGCTACCCAGCTCTCTAAATAGGAATGACGCGTTAAATCTCGTTTCGAGGAGCTTGCCAACCTGAACCTTTGAGACCGATCCATAGGCGAAAGGAGGCCTCCTTTGAGTCCTCCACCCCGTACTCGCCTGGATTTCTCTCAGGTCGTGTCACCTCTTGGAATCTCAGGACATGTTGCTTTTGCGTCAAACAAAGAATTTCCTCCTAAATTGACACCAATCCCCTTTAGTTTGAGTTCACAGATTGCAGATCTCAATGGATTTGTAGATCAAACACCTCCTGGACCACCTCCTTTTATCAAATAATAGCGATATCAGACCAAGGTGGCTATGTGGCTCGGATTTTGATTCGAGCTCAAGACCTCCCATCAGATCGAACTCAATCCAGTTTCAGATCCCTCAAACTGATCTGGAAGGATCAATCCCAACGGTCGATAAAATTGATCTGATCTATCACGGACATTAATAGTCAGCTCAGCCGCAAACATAGTTAGCCCCATTGGCAAGCGACAAAAATGGCCTGCTGAAACAGTATATCGAGCAGGCTAATGCTTGATTATCATGAGCCTGAGATCACGAGTTCACATGGCAACTAGCGCGACACAAGACATCAATTGAGTGATCGAATAAACGCATCAAACGTCTTTCACAGAACGAATCGCTTTCGCTAGATTGCGAGAAACAGGAAAAACTAAATTCCCTAAGTTCTCAGGAAAGTCATACCCAAAAGCTCACATAAGAGCATTTAGACTAGCGATGTCTCGCGTCTATCTAACCGATGAAGAAAGAGATCTTGCTTTCTGCAGACTCATCGCAGAAAATTTACAGCGTAGATTAAGAATGGTTTGCAGATTGGAAGAAAATTCTATCGACAATGCTTTAAATTGCGCCTTGGCGTTTACCACCTTCAAAGAGGAAACTGACATCCTCGCATAAAAGCATTGAAAAGATAAAAACCAACCGAGCTCGCAAAACGTCAGTGGTCGAAAATATTCTCGCAAATAAATCCATAACCGTTAACGTGGTGGAGAGCCTAAAGGGCCCGCGTAAATTTGATTTCAACAAAGACAATTATTGTGAACATCAGAAGAAAAGAGGTCTCTCAATATCTGAGTGCTATACTCGAGCTAAAATAGAAGCCAAAACCGAGAGGCTGAAAAGAACCAGCAATCCGAGGTCGAGGAAGCAACACTTCCGATAATAAGAAAACCAAACGGACCAAAGAGTCGAACACTAAAAAGTCATCTCAAAATAAAATAAAGCGCTCTAAAGAGGTGGAAACACCGGATACCCCTCCCCAAGGTTTCCTAAAGAGAGTCGAACTCATTCTCGGTGTACTTACCCTATGTGGCATCCCAGAGGGATCAAATTTTAAACCACCTCCCGCTCCAAGAAAAAACCTTAGCTCACGCATCAGCCTCCCTCGGTTTTGTGGGGGTGGGGGTGTACGGGCTATACCCCCTAAACAAGTTAACTTCATATTTGGCGGCTCTAAGCTACGCCGAGATATGGTCAACTCGATCAAAACTCTTCAAAGAAGAGTCGAGATCGATATACGGAAAAAAATCACATACAAGGCCTAGACCACGAAGTAACATTCCATGAGAGCAAGACACTCAAACTAGATAAACCGCATGATGACGCTCTACTCGTTTGCCTGGTAGTCGGAGATGTCAAACTCTTTAGAAAAATGATCGATACGGAAAGTTCGGTTGACATTCGATGACACTTTTAAAAAGATGGATTTCGATGACTCTGAGATCATCAAAGGATGAACACCCCCTTGTTGGGTTTGCCGGCGAAACGACATACTCGTTAGGCTTTGTCTTTACGGTGGTGATATCTGGCGGAGTCTGAAGAATAACAGAGTTCGTCGTAGTAGATCGACTGGCACCTTATAATACCATCATAGGTCAACCATGGATATACAACATGAATGTCGTACCATCAACCTTTCATCATTTCATATGAAGTTCCCAACTCCAAAAGGAGTGAAAACTGTTTATGGAAGTAAAAATCTTCCAGAAATTGCTACATGAATGGGTAAAAACAGATCAAAAAATCTCATGCATAGCAATTCTAGAAACAAGAGGACTCATCGAAATGCGAACAAAAATGAAAAACGAACCTAGTCAACGAGAACCCCCAAAGGACGTCACTATCCAAGTTTGCATTGACGAGACCCATCCTGAGAAATGCGTTGGTAATGGAGTTGGTCTCCCGAACTCCATTCAAAATGAATTGATATTATTCCTCATACAGAACGTAGAATTGTTCGCCTGGTCCTCAGTCGGCATGAAAGGAATCGACATCGACTTAACAAGTCACGAGTTAAACCTCGACCTGACTTACAAACCGGTCAGACATAAATGTTGCAAACTTGGCCTAGAGCGAGCTCAAGCTATCAACGATGAAGTCGACCGACTACTCAAAAGGGTCGATCAGGGAGGTGAAATACTCCGACTTGCTTGCGAACCTGGTCGTAGTCAAGAAAAAGAATGGGATATGGAGAGTATGTGTGACGTCACAGACCTCAATAAGGCATGTCTGAAAGACAACTTCCCACTCCCACACATCGACCAACTCATGGAAGCAATCGCAGGTTATCAGCTCCTATCATTCATAAATGCTTTCTCAGGGTACTATCAAATACTGATGAACCCTGAAGACAAAGAAAATACCTCATTCATAACAGATAGAGACATGCTTTTTGGGCTAAAAATGCAGGATACTACTTATCAACGTCTCGTCAACAAGATGTTTATTGGACTATTAGGTAAAACCATGGAGCTCTACATCGACGATAAGTTGGTCAAATCATCAAAGTGTGGAGACCACATCGCAGTTAAGAGAATTCTTTGCCATTGTCAACAAATATGAGATGAAACTCAACCCCGCGGAATGCACCTTTGGTGTTCCATCAGGAGAATTCCGGGGTTACCTAGTAACCAAAAGGGGAATAGAAGAAAATCCCAAACAAATCACAACATTTCTGGAGATGTCATCTCCGCAAGCAACACGAGAAGTCCAGAGATTGAATAGAAAAATATCAGCCCTGGACTACTTCATATCGAGGTCGACCGACTAATGTCTTCCTTTCTTTCAGTTGCTCAAAGCAAAGAAAAATTTTCTTTGGGCAAGAGGTGCGAAGAAGCGTTCAGTCAGCTCAGAGCCTTTTTAAGCGAACCCCCCAATATTGGTGAGACCATTGGAGGGAGAACCTCTATATCTCTACTTACATGTCTCTTCGGCAGGTGTAAGTAGGGTCTTGGTTCGTGAAGAATAAAACGAGTAAAATCTAGCAAAACTTTGATAAGCGCCAAAATGAGATACTTGCAATGGAAATACTTGCACTGGCACTAGTAACATCGACTCAAAAGATTTGAACCTATTTCTAGTCTCACTTGATCGTAGTCATGACTTCGCAACGTTTGAAAACAATCCTCCATAGCCCTAGCCAATCAAGTCGACTGATAAAGTGGGATATCTAACGGAGCGAATACGAAATAGAGTTTAGAACTCGAGCATGCTTAAAAGCTCAAGTATTGGCCGGTTTCATTATTGAACTCCCACAATCATCGATCTAGAGCCATCTTTGTCCAAAAGATGGACTCTCCACGTCGATGCATGTTCTCAAAACAAAGATCAGGTCCCAAATTAAAATTGGTCTCTCCAACAGGATAAGTTCTAGAACAATTACTCAGACTCGGCTTCGTTGCATCGAACAACAAAGCAGAGCATGAGGCACTCATAGCTAGACTCAGACTCACAATAGCAATCAGAGCCTGGAAAGTTTACACTTTAAGTGACTCTCAACTGGTCACAAGTCAGTTCCATGGCGCTACGATGCCAAAAATGAACGAATAGAAGCATACTTATGCGTAGTTGATAGCCTCTCCGATCAGATCAATTTCTTTGATCTGACCTGAATCCCATGAGGTCAGAACACCGCATATGATTCCCTCGCATCACTGGCTTCGACCTCTGACCCCAACCAAAAAGGAATCATAACGGTTGAAGGGATCAAAAAACCTAGCATCGATATCGCATCGAAAGCTTTATCCTTAAAAGAGGATAACCCCTCTCAAGGATATGATGTCAAACGAACGACCCACGAGAAAGCACCATGCCGATGAAACAGCCCTGATAACATGACGATATCGACCCTTGAAAGGTTATTTGGTAGCCAACGTGCCTGACGGCCCCATTAAAGCGAGCTGAACAGGTCAAACACAAGAGTCGTATACAGAATGAGATTGGAGAACTCCTATAATCCCGTACATCGTCTATGGCGAGTTCCTCCCGACAGGTGGGCCGCCAGTAAAGTCAAAGCACAAAGTGCGAAGTACTGTGAAATAGAAGGAAAATATTTTAAATGAAGTCTCTACGGACTATACCTTAATTTATAAAAGGCGAACAAACTCAAACTATATGGTCCAAGCTCACGAATGATCCTGCGGAAGTCATTCCAGAGGAAAATCTTTAGCCATGAAAATCAAACGACAAGGCTTCTTTTGGCCGACCATGGCCGCTGAGTGCGAGACTTTTTGTGAAATGCGACAAGTGACAGAGGCACGCTCTGGTCATCCATATAAACTCTCCTCGATCTCCTCATTGTACCCTTTTATGCGATGGGAAATTGATACAGTAGGACCCTTGGTCACGTCAGGAAAGAAAAAATCAATGCATCTGCTGGTCATGACCGACTACTTCACCAAATGGATTGAAACCAAGTCTTATAAAAAATAAAAGGACATCCTTGTAAAGGAGTTCGTCTGGTGAAACATAATATGTCGTCACGGACTCCCTCATGAGATAGTCACCGTTAACGGACCCCAGTTCATATCGAACATATTCCAAACATTTTGTAGAACTTAGAATATCAAGCTCACCTATTTGACACCTCGTTATCCCCAAGGAAAAGGATTGGTCGAATCGGACAACAAATCGATGATGAACAACCTTAAGAAAAGGTCGCCGAGTGCAAGTCAAACTGGAGCAACGCGCTCCTAGTTGTACTTTGGGCCTATCAAACTACTCCTCAACATTCTACGGGGAAACCACCTTTCTATTTCGCATATGACATTAAAGTCAAAGTTCCCGCAGATATCACCATGCCCAGTATTCGCCAAAAAGAATGCCCACAACACGAGGAGCTGAATAAACAAATCATAATCGACGATCTCGATCTCGTCGATCAACATCGGAACCTTGCACTCGCCCAATATAGAACTACTAATAGGCCGCAACTCGCTATTATGATTCGCGGGTTAAAACCTGAAGGTTTCAAGTTGGTGAACTCTTCTTGTGGAAAGTGTTTGACCATAAAAAAGAAGAACACACTGGGAAATCAGGGAAAAAATGGGAAGGTCCCAATCAGGTCACCAACATCGTCCGGGACGGGGTCTACCGACTCAAATCAGTAGAAACACAATGACCTAAAATGTGACCTTGTAATATCATAAACCTCAAAAAGTATTTTCACTGAAAATGCTTAGACTATAATCGAACTACATAAAGGCTTGATCCCTCAAAAGGGTACGTAGGCAGCTAGACATCGAGCACAGCCGCCCCTCCAAAACAAATCCCAAGCGTGATCTATGATCCCATACATCCTAAGCAATACGTTGAAACACTCGACATAGCCCAACAAAGTAAAAACTCTCAGTAAAGGTCGACTTTCACATAGCTCGACACTATCACTTTTACAAAAATCTTTAATTCTACTTAATAAAATTCTACATTTTGATTTATAGCGTTTTGAAATGATCCCAAAATAGCGATTTGAAATGACCGAAAAATAACTATCTAAAATGATTACAAAATAGTGATCTGAAATGACCCCAAAATAACGATCTTAGACGATCCCAAAATAGCGATCTCCAACAAGTCACAAAGCGGTGACCTCTAAAAAATATCGACCTCGAAGGTAAGATCTTGCTCAAAAAATTTAACTTAATTCTTCAATCTTCATAGCTAGAAGAACTAAGGGGACACACCCCTCGCATGGACAAAATAGTCTCAACCTTCAAAACTTTTTCACAGAACTCCTGCGAACCCACATTTAATCGAACTTCAAAGACAACACTTAGATCACAAACCAAGTCGAGCTCTTTTATGAACAAACTCCTCTGGACGATCTCAAACTCCCTCTTGATCAACCTTTGTTTGAACTCGGTCAAATTGAACTAAGACTGGCAAGCAAAAATCACTAAGTTCTGTACTTTGCCAATTTGAGAAGTTTGATAGCATAAGTTAGAATCAAGTCTGAATCGATTATACCAATTCTACCTCTCTTAAATGATCAAAATTGTCCAATATTTTTGGACCAAGAGTTTCACCTATCGAAATGTTTAAGTCTAGCTCAGAGGATCGAATTCGTTCGATTCATTAAAAACTCAGTTCGATCAAACCAAGTTACAAAATCACACATCTTTGAATTTGTTATTTAGTCGGTTTTAGTATAACTAAAAGCACAGTAGTTCGCTTGAAAGGATTCAAACCCTCCTGGGTACGAAAACATAAAAAGCCTTTCTCAAGAAATAGCAAAACTTAACAAAAAGAACCCTTTTCGGGAACTACTGAGTTAAAAAAAAAATACATTAAAACCCCTCTCGGCAACACCAAAATACTTAGAAATTTCTAAGGACTGAAGGTACTAGCTCACTTATCCATATGATCATCGCCATTCTCATCCTTTGCACCAGAGATCGCCCTTCCTTTAACCTTCTCACTCTGCACCGAGCCACCACTGGTCTCCTTCGGGAATTGCGATATGTATATATCAAACTGAAGAGTGGCTTGAGGAGGAGGAACTACGAGCATCACTGAATCTTCGGACAAGGCATGCATATTCTACTTGCTGGTGGAGAAGTCAGGTACCGCTGTTGTGTTCATCTCCTCAGTCGCAATCCTTTGCTTATGCGCTAAACGGAGGACCTCCTAAGTCAAATTGAGCTCACCAGACACGAACTATGCAATGACCTGGATGTTCGCAAAGGCCTCTTGAAGACGGATATCCGCGCTAGTCTCGACCTTCTTTTGATCGAACTTAACCTTGATGTCCTTTAGGATCTCGAGGTACTTCTTGTTCAGATCCTTCTTGGAAGTGTGAACCGCAACCTTGATATCGAACTCCTTGTCCTCGAGAGATTTTTCCTTCTCCTCCTTGTCTCGGGCCGCTTGCTCGAACGCCTTCTGCCTTGCTTGCTTGGCCTCGAAAATCTTGTTAATGGTCACATTGAGCTTGTGCTTCAGGTCCTCCTCTGCATTATCGAGGTGCATAAAGCAAGCTTCATGTTCCACGATCTCAGCCAGATTTTCATTCATATCTTCTTCTCAAGCCTTAACGTCCTGAAGGCCAAGGTTGAGCTCCACCACCACATTCTTGGCTTATTCGAGTTAGCTGGCTCGAGGGGACATCCTTCAGATCAAGGTTGCAAACTTTTTGTGGCCTCGAGAGACTATACAAATCAAATTAGTTCACCACAATTACGAACTATACCAGAAAGGGGAAAATCGAAAATGGATAAAGAATGCCTTAGGAAAAACCTTACCTTCCTCTACGCAGCCATCATCACGATGTAGGCCTCTCCATGCTTGAAGCGCTAATTAAATGATCTTCTCTCAACCGACCCGGAGGACGCCTGCCTCTTCTCGAGCTACTGACCTCCTTTCCGCAAGCTCAATTCTGCTTTGGTCTGTTGATATTTCAGAGTTGGAGGTCGAGATCCGCCTTGGTTCTAGTCATTGGAGCCATTGGAACCATTGTAATGAAAGCTAACATGGACCAGATCCTTAGACTGGGCCAGGGCGACTTCTTTGTCATCTGACAAAGGAGGCAGAACCTCACTTTCCTTAGAAATCTCATCGGCCTTGGGGGTCGGCGGCAAAGAAGCTCGAGCAAGAGCAATGAGCAAGGCGTCAGCCAGCTCGTCTGCCTTCACATTTCCTTCAACATCGACTTGATCCTTTCCATGTCGTCTGATATACCATGGATTTTAGGGATTTTAACCATGGTATATGTCTTATTTATCGAGTCTTTTATTATGTTTTGGAGTCTTTTTAGTATGTTTACAGGTCTAGGTATGTTTGGAGCGGAATTGGACATTATGGTGCATTTTGGAGCATTTTGGAGATTTAACCCGAGAGGAAGACTTCACTGTCAAATTCACAGACCTGTGTCGATCGACACATCTTGTGCAACGATCGACACAAGGTCGACGCAGACAAATTCTCTGAGTTTAATGAGAAGAGTTTGGATATTGCAACTTTGCCCAGAAGTTTCTTATAATTACAAAAAGCCCCAGCCGACTTTAGACCATTATATTAGGTTTTACAGCCACCTGTTTAGGCTACGCTTTCATAACTAAGTTTTATTTTCAGAGAGAGTCTGAGGGGCTGGTTTTGTTCTCGAAAGAGACTTGATTTCGAACCCCTGTTCTTATTCTCTTTATTATTCTATGATATCTATTTTGACTATGTTTTCTGTTATGATTACTATGTCTGAGTAGATCTCTTGTTAGGTTAAGGATTCTCATTAGGGATTTGAAGGAATGTTAGATTAATTGATTAAGATTTATCATCTAGTTCTTCATCTAATCTGTTCATAATGCTTAATCTAGACTGGCCATTTAGATTATTGATTCTAGGTTGATTTACGCAACGACAGTTGGTTTATTTAACTAGATCTGATTAGGTGAGCAATTTGTCTATTCGCAAAGGAATTTGGTCTAGAGAAATTGTGAACGAACGAACTTGGAATTAATGCATGCTTAGAACTCTAGGATTCGCAACGAAAGTTGGTCTGCTAGGTTGGTAGACATAGATAATTATCGCAGCGACAGCTGGTTAGTTTTACCTTCGTGATTCTTGTTCAAGAACGCTATAGATTGAATCTGATTGTCTGTTATCTGATTTCCTGATATCCTGAGAACTCCTGAAACCTGACGCCTTCGTTTGATTGCTTACATCCACCTCGCTTAATTTGTTTACTTGCTATTTCGTTTACTGCTTTACAAATCTGCTTCGCTTAGTTTAATCTGAATTACTTATAATCTATCGTGTGACAGGAGTCCTTGTGGATTCGATACCCTAAGTACTACAACTACATCACCGTGCACTTGCAGTTAGAATAGGGATTAATTCTTTACCTATCAAGTTTTTGGCGCCGTTGCCGGGGACTCTTTGAGTTCGCCGATAGATTCAGTATTAGGATATAGACTAAGCATTTTTTATTTTATTTTATTTTTCTAGTTTACTTACGTTTTTGTTTCTTTGGTGTTGCAGGAATCGCACTGCATTGATCAACGCATACCTTGCATCGATCGACACAAGGCGAAACCAGTGATACCGAGAGCTTGAACACTTAGTAGGTTATTCTTAATGGAGCCTGTGATTCTGATTCGCGGTGAAGACGGCGTTTTACGAGACCAAGAGGGTCATATATGCAACGCAAAGGGTCAGAAACTAGATGGGGAAGGAAACCCCATCCTACCAGAGTATTACGCATTGGTTGGGCAGGTAGCTGAGATGAGAGACAAGATTGATTCTATCCACAACATCCTACTAGGGAAGAGACAAATCCGAGCTGATGCAATAGCTGGAGAGTTTGCAGAGATGAATTATATAGTTGGAACTGATTATTATGGACAGGTGTATGGGAATCAGCAGAGACAATGTTCTAGTTATGCTCCGAGATCGAGAGATTATGGTTATTCATCTCACAAAACATCTCCTGCACCTACACATAAGAGCAGATTGGAGGTCATGATGGAGCAGTGTCTTGAAGGACAACAACAGACCACTGTGTCTTTCAACTCGAAGCTTGAAACCTTGTACACTGATTTGAATGGTAAGTTTGAGTCCTTGAACACTCATATGAGACTGCTGGATACACAGGTAGATCAAATTTCAAATAATGCCAAAGAGAAGAATGCTCAGAAAGCTCATGTCAACGCCACCTCAGTTCAGATTGACCATAGGCTAAATCAGGGATCATATATGGAAGTTAACGCTATGGAAATTGTGGAAAACAGAGAGGAATTCGAAACTGAAATCCCCGAGTTTGAGAGCTTCGACGGACCAGACTCAACAGAGATTGACATTGATCTTTTGGTAAAATCCATCAGTGCCAATCAACCCACTTTCAGTGTCATGGACACCCACAACAGTGCTTGGAAGGTTTAGATTGATGATGGACAAAGCCAGGGAGAGAAATTTGAGTTTAAGACTGCTGAGCTCGTGGAAGAAGCTGAAAAACCCGAGACTGAAGCTGGAACTCGAGATGAACTATATGCGTCGATCGTTGCACCACATGCATCGATCGTTGCATTACGTGAAGAATCAGCCTCACTTGTTTCTCGTGGAATTGTTAAGGAAATAATTTACAAACCTCCAATAACATTTCCAAAAGTTCCTATAAGGTCTAAACATGAGCAGAGTGTAGAAAAGTGCATGGTAGTGGTGGATAAGGAGATGAATGAAACCCCACCAGCTGAAGCTTCGAGAGTTCATCCTTGTATGTTGAGGTATGCAAAGAAGATGATATCCGCTGATGGTCATTTGGAAAATGAAGTTCAGATTGGTGAAATTACAGCACCTGATAGTGGAGAAAAGAAGATGGTGGTTCCTCAGGAATCTACTCTAACATCTTGAGAGATTAAAACTGCTCATAAGCAGAAAGCTCCAGACATCTCATTTCCACCAAAGGTAAGGCATAAATCATCTAAACTTAAACCTCCTGACCGCACTACTTTGAATGTAGGAAAATGCAGAATGCCACCCAAGATTCGCTCTCGCCCTAACTCTCTTCCTACTTTCCTTGGACGATCTCACGCTGATACTGCTTACACACCGCCATGGATGAAGAGGCATTCACAGAGACATTCTAAGTCTCTGTTGAAACCCCCATGAATCTGATTTTAACCGTCCGGTCAAGCTGATGACCATAAACAAGCGCTGAGTGGGAGGCAACCCACTGTTAGGTTTTAGTGTTTTTCTTTCTTATTTTTGGTGTTTCTCTTAGGATTTCACGTTTTTATTTGTTTTTGCTAAGTTTTTGATACAGAACACGAGTCTGGAGATGTGTGATGATCGTTGCCTACTTGTGCAACAGTCGTTGCAAGGAGATTATGATGAGGAGATGGGATCGCCTTGTGACGATCGTTGCGGTCCGGTGCAACGGTCGTTGCAATTGGTTAAAATTAAAAAATTAAGATGTGTTGAGCTAAACCGGAATCGACCTGGTTCACTAGCGACGATCGTTGCTCATCTGTAACGGTCGTTGCACCCACGATCGAGGTAAGTACCTTAAACCCTTTTTCTCTTCTCTTCCTCTCCATTTCGCCGTCCGTACAACCGAGACTCTCATCACCTAAATCTCTCAAATCTTCATCGTTTTTGTTGATTCCAAGTGCTATTCTCCGTATTTTTACACGCTTTATCTGTTTTTCTAACCCATTCGAAGCAAATCCAAGGTAATGTGTCTCAATTTCGTGATTTCCGGATTCGTTTTTAGGGTTTTAGAATTTGAGAATTTTGGCTTGAAAATGATGATTCCATGCTGTTATAGACCTGATTTAGGATGATTATGTTGGGAATGTCCTGAAATCTACTGTACTATCTCTAGAAAGTATGGTAAATGTCGAGATCAGACATAAGTCATAAATACTGGGTGATCATGATGGCTTGCTAGAGTCCGCTCTTGATCTATAAGTTTAGGACTTATTACCAGTATTGTATGATCCCAAAGGGTCACACACCATAGCTAACGGGAAAATTAAGATGGAATTAATACGGTAAGATGCTAAGGCATTTACTGTATTTGTACAGAGAGTTGGGCAGACAACAAATGGGCTTTTGTCTGATTTGTGTCTTGGGCCCAAAAGTCTAATGGACCATTAGTTTAATTAATTAATTAAACTTGGGCCCATTAGTGAATAAAAGAGATTGCAACATGGGTATTGAAACCCTAAGCCATCTTTGGCGATTTGGAGGAGTGCAGCCGCGGCTCATCTCTCTCTCTCTAGCCTCTCTCTTTGTTGATTCATTCCACTCGGTCTAGCAGCCTATCCGTGCTTGTAAGCGTGTGGATACCAAGGAGGAACAGGTAACCATCTGTTCGTTGATCTCGACATTACAATCATTCCGCTGCAAAAGGTAATGTCCAGGTTTGTGTTTATGATTCATTTACAAGAACCTAGATCTGTTTAAGATTATGTGCTAGGTTGCAATCTGAGAATTGAACCATGGAAAAACGCATAATCCTTCAGTGGTATCAGAGCCTAGGTCGTTAGGTTTTTGCTTTTTGGATCGTGTAAATAAACAATCATAAGCGATCGTTTATTGTTGAATCATGATGTTCGTAATTGTTGAGATTCGATCGATTTGTTATGCTCACATAAGTTGAATTAATTATCACTCGTTTTTGAAACATGCAATTGGTATTAGAATCGATTGTTTGATAATTAAGTATCGATCTTATCGATTTTGAATAACGATTGTTTGAAATCGATTGTTTAATTTGTTAGGCTTTGTCTTTTAGTGAAAGTCGTTTCGAAATCGATTTGGAATCACGATCATTGTTTGATAATTAATTGAGAATTGATTTGTTCTTTAGTGATTGTGATGATCGTTTGTCTTGTAGTGAATGACATGTGAATCATTCGTATCATAAGTGCTTCACTTGTTGACTTTGCTTGTCATGTGTATTGTATGAATCGTGATGTTGATTAAGTCAAAATCTGCTTTGTTTTGTTTTGATAACAATCGCATGTGATAATCAATATGACTTTGCTTTTAATTTTGCTATTGATCGTAAGATTAATTGACTTAAGGTTTGTTAATCGTAAAGCATGAAACGAATTGATAAAAGTCAAATTCAATTATTGAATGAGCAATAAGCATTCGGCTGTATCAATTTGTTAGCGATCTATTAGGGTTCAAGCGGTTAACCCAAATCGCGGTTTGCTGGAAATTATTTAATACAATTGGTATTATTTAATTTCTGGTTAGACCGGATTTAAATTCAAAATTGAATTTTAACCTAAACCGAAGGCTGGTCTAAGTTTGATTTGGTTGGACCAAATAATTTAGAGCTGGTCTGGTTTAGTAAATAACCAGTTGGATTTAGTAGTTAATTTGGTCTTGGACCAGAATTAATGAACCGACTCGGTTATGTCAAATTATTGGGCCAACTGGAATTCTATGGTCTTGGGCCAAGAATTGGGCCTATAATTTGTGACCCAACCCAAAATATTTATAAAATATTAAATTAGAAATTTCTATTTTTAGTATGTTACTAAATTTAGAAAGTTTCCAAAATAAGTAAGTTTCCAAAAATAGTAATCTTCTATTTTTGGAAATAAAACTTAAAATCCTCAAAAACAATATCAAGCTTGGATGTCTTGCCCAATCTTGTCAGCTACTTAACGCTTATTCAATTACAGATATGGCTTACAGTGTGAGGTGTCTGTTTTTGCGTAAGTAAAGTAGTATATAGTCACTAATTTCATTGGGAGTCCCAGACTTTAGTGATTATTTGGCTGTAAGAGATTGGTTTTCTTGACTGGGCCATCGGGAGTCCCGGGCCTTGAGACATCTGGTGAATTGGGCCTTGGGCCCAATCCACAACCGAGAGTTATATGGTTATAACTAGCTGTGTGTATGCTTACCAAGTAAAGCTAATTCCGGGTGACGGCCAGTGGCCCACTTTGGATTTAGCTGAACATGGGTCTCGGAATCATTGCATTCTTATGAGGTTAAACAAAGAAATTTTGAATGCAATGCGAGTTTTCTTATAAGTTATTAAGATTACTCTTTTAATGAACTAAATAACTAAAACTCTATTTATCTCTAAATTTCAGCTATGACTAGCACAAACAATCAAAACACTTTCTTGATCCGGTCTGTCCTTGAGATGGACAAACTGAACGGATCAAATTTCTTGACTTGGTCGCGGAACCTGAGGCTAGTTCTCAGGCATGAGAGAAAGGACTATGTCCTTGAGAAAGCTCTCCCCGAGAGGATCGGATCCAAGGCCTGTCATGCAGTACGTAATGTGCCCGAGAGGATACGGTAGATGTGCGTGGTCTGATATTGGCTACCATGGACTCAGATTTGCTGAAGCAATATGAGAACATGGAGTCGCCAATAGAGATGATCAGCAGCCTGAAATTGAAATTTCAGGAGCAGGTAAGAGTGGAGAGATACCAGTTGGTTAAATCTCTCACTAGCTGCAAGCTACCAAATGATCATCCAGTAAGTCCTCATGTCAGTAAAATGATGGGTTACGTTGATAACCTGAGGAAACTGGATTATCCAGTTAGCCAGGAATTGGCAACTGAGATCATTCTGCAGTCACTGCCGTCAAGCTATGATAAGTTCGTAAGGAACTATATCAAGAAAGGCTTAACGAAGACGTTGACTGAACTGCATGATATGCTCAAGACAGTTGAGCCAAACGTGAAGAGTACCCTGTACAATCTCATGAATGAGAAGGGTAGGTTTACTAAACCTAATGCTGACAAGGGTGAAGACAAAGTTGTCCAGATTTTGAATCATGGCAAGCGTGTGTCTTCTGAGCCCGAGTCAGATACCTCTTACGTTGGTAAGTGCTGCTACTGTAAAGAGACTGGGCATTGGAAAAGAGATTGCATTAAATTCATGGAAGATTATGAGGAGTTGAAGTTGATGTATGAAACTACTTCCTCAAGTATTCATGTTATTACTTCAAGTTATACCTTATAGGTATTGGATACTAGTTGCGGCACTGATATTTGTTATAATATGCAGAGCCTGAGCAACAGTAGAACGTTGAAGGAAGGGCAAGTGGAACTGCGTGTCTGGAAGGAGCTTGGGATGCTGCCTCAGCCGTAGGGTTTTCACTTGTAGATGCCCTTGAGGCTTGGTTTTGTATTAAGTAATTGCTACAATGTACCTGCTTTAAGCAGAGTTGTTTTTCATTTTCTTGTAAAGAATTTGAATGTTTTTCATTTTGATAAAGACAAGTTTTGTTCTTTTTGATCTTAATGAAATGTTAATTGTAGCACCCTATTCAAGGAATGGGTTTTATGTCTTAAACCAAAGAGTGCCTAAATGTAACATAAATACCAAATTGGTTTAAATCTGATGAATTAAACCTGATTTTTTTTGGCATAAATGTTTTGGTCAAATAGAGTAAGTCAGATTCAGAAACCCCATAGTTATGGACTTTTGGGCTCATTTGAATGGATATCTTATGAGACTTGAATTCTGCTTACTGGACCAAAACACAAAGGGCCCATCTTAGCCGAGCTAGAGAAAAGCCCAAAGGCTTATTAGACATTGGACATACTCATGTATGTGGTCCGATGAGCAGTAATGCCAGAGAAAATTTCCTGTACTTCATTGTCTCTACTGATTACTTCAGTAAGTATGACTGTGTTCATTTGATGAGACACAAGTCGGAATTCTTTGACATGGTCGAAAGAGTTCCAGAATGAGGTATAGAATCAAAGTGACAGAAGTATTGAGACTCTGGATTAGATCAAGAGTGAGAATACTTAAGTCATTGATGGTGTGATCATCTGAATGAGTGTGAAGTCGTTTCACAGCTCATTTCTCCTGAAAACCTTGAGGTGTTTCTGTGAGAAAGAATCAGATCTTATTAGAAATGATTAAAGATGAGTCGCACGAATCTTCCATGATATTCTTTAAGAATAACGCTCTAGTAATATCTAAGTTTACGCTGAAATAGTTCCACTAATATCAGTTGAAAGACACCACATAAATGTGGATTGGAAATGATCCAAATTCGTCTTTACTGAGTATTTGTAGTTGTGCTACTTCGCTGGTTGTCCTAGAGAAACCAAGGCTTGTTACTTTTTACGTCCATTCTGTTTTCTAAGAGGGGAAGTTACTTTCCAAGAAGAATAGTGGGAGTAAAAGTGTAACTCGAAGAAATTCGAGAAATACAGGAGGCTGCTCAACCTGTTGAGGGAGAGCAGCGGATGGATTTACAGATTTCTGTAGAATCTACACCTGTAGAGCCTGAAGTTCGCAGATCTGAATGAATCAGTTGCTAATCCGAGAATGATTTCTCGTCATTTAGTTGAACCTGATAATCATTCAAAGTACGCATGATCTGATGATCATTGAAAGCGAGGAACCTGCGAAATTCAAAGAAGCGAGAGTAAGCCCGGACTCCAAAAATTACACTATGTGTAAGTTGGCTTCATTGATCCATTCATGGATGGAAGCAAACATATCGGAGTTGGAATCTTCGTTCTGTTGAAGTAGTCAAGGTTTTGACTTGAACAGGAACGAAGCGGAACTGTGCGTTTACTAATAGATAAGTGGGAGCGATGTTGCATTTCTCATAGTGTATGTCGATGACATACTGATTCTCGGAAATAACGTCCCAATGCTGCAGTCGGTAAAGGACTGGCTTGGGAGTTGGTTTTGTGATTGACATGGGTAAAACCACGTATGTTATTGGATTTTGGATCTAAAGATAGAGATCCAAAAGAGCTGGTAGGACAAAGTCAGGATTCTTAAATTGACAAAGTCCTACACCTAATCAGCAATCCAAGAAGGGTTTTATGCCAATGTCACATGGCAATACGTTAAGCAAGAAGCAGTGTCCTACGATAACTGCTGAGCTTGAATGCATGGATAGGATTCCATATGCGTCGGCAATTGGATCTATCATGTATGTCATGACACGTACTTGTTTTGATGTTGCTTTAAAGTTAAGCAAGACAAGTAAAGACCAGCCAAATCCAGCAAAGAATCACTGGATTGCCGTAAAGAATATCCTAAAGTATTTGAGGAATACTAAGGATAAGTTCTTGGTTTACGGAGAAAGTGAGGTGCTACAAGTCGATAGAGTCTGAAAGGCAAGTTTCCAATAGACAAAGATAATTCCTGGTCACAGTCCGGCTATATCTTGTGTCTGTCTGGCGGTGCAAGGCACTGTTGCTGACTCCATGACTTAAGCTGAACATTTCGCAGCTTGAGAAGCGGCGAAAGAGGTTGTTTGGAAAGAAGAGTTCATCACTGAACTTGATGTGATTCCCAGCGTAGATGAGACTAGCTGCACATCAGAGGTCCAAACACCTTGAGGGTAGGTATAACCTATTCCGTGAGATAAATGACAGAGGTGTTAAGTAGATAAGCAAGTTTCATCGAATGAGAACGTTGCTAATCTATTAACGAAGCCACTCCTTAGGCCTAAGCACGAGTCGCGGACTGTAGCTGTAGGATGAGTGAAATTAAGATGTAATCTTAGTTTCAGTGGGAGTTTGTAAATGGCTTTATTTAGTTGTTTTGAAAAGTTCATGTAAACATAATATTTTATGTTTATGAAATCTATGATTTCTGGATTATTTTAACTGTGATATAAATAATCGTTCCAAAATGATTCATGTCATTATATATGGGCCATCGAAGTACATGAGTAGACTTGATCCTGAAACCCCATATTTAACGAAATGACATAAATCATAGTGTCCATAGTCGAAGGTTGTTGAAATTGGAACACCAACAACCGCTTGAGACTAGATTGTGTTGAGACTTATGACCAAGTTTCGAGGGGTCATAGATGCGCGGCATCAAAGTTGACACATAGGTATATGTAGGGGAGCATATGACCGGACATGGCCCGCTAATGAGAACTCTACAAGATATTAATATCTGTGTCATAAGAGGTTCTCATATACGACTATAGAGTATAGTCCTTAGACCTGAGTTCGCATGCATGTGGCTGCACATGGATTGATGCACTTTGATCATTGTCTAACGCTGTTTCGTAACTGGGAGCTATAAGGACCTTGGTTGGGTGTATTATGAAGTATGTAGTTCATAGTGATGGAACAAGATGGGATTTTTCCCTGCCGTTTAACGGAGGTAATATCTCTAGGCCAATCGGAGACTTGATAGCTGGTAAGAGAGTGGCCACTCCCAAACGGACTTGCCCAAGTCGTTTGCATTGTCAGTATCAAATCTGGTCCGATGAACATGGTCTGGCTATATAAGGATGACACGCATCTTGCCTTATGCCAGATCGAGATATTGAGACAAAAGGACTAGGGAATGTAGGATTCCAGTACAAGTGGGAGATTGTTGGGAATGTCCTGAAATCTACTGTACTATCTCTAGAAAGTATGATAAATGTCGAGATCAGACATAAGTCATAAATACTGGGTGATCATGATGGCTTGCTAGAGTCCGCTCTTGATCTATAAGTTTAGGACTTATTACCAGTATTGTATGATCCCAAAGGGTCACACACCATAGCTAACGGGAAAATTAAGATGGAATTAATACGGTAAGATGCTAAGGCATTTACTGTATTTGTACAGAGAGTTGGGCAGACAACAAATGGACTTTTGTCTGATTTGTGTCTTGGGCCCAAAAGTCTAATGGACCATTAGTTTAATTAATTAATTAAACTTGGGCCCATTAGTGAATAAAAGAGATTGCAACATGGGTATTGAAACCCAAAGCCATCTTTGGCGATTTGGAGGAGTGCAGCCGCGGCTCATCTCTCTCTCTCTAGCCTCTCTCTTTGTTGATTCATTCCACTCGGTCTAGCAGCCTATCCGTGCTTGTAAGCGTGTGGATACCAAGGAGGAACAGGTAACCATCTGTTCGTTGATCTCGACATTACAATCGATTAACACGATCGATTATGCTATCTTATTAAAACGCTCGCAACACAATCGATTAACACAGCCGAGCCGATTAGGGTTTTATCATTGAATGTGCCATTCAATAATTAACAAGACAAAATCAAGCAGCCGATCAATAGTTTAAAGTTTTCATTAAACATTCATATGATCCAATTTCACAAGAAACCTAAAACCTGGCTCTGATACCACTGAAGGATTATTAGTGTTTCCAAGGTTCAATTTCCAAATTGCAACCTAACACAAATCCTTAAACAGATCTAGGTTCTTGGCAAAACGAATCATAAAACAAACCTGATCTTTACCTTTGCAGCGGAAATTGGTGGTAATGGTAAGATCAGATTAGAGCTGATAAGAATCGGCTCCTCCTCAGGTATCCACACGCTTACAAGCACGGATGGCTGCTAGACCGGATGGATGATCAACAGAGAGAGAGATTGGAGAGAGAGAGGGAGGCCACGCTATGGCTCATCCAACGCCAAAAACATATGACTTACCTAATGTTGAAATCTCTCCTTTTTATTAATCACTAATGGGCCCAAGTTTAATTAATTAAACTAATGGTCCATTAGACTTCTGGGCCCAAGACACAAATCAGACAAAAGCCCATTTGTTGTCTGCCCAACTCTCTATACAAATACAGTAAATGCCTTAGCATCTTACCGTATTAATTCCATCTTAACTTTCCCGTTAGCTATGGTGTGTGACCCTTTGGGATCATACAATACTGGTAATAAGTCCTAAACTTATAGATCAAGAGCGGACTCTAGCAAGCCATCATGATCACCCAGTATTTATGACTTATGTCTGATCTCGACACTTATCATACTTTCTAGAGATAGTACGGTAGATTTAAGAACATTCCCAACAATCTCCCACTTGTACTGGAATCCTACATTCCCTAATCCTTTTGTCTTAATATCTCGATCTGGCATAAGGCAAGATGCGTGTCATCCTTATATAGCCAGACCATGTTTATCGGACCAGATTTGATACTGACAATGCAAACGACTTGGGCAAGTCCGTTTGGGAATGGCCATTCTCTTACCAGCTATCAAATCTCCGATTGGCCTAGAGATATTACCTCCGTTAAACGGCAGGGACAAATCCCATCTTGTTCCATCACTATGAACTACACACTTCATAACACACCCAACCAAGGTCCGTATAGCTCCCAGTTACGAAACAGCGTTAGACAATGATCAAAGCGCATTACTCCATGTGCAGCCACATGCATGCGAACTCAGGTCTAAGGACTATACTCTATAGTCGTATATGAGAACTTCTTATGACACAGATATTAATATCTTGCAGAGTTTCTCATCAGCGGGCCATGTCCGATCATATGCTCCCCTACATATACCTATGTGTCGACTTTGATGCCGCGCATCTATGACCCCTCGAAACCTGGTCATAAGTCTCAACACAATCTAGTCTCAACAGGTTGTTGTTGTTCCAATTTCAACAACCTTCGACTATGGACACTATGATTTATGTCACTTCGTTAAATATGGGGTTTCAGGATCAAGTCTACTCATGTACTTCGATGGCCCATATATATAGTGACATGAATCATTTTGGAACGATTATTTATATCACAGTTAAAATAATCCAGAAATCATTAGATTTCATAAACATAAAATATTATGTTTACATG
Source organism: Orychophragmus violaceus (assembly GCA_030180135.1). Taxonomy (NCBI): domain Eukaryota; kingdom Viridiplantae; phylum Streptophyta; class Magnoliopsida; order Brassicales; family Brassicaceae; genus Orychophragmus; species Orychophragmus violaceus. The sequence continues at coordinate 88,487,375 of CM058233.1, read as the reverse complement.
AACCTTTCAAAACAACTAAGTAAAGCCCTTTACAAACTCCCACTGAAATTAAGACTACATCTTAATTTCACTCATCCTACAGCTACAGTCCGCGACTCGTGCTTAGGCATAAGGAGTGGCTTCGTTAATAGATTAGCAACGTTCTCATTCGATGAAACTTGCTTATCTACTTAACACCTCTGTCATTTATCTCATGGAATAGGTTATACCTACCCTCAAGGTGTTTGGACCTCTGATGTGCAGCTAGTCTCATCTACGCTGGGAATCACATCAAGTTCAGTGATGAACTTTTCTATCCAAACAACCTCTTTCGCCGCTTCTCAAGCTGCGAAATGTTCAGCTTAAGTCATGGAGTCAGCTACAGTGCCTTGCACCGCCAGATAGACACAAGATATAGCCGGACTGTGACCGGGAATTATCTTTGTCTACTGGAAACTTGCCTTTCAGACTCTATCGACTTGTAGCACCTCACTTTCTCCGTAAATCAAGAACTTATCCTAAGTATTCCTCAAATACTTCAGAATGTTCTTTACGGCAATCCAGTGATTCTTTTCTGGATTTGACTGGTCTTTACTTGTCTTGCTTAACATTAAAGCAACATCAAAACAAGTACGTGTCATGGCATACATGATAGATCCAATTGCCGTCGCATATGGAATCCTATCCATGCATTCAAGCTCAGCAGTTATCGCAGGACGCTGTATCTTGCTTAATGAATTGCCATGTGACATTTGCATAAAACCCTTCTTGGATTGCTGATTACATGTAGGACTTTGTCAATTTAAAATCCTGACTTTGTCCTACCAGCTCTTTTGGATCTCTATCTTTAGATCCAAAATCCAAGAACTACGTGGCTTTACCCATGTCATTCATAAAACCAACTCCCAAACCAGTCCTTTACGGACTGCAGCATTGGGACGTTATTTCCGAGAATCAGTATGTCATTGACATACACTATGAGAAATGCGATATTGCTCCCACTTATCTTTTAGTAAACGCACAGTTCTACTTCGTTCCTGTTTAAGTCAAAACCTTGACTACTCTAACAGAACAAAGATTCTAACTCCGATGTGTTTGCTTCCATCCATGAATGGATCAATGAAGCTAACTTACGTACAGTATAACTTTTCGGAGTCTGGGCTCACTTTCGCTTCTTTGAATTTCGCAGATTCGTCGCTTTCAATGATCATCAGATCATGCGAACTTTCAATGACCATCAGGTTCAACTAATCACGAGAAATCACTCTCGGATTAGTGACTGATTCATTCATATCTGCGAACTTCAGGCTCTACAGGTGTAGATTCTACAGAAATCTGTAAATCCATCCGTTGCTCTGCAGCCTCCTGTAGTTCTCGAATTTCTTCGAGTTATACTTTTACTCCCATTGTTCTTCTTGGAAAGTAACTTCCCTTCTTAGAAAACAGAATAGACGTAAAAGTAACAAGCCTTGGTTTCCTTAGGACAACCAGCGAAGTAGCACAACTACAAATACTCAGTAAAGACGAATTTGGATCGATTCCAATCCACATTTACGTGGTGTCTTTCAACTGATATTGGTGGAACTATTTCAGCGTAAACTTAGATATTTCTAGAGCGTTATTTTTTAGAGAATATTATGGAAGATTCGTGTGACTCATTCTCACAGAAACACCTCTAGGTTTTCAGGAGAAATGAGCTGTGAAACGACTTCACACTCATTCAGATGATCACACAATCAATGACTTAAGTATTCTCACTCGTGATCTAATCCAGAGTCTTAATACTTCTGTCATTCAGATTCTATACTTCATTCTGGAGCTCTTTCGACCATGTCAAAGAATTCCGACTTGTGTCTCATCAGATGAACACAGTCACACTCACTGAAGTAATCAGTAGAGACAATGAAGTACAGGAAATTTTCTCTGGCATTACTGCTCATCGGACCACATACATGAGTATGTTCAATCTCCAATAAGCCTTTGGGCCTTTCTCTAGCTCGGCTAAGATGGGCCCTTCGTCTTTTGGTCAGTAAGCAGAATTCAAGTCTCATAAGATATCCATTCAAATGAGCCCAAAAGTCCATAACTATGGGGTTTCTGAATCTGACTTACTCTATTTGACCAAAATATTTATGCCAAGAAAAATCAGGTTTAATTCATCAGATTTAAACCAATTGCGGTATTTATGTTATATTTTAGGCACTCTATGGTTTAAGATATAAAACCTATTCCTTGAATAGGGTGCTACAATTAACATTTCATTAAGATCAAAAGAACAAAACTTGTCTTTTATCAAAACGAAAAACATTCAAATTCTTACAAGAAAATGAAAGACAACTCTGCTTAAAGCAGGTACATTGTAGCAATTACTTAATAAAACCAAGCCTCAAAGGCATCTACAAGTGAAAACCCTACGGCTGAGGCAGCATCCCAAGCTCCTTCCAGACACGCAGTTCCACTTGCCCTTCCTTCAACGTTCTACTGTTGCTCAGGCTCTGCATATTATAACAAATATCAGTGCCACAACCAGTAATCAATACCTATAAGGTATAACTTGAAGTAATAACATGAATACCTGAGGAAGTAGTCTCATACATCAACTTTAACTCCTCATAATCTTCCATGAATTTAATGCAATCTCTCTTCCAATGCCCAGTCTCTTTACAGTAGCAGCACTTACCAACGTAAGAGGTATCTGACTCGGGCTCAGAAGACACACGCTTGCCATGATTCAAAATCTGGACAACTTTGTCTTCACCCTTGTCAGCATTAGGTTTAGTAAACCTACCCTTCTCGTTCATGAGATTGTACAGGGTACTCTTCACGTTTGGCTCAACTGTCTTGAGCATGTCATGCAGTTCAGTCAACGTCTTCGTTAAGCCTTTCTTGATATAGTCCCTTACGAACTTATCATAGCTTGACGGCAGTGACTGCAGAATGATATCAGTTGCCAATTCTTGGCTAACTGGATAATCCAGTTTCCTCAGGTTATCAACGTAACCCATCATTTTACTGATATGAGGACTTACTGGATGATCATTTGGTAGCTTGCAGCTAGTGAGAGATTTAACCAATTGGTATCTCTCCACTCTAACCTGCTCCTGAAATTTCAATTTCAGGCTGCTGATCATCTCTATTGGCGACTCCATGTTCTCATATTGCTTCCGCAACTCTGAGTCCATGGTAGCCAATATCAGACCACGCACATCTACCGCATCATTATAATGCTTATTCCAAGCATTATATACTGCATGATTGGCTTTGGATCCGATCCTCTCGGGGAGAGCTTTCTCAAGGACATAGTCCTTTCTCTCATGCCTGAGAACTAGTCTCAGGTTCCGCGACCAAGTCAAGAAATTTGATCCGTTCAGTTTGTCCATCTCAAGGACATACTGGATCGAGAAAGTGTTTTGATTGTTTGTGCTCGTCATAGCTGAAATTTAGAGATAAATAGAGTTTTAGTTATTAAGTTCATAAAAGAGTAATCTTAACAACTTATAAGAAAACTCGCATTGTATTCAAAATTTCTTTGTTTAACCTCATATGAATACAATGATTCCGAGACCCATGTTTAGCTAAATCCAAAGTGGGCCACTGGCCGTCACCCAGAATTAGCTTTACTTGGTAAGCATACACACAGCTAGTTATAACCAATAACTCTCGGTTGTGAATTGGACCCGAGGCCCAAATTCACCAGATGTCTCAAGGCCCGGGACTCCCGATGGCCCAGTCAAGGAAACCAATCTCTTACAGCCAAATAATCACTAAAATCTGGGACTCCCAATGAAATTAGTGACTATATACTACTTTACTTACGCGAAAACAGACACCTCACACTGTAAGCCATATCTGTAATCAAATAAGCGTTAAGTAGCTGACAAGATTGGGCAAGACATCCAAGCTTGATATTGTTTTTTGAGGATTTTTAAGTTTTATTTCCAAAAATAGAAGATTACTATTTTGGGAAACTTTCTTATTTTAGAAACTTTCTAAATTTAGTAACTTACTAAAAATAGAAATTTCTAATTTAATATTTTATAAATATTTTCGGGTTGGGTCACAAATTATAGGCCCAATTCTTGGCCCAAGACCATAGAATTCCAGCTGGCCCAATAATTTGACATAACCGATCCGGTTTATTAATTCTGGTCCAAGACCAAATTAACTATCAAAACCATCGGTTATTTACTAAACCAGACCAGCTCTAAATTATTTGGTCCAACCAAATCAAACTTAGACCAGCCTTCGGTTTAGGTTAAAATTCAATTTTTTTTTTGAATTTAAATCCGGTTTAACCATAAATTAAATAATACCGTGTATTAAATAATTTCCAGCAAACCGCGATTTGGGTTAACCGCTTGAACCACCAATTAAATTGGATCGGTTCAATTAAATCCAAAACCGGGAAGAAACACCTAGTGTTTTAGCCAATTTGATTTAACTTGCGGTTTTTTTAGGCTTTAAACACACAATTAACCGCCAATTTAATGGACCAGTTTAATCGATGTGGTTTTGGGCAACGAACCGCGAAGCTCGGTTTAACCGATTGACTATTCGCGGGACGTAAAATTCAACGGGCCAAACAATCGGATCCATGATCCAACTCGGCCCATTAACGCATCAAAGAAATTTTGAATATTCTACTCATGATCGACACACGCATAACACACGCACGATCCATTAATACACGGCCAATACACTTTTGCATTTCATTCAATTATCAACTCAGTAGCAACGTATTAGCAACATTACATAATTGAATCACTAGAAGACAAAACACAATAACCGGTTTATTAATTCTGTCAAGCACATGTGAATTTGGTTTAATAATAGAATGGAACTTTCAGATATTAACACGATCGATTATGCTATCTTATTAAAACGCTCGCAACACAATCGATTAACACAGCCGAGCCGATTAGGGTTTTATCATTGAATGTGCCATTCAATAATTAACAAGACAAAATCAAGCAGCCGATCAATAGTTTAAAGTTTTCATTAAACATTCATATGATCCAATTTCACAAGAAACCTAAAACCTGGCTCTGATACCACTGAAGGATTATTAGTGTTTCCAAGGTTCAATTTCCAAATTGCAACCTAACACAAATCCTTAAACAGATCTAGGTTCTTGGCAAAACGAATCATAAAACAAACCTGATCTTTACCTTTGCAGCGGAAATTGGTGGTAATGGTAAGATCAGATTAGAGCTGATAAGAATCGGCTCCTCCTCAGGTATCCACACGCTTACAAGCACGGATGGCTGCTAGACCGGATGGATGATCAACAGAGAGAGAGATTGGAGAGAGAGAGGGAGGCCACGCTATGGCTCATCCAACGCCAAAAACATATGACTTACCTAATGTTGAAATCTCTCCTTTTTATTAATCACTAATGGGCCCAAGTTTAATTAATTAAACTAATGGTCCATTAGACTTCTGGGCCCAAGACACAAATCAGACAAAAGCCCATTTGTTGTCTGCCCAACTCTCTATACAAATACAGTAAATGCCTTAGCATCTTACCGTATTAATTCCATCTTAACTTTCCCGTTAGCTATGGTGTGTGACCCTTTGGGATCATACAATACTGGTAATAAGTCCTAAACTTATAGATCAAGAGCGGACTCTAGCAAGCCATCATGATCACCCAGTATTTATGACTTATGTCTGATCTCGACACTTATCATACTTTCTAGAGATAGTACGGTAGATTTTGAATCGTTACTTAGTGACTGTAAATTCGCCTTGCAACGATCGTCGCCACTCGTGCAACGATCGTTGCTCTGCGATTTCACAGAGAAATTGCCGAGACTAATATCGTTTTATATTCTTGAATGCAGATGGCAACTCGCAGACAACCTCGCAAATGTAGAGCCACCGCAGCAGCAGATACAACTCACCATCACCCACCAGCTGAGTGGTTCCATCGAGACTCGGATCCACCTGCAGATTATCAGAGAGATCAAGAAGCAATACAGCCACCTTGGCCTAGAGCAGATCAGCTATTGATTCCGACGGGTAGAGTGTGGGGTAATAATATTGCTGAGTTCCTTAAGACTGATGAGTTCACAGAGAGGCCATTACTTAACCAGTGGGATGAGTATGACACATTGTTGTATAATGGTTGGTGTGGCATGACGCTTAAGCCGACCAAGTTTGCAGATTACTCGACTTGTAAGAGTCTGGGATCGATGAGCAGGTTCTTGCACTATGTAAGGGCATTGGTCTGGGGACAATGCCAATGCAGCCCTACGAGATGTACCCTGAGTTGGTAAGACAGCTGCTAGCCACTTGCAGAGTGATATACCCTATACCAGACAGCAGGAAGGCTTCAGGAGGTTTCTCTACCTTTGTGTGCTTAGGAGCCAGGTATCGGATTCCCCTTCTCGATATTTGTAGGATTTATGGATTCAGCACTGAGCCGACGCGCATTGGTATGTCACTTGAGTGGGATGTGGATGAAGCTCAGTATTTCTGGGAGTGTATCGGCATTGGTCGGTATAACTCGAGGACCACACCGGTGATTCAGTTTAGGCATCCGGTTCTTAGATACGTCTTGCGCATCTTGGGATCTACTCTGTTGTGCAAGTTTGAAGCCAACAAGATGCGTAAGACTGAGATAGAGATGTTGTTTATTGGACTGAGGGACCAGTTCGAGGATACTGTTCTGCGAGATCCCACTAAGGGACTCAACTTGGGAGCTGTCTTCGCTCACCATTTATGCGAGCTGCAGAAGAAGCCATTTGATGGTGTGGGAACTGAGAGAGTAGGGAGTCTGCTTACTCCCATTTTCAGACATTGCAGGATTCCCTTAGAGGGAACGGAGCGTAGTGACAGCTTGGAGTTCCTTGATTTCAGCCATCTGCAGTGTGCTACATGGCTGAAGGAGGGACGTGTGTGGGTCTATTATGACCCTGCCACAGAGAAGTGTGGTGTGGATCTTCCTGCTCCTGGTCTTACACAGATTGATACGCCGGATGCCTTGAGGTTCCAGCCTCCTACGAGTGAGCAGCGCAGAGTCCCTTCTATCGCTTATTGATAGGTGTAGTTTTATCCCTATTCTAAACTGCAAGTGCACAGTGATGTAGTTGTAGTACTTAGGGTATCGAAATCCACAGGGACTCTGGTCAACGACAGATAAAAACAGAAGTGATTAAACTAGGAGAAAGCAAAGATGATTAAACTAAAAGCAGAGCAGAAAAGTAAATCAGTAGCAGGCGAGTTTTGTGAGCAAGGAAGCGAAGCGTTAAGTCTAGGGAGTTCTCAGGAAATCAGGAACTCAAGCAATCAATCAGTCGAAATCCAATCAGAAACTGTTCTAGAACTCAAACACAGATATAGAATTAACCAAATTCCTTTGCGAGAATTCTCTAAGTCTAAGTGCAGCAAACCAAACTTTCGTTTGCGAGAACTAACAGATTAAACCAGCTTTAATTCCAAGTTTGATATGTTCACAATCTAATTAAACCAAACTTTCGTTTGCGAGAAGTTAAATTGCTTATCTAGGTTCTTTCTAGCTAAATTAACTAACTTCCGCTGCATTAATCAGCCTAACATCATAATCTAAGTGGCCAGTTCAGATTAAGCATTAAGAACAACCTAAACAAAGAACTAGCAGATATGAATCCCTACTGATTAATTAAACTATAACTCCATGAAATCCCTAATGAGAATCCCTAAACTTAACAGGTAATCTACTCAGACATAATCATCGAAACAGAAAATATCTTGAATAGAAAACCAAATATCATAAAACAAAGTAAAGATCTGGGGTTCAAAATCCTCTCTCTTTCGAGAGCAGGATCAGCCCCTAACTCTCTCTGAAAATAAAATAAGACTTAATGAAAGCGTAGCCTAAACAATGGCTTAAAAACTCTTATATAATGGTCTAAAGTCGGCTGGGGGTCTTTTTGCAAGTCTGGGAAGTTTCTGGGCAAAAACTGTAATTTCTGGAAAATGCAGATTTTTGGGCGCAGAACTGCGTCGACCTAGTGCAGAACTGCAACGATCGTTGCCCTGCAACGACAGTTGCACTGCTGCAACGACAGTTGCACTGCGAAAACGCAGCCAGTAAACTCTGTGAAGTCTCTAAATAGTGCAGAATTGCTCCAAATGCTCCCAAAACGTCCAATTAGGCTCTAGATGTCATTAAACCTGTAAAACACATGAAAAGACTCCAAAACATAATAAAAGACTCGATAAATAAGACATATACCATGGTTAAAACCGGTAAAATCCATGGTATATCAACTACCCCACACTTAGCTCTTGCTTGTCCTCAAGCAAGTAAAGAACTAAAGCATAAGAAAAGAAGTTTGAAAACACAGAAACTCATTTCGTCCTAGGAACTTTCACAATCTCATTCACTTAGTAAGTCACTGAAAACTTCCCTACAGAACTCAAGACCACAATGTACTTCCCCCACACTTAGCAACTGTCCCAAGTAAACTCCACAATCACATTCAAGCATTTAAATTCACCCTACTGACTTCTGCAAGTATTTAAGTGCGGTCTCACCTAAGGAGTATCGATCAAAGGGCACATGGATTCTTACCTAGTCAGCTCTAGACCACCATACTATCTTTCTCTAGTCTCTTTCTTCTCTTTCCCTTCTTTAACAACTGATTTTTCCCCATTGGGTATCATTTTATTTTTTTATCAGTGTTCTTCCCGTTATGGGGTGTACTTTGGACTCATTCCATGGATCACATGAGAGAAAATAGTGTTTGCTACCATTCCCATGACCACTTCGGAGTTAATAACTCATCCTTAGTTTATTATCTTTTTTTTTTTTTACTTTATAGAAGGGGAGAAGGGAACTAAATAGGATAGGTTGACAGGCTGTGTCAGAACTAACAAGGGAATCCGACACAAAGTATACCAAGCCCTTAGGTGAGAAATCTAAGTCAGTATTAAATTGAAGTCAGTAAAAGGATCCTCTGATACCTGAAGTGATGTGGGTGTTCCCAGTAGGTTGATCTGTGTCTGAGTTTTCTAACAGTCATAGAGGCTCTGCAAGTCTGTCCAATGGTCACTTAGTTCCTGTTCAAGCGAAAATTTTCCTCGAAAAATCATAGTTTCATACAAGGTTTGACTCAATAAAACAATGTTTTTGAAAAACTAAGAAAACAAAAGCGTGCGTCAGTAGCTTCCTCCCCCACACTTAAACTACACTGTCCCCAGTGTAATCGAAGCATGAGCTCGGTGAAAGAATAATCAAATTGAAGAACAAACCGAAAAGTTGCAGAATACTTACATGTCGTCGCCCTGCGTCGATCGATGCCACAAGGGTGTCGATCGATGCAAGGTGATTATCGCTCGCGGTTATTTAGATAACCGATGTCTGAACCGCAATTGAATCGGTAAACCACAAATCGTGACTGCATCTGTTGGAATTATGTCCAGTAATCTCTGTACTGTCTCTAGAAAGTAAGAGTATGTCAATGATCAGACATAAGTCATATAATACTGGGGGTCATGATGGCTTGCTAGAGTCCGCTCATGATCTATAAATCTTGGATTTATTGCCTTTATTATATGATCCCATATGGGTCACACGCCTAAGCTAACAGGAAAATGTGTAGGAACGGTTTAGCAGAAGTACGGTAAAAGTGCTAGGCATTTACTGTACTTAGAGAGAGATTAATGGGTCTGATTAAATCTAAGGGATTTAATCAGACTGGGAATTGGGCCCAAAAGCCCAAAAGAACTAGGCATAAGTTTTATAAATAAAACTTGACCTAGGTCTTATTTTTTCCTAAGCCCCTGCGCCGCCAACTCTCTCTCTCTGCGCCTCCCTCCTCTTCGGTCTAGCAGCCAATTCCTGTGCGTGCGTGTGTGAGCCTTTGGAGGAGCTATCTCTTGGTGGTTCTGCTGATCTCTGACCCGTACCTCCTCTTTCCGCTGCATAACAAGGTAACAGGTGAGATCCTTTATGATTCTGCAAGAGAACCTAGATCTGGCATGTTTAGATGAGTTTAATCTGAAGAATTGAATCAGGATTAACACTAAACAATCCTTCAGTGGTATCAGAGCCATTGGTTCTGTTAGGATTTCTTGTTTTAGAATCATGTTTAGGTTGTTTAGAAGTGTTTGGATCAATCTGTGCTTGAATTTGATTTGTAAAACACTTAAGAAACAATTGAAAACCCTAACTAAAAACCGCATGGACCAATCTCGGATTGGTATGTGTCGGATCGTCCGGATCGGGGAAGACGCACGAACCGATCGACAAGGATCGTGTTGCGTGGTCGCGTCCCGATCAGCGGATGGATCGCGTCCCGCTCGCGTGAGTTTCTCGTCCCGATCGTGTCATGATCGCGGCTGTACCGAGCGTCCCGAGCGTGATCGAGAGTTGGTCCGATCGGCTGAGCTGATCGCATGGATCGATCGTAAGGATCGATCGCATGGATCATCGGCGATCGCGTCCCGCCAACTCTCGGCCCGTACCGTCCCGATCACAACCCGCGTCCCGTCCCGTCCCGTCCCGCGCATGGCTTGCGGCTGTCCCGATCATTCACGATCGCGGTGATGCTTGTGGCCATGACCTAATGGTCGGTTCGTTTTGGTTTTGTGATGGTTCGGTTTAAGACATTAAAAAATCTTAATCGTCACGGTTTAATAATTACAGAGTTTATAATATTTATAAGTTCTGGTTAAACCGTGATAAGAAATCCAATGTCGAAAAAATTATTGGATTTAGTGCCTAAACCAGTGATTTTCTAATTTGATTTGGTTGGACCAAATAAATTGAGAAAATCTGGTTTAGTAAATAACCGGTTGACAATTGTGGTCATCGTAGTAATTAATTTTGGTTAGACCAATTTTAATGAACTAGACCGGTTATGTCATTTAATTGGGCAATTAGGTTATGTCTTGGACATGGACCAATTCTTGGGCCTCGGGCCAAGAAGTTAAAACAATTGGGCCAATTATTTGAGTATTTTCTTCAGATTTAATTTAAAATTCATTTATATAAAATTAAAATCGATTTTAAATTAATCTGTTTTTCAAAATCTGAAATTAGAAAGTTTCTTAAATTAGAAGTTTCTAGATTTGCATGTTTTGGATTTTAGGAAATTTCTATATTTAGAAAGTTTCCAATTTTAGGAAGTTTCCAATTTTAGAAAGTTTCCAATTTTAGGAAGTTTCCAATTTTAGAAAGTTTCCAAAATTAGTAGGTTTCCCAAAAAGGAAAGTTTCCCAAAATAGTAATGTTCTATTTTGGGATAAAATTTTAATAAACCTACAAACCTCAAACAATATCAAGCGTTGGATGTCTTGTCCAGTCTATGTCAGCTGTCGAAGCCCATTCAATTGTACTCATGGCCTTACAGTGTGAGGGTGTCTACTTTTGCGTGGGTAAGACGGTTTGTGATTCATAAATGTCATTGGGAGTCCCAGACATTAGTGATTACATGACTGTATAGTCTGGTTTTCTTGACTAGGCCATCGGGAGTCCCGGGCCTTGAGACATCAGAGTGGATTGGGCCTCGGGCCCAGATTCACAACCAAGAGTTATATCACGGATATAATTAGCCGAGATAGGGCTTACCGATATAAGCTAAGGTTGGGTGACGGCCAGTGGCCCACTTTAATCTTAGTTATATGTGGATCTTGGAATCATTATATTCTATTGAGGGTAACTGATGTTATTGAATATAATGCGAGATTAATCATATTAAAAATAATACGAGATTAATCATATTGAACATATTAACTAATAACCTTTTTATCTTATAATTCAGCTATGACTACTACAAGCACTCAAAACACATTCTCAATCCGGTCTGTTCTCGAGAAGGAGAAGCTGACTGGAACGAACTTCCTGACGTGGTCAAGGAACTTGAGGCTGGTCCTCAAGCAGGAGAAGAAGGATTATGTCCTTCGTGATCCCCTCCCCGAGAGGCCTCCTAACAATGCCGCCAGGACTCTGCATAATGCTTGGGAAAAGCATTCGTCAGATGAAAATGATGTCTATTGCCTGATGTTGGCGACCATGACTGCTGAGCTGCAAATGCATTTCGAGAGTGTGTTGTCGCCCATCGAGATAATGGCAAGCCTGAAATCGCTTTTTCAGGAGCAGGCAAGGACTGAGAGGTTCCAGACAGTTAAGAACCTCTTAGACTGTAAGTTGGCTGCAAATGCGGCAGTGAGTCCTCATGTCTTGAAGATGATGGGTTATCTCGATCATCTTCAGAAACTCGACTGCCCTATCAGCCAGGAACTTGCCTGCGACATCGTTCTGCAGTCTTTACCTGCAAGCTATGATCAGTTCATCCTGAACTTCAATATGCATGGCTTGAGTAAGACATTGCCTGAGCTTCACGGAATGCTCAAGACTGCAGAGCCCAACTTGAGGAAAGCCAAGGACCCCAATGTGCTCATGGTGCAAAAGGGCAAGGGCTTTAAGAAATCCTCTGCCAAGGACAAGGGAAAGGCTAAGGCTGTTCAAGTCTCGGACAAGGACACGCCAAAGCCCAAGCCCAAATCCAAGGCTGGGCCTACTGACATCTGCAGGTTCTGTAAAGAACCAGGGCATTGGAGGAGAGAATGTAAGAAATTCCAAGAAGGTCTAAAGGAATTGAAGAAGAAGACTCTCGAGACTTCTTCATCAGGTATTTTTGTTATAGAAGTTAATACAACTACTTCTGATAATACCTCATGGGTTATGGATACTGGTTGTGGGGCTCATATTTGTACTAATATGCAGGCACTCAGCAACAGTAGGAGGCTGAAGCAAGGACAAGTGGAGCTACGAGTTGGGAATGGAGCGAAAGTTCCTGCACTAGCTGTAGGCACATACTTGTTGTCTTTACCTTCGGGATTGGTTTTAGAACTCAATAATTGTTATTTTGTACCTGCGATAAGCAGAAATATTATTTCAATTTCTTTGTTGGATTTGGAAGGTTATGATTTTTCAGTTAAGAATAAATTATGTTCCTTCAATCGCAACAATTTGTTCTATGGTTGTGCCCCTCTTACGAATGGGCTTTACATACTTGATCAATCCGCGCCAATTTATAACATTGATACCAAACGGTTCAAACCTAATGAGGAGAACCGAACGTTTCTATGGCATTGTCGTTTAGGGCACATCAGCGAGAAACACATCAAGCGGCTCCATTCGAATGGACTTCTTGGCTCATTTGACTTTGAGTCATGTGAGAAATGCGAATCCTGCATGATGGGCAAAATGACACGGGCCCCCTTTAATAAACCTAACGAGAGGGCCAGTGACTTATTGGGCCTGATACACACTGATGTGTGTGGCCCAAAGTCCACAAATGCAAGAGGAAACTATCAGTACTTCATTACCTTCACTGATGATTTCAGTAGGTATGGATATGTTTATTTGATGAAACATAAGTCTGAATCGTTTGAGAAATTCAGAGAATTCCAAAATGAAGTACAGAACCAACTTGGCAAAAGCATTAAGGCTCTTCGGTCCGACCGAGGAGGAGAATACTTAAGCCAAGAATTCAGTGATCATCTGAGAGAGTGTGGGATCGTATCCCAACTCACTCCTCCTGGAACACCACAATGGAATGGTGTGTCTGAGAGGAGAAATCGGACCTTATTGGATATGGTTCGATCTATGATGAGTCACACAGACCTTCCAATATCCCTTTGGGGATATGCTCTGCTAACAGCAGTGTTCACTCTAAATAGAGCGCCATCAAAAGCAGTAGCAAAGACACCATATGAATTATGGACTGGAGAAGCTCCGGTGCTGTCTTATCTTAGAATTTGGGGTTGTGAAGCCTATGTCAAGAGATTGATCTCTGACAAGCTTACACCAAAGTCTGATAAATGCTACTTCATTGGTTATCCGAAGGAAACCAAGGCTTATTACTTCTATCTACGATCCGAGAACAAGATCTTTGTTGCCCGGGATTGTAACTTTCTTGAGAGGGAGTTTCTCTCTAAGAAAGACAGTGGGAGTAAGGTACTGCTTGAAGAAATTCAAGATGAACAGGATACTGCTCAACCTAATGAGGAAGAGCAGCAGGAGGACCTACAAGAAATTGTAGAGCCTGAACCTGTAGTACCTGAAGTTCGAAGATCCGGGAGGATCCGTCACGAACCCGAGAGATATCAAGGATTCCTCGTGACTGACTGTCATGATCTTCTGATCATTGATGGTGATGAACCATCGAACTTCAATCAAGCCATGATGGGCCCAGATTCCTCTAAGTGGCGTAAGGCCACTGATTCCGAAATGGACTCCATGTCGGTCAACCAAGTGTTTTCGTTGGTTGACTTACCCGCTGGTGTAAAAGCCATCGAGTGCAAATGGATCTTCAAGAAGAAGATTGACGTGGATGGAAATGTCCAGATTTATAAAGCCAGGTTGGTGGCAAAAGGTTTCAGACAAGTTCACGGTGTGGATTATGATGAAACCTATTCACCAGTGGCTATGATGAAATCTATTCGGATTCTACTAGCAACTGCAGCTTTTCATGATTATGAAATTTGGCAGATGGACGTGAAAACCGCCTTCCTGAATGGTATTCTGGAAGAGGATGTGTATATGACACAACCTGACGGTTACATAGATCCAAAGAATGCTGGGAAAGTATGCAAGCTTCATAAATCCATTTATGGATTGAAGCAAGCATCGAGGAGCTGGAATCTTCGTTTTGATGAAGCGATCAAGCAATTTGACTTCATCAGAAACGAAGAAGAACAATGCGTGTATAAGAAAACTAGTGGGAGCAAAATAGTATTTCTTATTCTGTATGTCGATGACATATCACTTCTCGGAAACGACGTTCCAATGCTGAAGTCGGTAAAGGACTGGCTTGGAAGTTGTTTTTCCATGAAAGACATGGGTGAAGCCGCATACGTTCTTGGAATCAGGATCTACCGGGATAGATCTAAAAGGCTGATAGGCTTGTGTCAAGATTCATACATTGACAAAGTCCTGCATAGATTCAGCATGGCAGATTCCAAGAAGGGCTTCACGCCAATGGTACATGGCACAACGCTAAGCAAGAAGCAGAGCCCTACGTCGGCTGCTGAGCTTGAGCGCATGAAGAATATTCCTTATGCATCTGCAATAGGATCTATCATGTATGCCATGATCTGTACTCGTCCTGATGTTGCTTATGCATTGAGCATGACGAGTAGGTACCAGTCAAATCCAGGTGAAAGCCACTGGATTGCCGTCAAGAATATCCTGAAGTATCTAAGACATACTAAGGATAAGTTCTTGGTGTACGGTGGAAGTGATGTGCTTGAAGTCAGTGGATTCACGGACGCAAGTTTCCAGACAGACCAAGATGATTTCCGGTCACAGTCCGGTTATATCTTTTGTCTGAATGGCGGTGCAATCAGTTGGAGAAGCTCCAAGAAAGACACCGTTGCTGATTCCACTACAGAAGCTGAATATATCGCCGCTTCAGAAGCAGCGAAAGAAGCTGTTTGGATACGAAAGTTCATCATTGAACTAGGTGTGATACCCAATGCGGCTGAGCCCCTGGCACTGTTTTGTGATAACAATGGTGCTATTGCTCAGGCAAAGGAACCAAGATCACACCAGAAATCCAAGCATGTGCTAAGAAGATTTCACTTGATACGTGACATCATCAATAGAAAGGAAGTCAGGATCAGCCGAGTTCAGACAGATGATAACGTCGCTGATCCATTGACAAAGCCGCTCCCAAGACCTAAGCTCGAGTTCCTAACTGAAGCTGTAGGCATTAGAGACATTGAAATGTAATCTAAATTTGAGTGGGAGTTTGAGGGCTTTATTTAGTTATTGATATGTTCTTGTAAAACATTTTATGATGTTTAATGAAATTATTATTTCAAGATTATTTTAACTGTGATGAAATAATCGTTCCAAAGTGATATGAACCATTTTATAGGTCATCGAAGTAAGTGACTTGATCTTGAGTTATCAAAGTCATTTAGCTTGATCATGAGACCCTATGTTTGATAGATGGCTTATATCATCATGTCCCTAGTCGAAGGTTGTTGAAATTGGAACACCAACAACCGCGTGAGACTAGATTGGTATGTGACTTATGACAAAGTCTCAGGATGTCATAGATGCACGGCATCAAAGTCAGTACATAGGTGTATGTTGGGTACATACGACCGGAAAAGACCCGCTTATAAGAACTCTTCAGGATATTTATATATGTGTCATAAGAGATTCTTACTACGACTATAGAGTATAGTCCTTAGACCTGAGTTCGCATGCATGTGACTGCACATGAACTAATGCACTTTGATCATTGTCTAACACTTTCGTTAAGCGATAGTTATAAGGACCCTGTTTGGGTGTATTATGAAATGAGTAGTTTACAGTGATGGAACAAGACGGGATTTGTCCCTCCAATATAAATGGAGTGAATATCTCTAGGCCAATCGGAGATTTGAATACTGGAAAATGCATGGACATGCTCAAACGGACTGTCCCGAGTCGTTTGGATTGTCAGTATCAAATCAGAGTCCGATGAACAAGATTAGGCTTTATAAGGATGACACTCATCTTGCCTTATGACTAACCGAGATATTGAGACAAAAGGATTATGAATACAGAGATTCCAGTTCAAGTGGGAGATTGTTGGAATTATGTCCAGTAATCTCTGTACTGTCTCTAGAAAGTAAGAGTATGTCAATGATCAGACATAAGTCATATAATACTGGGGGTCATGATGGCTTGCTAGAGTCCGCTCATGATCTATAAATCTTGGATTTATTGCCTTTATTATATGATCCCATATGGGTCACACGCCTAAGCTAACAGGAAAATGTGTAGGAACGGTTTAGCAGAAGTACGGTAAAAGTGCTAGGCATTTACTGTACTTAGAGAGAGATTAATGGGTCTGATTAAATCTAAGGGATTTAATCAGACTGGGAATTGGGCCCAAAAGCCCAAAAGAACTAGGCATAAGTTTTATAAATAAAACTTGACCTAGGTCTTATTTTTCCCTAAGCCCCTGCGCCGCCAACTCTCTCTCTCTGCGCCTCCCTCCTCTTCGGTCTAGCAGCCAATTCCTGTGCGTGCGTGTGTGAGCCTTTGGAGGAGCTATCTCTTGGTGGTTCTGCTGATCTCTGACCCGTACCTCCTCTTTCCGCTGCATAACAAGGTAACAGGTGAGATCCTTTATGATTCTGCAAGAGAACCTAGATCTGGCATGTTTAGATGAGTTTAATCTGAAGAATTGAATCAGGATTAACACTAAACAATCCTTCAGCATCGACCGATGCACTATATGTGTCGATCGATGCAGTGCGATTCTGCATGTTTCTCACGGCTCTGAACACACTTAAAAGAAAAATCAAAACACCAAAATCAAAACGAAAAAATGAAAATAAAAATGAACCTACTAGTGGGTTGCCTCCCACTCAGCGCTTGTTTTTAGTCATTAGCTTGACTATTGGAAAGAGATTGGATTCATGGTGGTTTCAACAGAGACTTTGAGTGTCTCTGTGAATATCTCTTCATCCAAGGAGGTGTATAGGCATTATGATCATGAGGCTTTCCAAGGAAAGAGAAATCAGAATCAGGGCGGGAGCGAAGCTTGGGCGGTCTACTGTGTTTTCCTGCATTCAAAACAATGTGATCAGAAGGTTTAATCTTAGGTGATTTGTACCTTACCTTTGATGCAGATCTGATGTTTAGGGCTTTCTGCTTATGAGCAGTTGCAGGTACTGAAGATGTTAGAGCAGGTTCAAGAGGAACTGCCATCTTCTTCTTTCTACTATCAGATACTGTAGTTCCACCAATCTGAACTTCTTCTTTCAGATCACCTTCAGTGGAGATCATCTTCTTTGCATGAACTCGCGAAGCTTCAACTGGTGGTATTTCATTCACCTTCTTATCCATCACTTTCATGCAGTTAGCCACTTCTAGCTCTTGTCTGGAAGGTTTAGGAACCTTAGGATATGGCATTGGGGGCTTGTAAGCTCGTTCTGGCACTGTTGCAGGTTTCTAGACATGTGTGTGTTCTGTGTCGATCGTTGCATAATATGTGTCGATCGATGCAAGGCGATTCTGTTTCTCGAAAGAACTCGAAATTGCCGTCAGAATGGCGTGTCGATCGTCACTAAGGGGGTGTCGATCGATGCATGTATCGGGCAGACAATATTCATCCAGAAAATCCGAGATTATGCTCTCTTCTTCACCTAGCAACTCAATCTCATCCTTTAAGGTCACAGCTTTGATGGATCTACACTGTTCAGCTTTCCTAGCTTCATTATGCCTTTGTATTGCTCCTTCCGTCTGCTGAACTTGGATATCTAGCTTCTTCAAATGTGTGCTTAAGTATTCAAGCTTCGCATTCAGACTTTCATGTATAGCTTCCAGGTTCCTGTCGAAGTTTGCAGCAGTCTTAGCCTGATCCTCTAGCAACTGCTCCATCATGGCTTCTATCATGCACTCATAAGCTCTGTTTTCTTGGAATCCATAATCTCTGGTGAATGAATAGGAGCCATAGCCTCTGCAAAACGAGTTATTCTGCTGATTTTCCGACATCCGTCCCATCATTCCCATCATTCTTTCGCGATGTGTCGATCGATGCAGAGTAGCGTCGATCGATGCAAGCTCGAGAATGCAACGATCGACACAAAGGACCGTGTCGATCGATGCAGGGCGATTCTAGGCGTACCTGAAACGCAAAAATAGAAAAAGAAAAAAATTAGTAGCAAAAAATTAAAAACGAAAATCCTAGTCTAAACCCTAAGTTCAAATCTATCGAGGACTCAAAAGAGTCCCCGGCAACGGCGCCAAAAACTTGATAGGTGTAGTTTTATCCCTATTCTAAACTGCAAGTGCACAGTGATGTAGTTGTAGTACTTAGGGTATCGAAATCCACAGGGACTCTGGTCAACGACAGATAAAAACAGAAGTGATTAAACTAGGAGAAAGCAAAGATGATTAAACTAAAAGCAGAGCAGAAAAGTAAATCAGTAGCAGGCGAGTTTTGTGAGCAAGGAAGCGAAGCGTTAAGTCTAGGGAGTTCTCAGGAAATCAGGAACTCAAGCAATCAATCAGTCGAAATCCAATCAGAAACTGTTCTAGAACTCAAACACAGATATAGAATTAACCAAATTCCTTTGCGAGAATTCTCTAAGTCTAAGTGCAGCAAACCAAACTTTCGTTTGCGAGAACTAACAGATTAAACCAGCTTTAATTCCAAGTTTGATATGTTCACAATCTAATTAAACCAAACTTTCGTTTGCGAGAAGTTAAATTGCTTATCTAGGTTCTTTCTAGCTAAATTAACCAACTTCCGCTGCATTAATCAGCCTAGCTAACATCATAATCTAAGTGGCCAGTTCAGATTAAGCATTAAGAACAACCTAAACAAAGAACTAGCAGATATGAATCCCTACTGATTAATTAAACTATAACTCCATGAAATCCCTAATGAGAATCCCTAAACTTAACAGGTAATCTACTCAGACATAATCATCGAAACAGAAAATATCTTGAATAGAAAACCAAATATCATAAAACAAAGTAAAGATCTGGGGTTCAAAATCCTCTCTCTTTCGAGAGCAGGATCAGCCCCTAACTCTCTCTGAAAATAAAATAAGACTTAATGAAAGCGTAGCCTAAACAATGGCTTAAAAACTCTTATATAATGGTCTAAAGTCGGCTGGGGGTCTTTTTGCAAGTCTGGGAAGTTTCTGGGCAAAAACTGTAATTTCTGGAAAATGCTGATTTTTGGGCGCAGAACTGCGTCGACCTAGTGCAGAACTGCAACGACAGTTGCACTGCTGCAACGACAGTTGCACTGCGAAAACGCAGCCAGTAAACTCTGTGAAGTCTCTAAATAGTGCAGAATTGCTCCAAATGCTCCCAAAACGTCCAATTAGGCTCTAGATGTCATTAAACCTGTAAAACACATGAAAAGACTCCAAAACATAATAAAAGACTCGATAAATAAGACATATACCATGGTTAAAACCGGTAAAATCCATGGTATATCACTCATCCGCTGGGAGAGCCTTCTACACGAGCTTCTACCTCCTCTGCACCTGCACTTGCTGACCCTGTTGATGATATTGGCCCTTTTCCCGAGCCAACGATGCCTTATGGTAATATGTCTGAGGCAGAGTGGAGAGAGCATTCAGATGGTATTCTACGGGTCGTTTGGAACTTCATGCGTACATGCACTTGCAGGAGACAGCCACAGATACATCATCCAGGAACTTCTAGATGCAGACGACGATCTCCAACTCCCGGTTCTTCGAGTGGTACTGATCGCATAGCTGACATGGATGACGAGTGATTGAGTATTGGCATCACTAGACTACGGTTCTTGTATTTCTTTTTCATTTTTTCTTTTGCACTTTTTCTTTTGATTTTCTTAGGATGTTTATGTTTGGATGATGTGTTTGCTTTGAGATTATCAGTTGCTTTGATTTTGCCTGTTTTCAGTATTTTTCAGCTTGCAGGTTCGAAAATTTGGATTTTCTTACGGACTAACCTGCTAACTTGCTGACTAATCCGAGAAATCGCAATGCGTCGATCGACACAACCTGTGTCGATCGTCACAACACGAAAGAAATCGCATTGCAGCGATCGTTGCGGTCTTGAGCAACGATCGACACACGACGAAATATCGCCTAGCAACGGTCGATGCATTTATGCAGCGATCGATGCATGTGCGACAGAGGTAAAAATAAGACAGAACTCAACACATCCATTAACAATTTTTGCTTTCTTTTGCCAACCCTTAGCTTAACACTACTGGGGACAGTGTGTTTCAAGTGTGGGGGAGGTAGCTACTGACTTTATCTTTCTGTTTTCTTAGAGTCAGTCCGTTTTTCAAAAAAATTTGGTTTTATTGAGTCAAAACAAGTTTAAGTAAGAAACAGTGAATTTTTGAGAAGATTAACAACATCTTGCAGGAACTTAAGTAACCATTGGGATGAAGTTGCAAGATCTATCTATGACTATTAGAAAACCCCATCACAGATCAACCTACTGAGAACACCCACATCACTTCAGGTATCAGAGGATCCTTTTACTGACTTCACCTTAATACTGACTTAATTTTCTCACCTAAGGGCTTGGTATACCTTGTGTCGGATTCCTTTGTTAGTTCTGACACAACTAGTAAACATGTCCGAGTATGGTTCCCTTCTCCCCTTCCATAAAGTAAAAAAAAAGTAATAAACTGAGGATGAGTTAGTAACTCCGAAGTGGTCACGGGAGTGGTAGCTACAACTATTACCTCCTGTGCGATCCATGGAATGTGTCCAAAGTACACCCCTTAACGGGAAGAGCACTGATAAAAAAAATGATACACAATGGGGAAAAATCAGAATGATAAGGAAGGGAAAAGAGAAGAAAGGAACCAGAAAAAGATAGTATGGTGGTCTAGAGCTGGCAAAGTAAGAATCCATGTGCCCTTTGATCGATAATCCTTAGGTGAGACCGCACTTAATATGCTTAAGAAGACAGTAGGGAGAATTTGAATGCGTGAATGTGATTGTGGAGTTTACTTAGGACAGTTGCTAAGTGTGGGGGAAGTACATGTTGGTCTTGATGTCTTGCGGGTGATTCTTTCAGTGGCTTACTAAGGGGAATCTGAGTGTTGTTGATTCTAGGATGAAAAGAGTTTCTGAAAGTATTCAAACCTCTTCACCATGTTTTGGTTCTTTACTTGCTTGAGGGCAAGCAAGAGCTAAGTGTGGGGGAGTTGATATACCATGGATTTTAGGCATTTTAACCATGGTATATGTCTTATTTATCGAGTCTTTTATTATGTTTTGGAGTCTTTTTAGTATGTTTACATGTCTAGGTATGTTTGGAGCGGAATTGGACATTATGGTGCATTTTGGAACATTTTGGATATTTAACCCGAGAGGAAGATTTCACTGTCAAATTCACAGACCTGTGTCGATCGACACATCTTGTGCAACGATCGACACAAGGTCGACGCAGACAAATTCTCGGCGTTTAATGAGAAGAGTTTGGATATTGTAACTTTGCCCAGAAGTTCCTTATAATTACAAAGAATCCCCAGCCGACTTTAAACCATTATATTAGGTTTTACAGCCACTTGTTTAGGCTACGCTTTCATAACTAAATTTTATTTTCAGAGAGAGTCTGAGGGGCTGGTTTTGTTCTCGAAAGAGACTTGATTTCGAACTGTTCTTATTCTCTTGATTATTCTATGATATCTATTTTGACTATGTTTTCTGTTATGATTGCTATGTCTGAGTAGATCTCTTGTTAGGTTAAGGATTCTCATTAGGGATTTGAAGGAATGTTAGATTAATTGATTGAGATTTATCATCTAGTTCTTCATATAATCTGTTCTTAATGCTTAATCTAGACTGGCCATTTAGATTATTGATTCTAGGTTGATTTACGCAACGACAGTTGATTTATTTAACTAGATCTGATTAGGTGAGCAATTTGTCTATTCGCAAAGGAATTTGGTCTAGAGAAATTGTGAACGAACGAACTTGGAATTAATGCATGTTTAGAACTCTAGGATTCGCAACGAAAGTTGGTCTGCTAGGTTGTTAGACATAGATAATTATCGCAGCGACAGCTGGTTAGTTTTACCTTCGTGATTCTAGTTCAAGAACGCTATAGATTGAATCTGATTATCTGTTATCTGATTTCCTGATATCCTGAGAACTCCTGAAACATGACGCCTTCGTTTGATTGCTTACATCCACCTCGCTTAATTTGTTTACTTGCTATTTCGTTTACTGCTTTACAAATCTGCTTTGCTTAGTTTAATCTGAATTACTTATAATCTATCATGTGACCGGAGTCCTTGTGGATTCGATACCCTAAGTACTACAACTACATCACTGTGAACTTGCAGATAGAATAGGGATTAATTCTTGACCTATCATTGTCGAGAGCTCGTCCTTAGCAACATCTTCTCGTGAGGTGGAGTACTAACTGCTGAATTTCTATACGAAATTGTTCGACCTAGACACGAACAATCAAAAGATCAAGTTAATTTCCGAATTATAAATAATCAACCAGAAAATAGAAGCGGATAAAAAAAGTCTTACTTGATCTGCTCTGACCTGTGATACGAAGAGGACCTACGACCCTGGCTAACGTATCCTGAGGAACTGGCGGGAGCTGGATCCCTCAAGAGAGTTGCGGTCAATTTTGAGGAGGTCTTTGGGGTTGAGAACCTAGGGCAGCTCGTATGCGCTCTAGGGAAAATGTATCCCAATTAGTGCTACCTCTTCTTAATCGTACAATAAAGTTCTCCGTCTCACAATCTAGAGGCAGTGAGTCAGGAGTTTCTAGGAAAAAAAATGTGTTAAACCGTTAATAGATTTTGAGAAAGTAAATTTTATAGAACTAAAATCCCTATATCTAACCGACGATGTGCCCATCGCGTCATGATCACTGAGAAGTCGATTTCTACTACAGACACTTTGTCCACTTTGAAGAAAAAATAGCAATCTCGCCAAGTGTCCCGTGGGAGGGTCACCTCCAAGATCTTCCCATGACGAGGAGAATGATAGTATTTTCTCAGGGCCTTGACGTTGTATTTGACTTGGCACAACGATAAAAGATTCTCGACGACAAACTCAATACCTTGATCAAAAGATCGGACTCCGAAGCCGATGACATAACGAACAATGTTGGGGGACATCTGGGGAAACGCCTGCTGAAGCTTCGCCATAACACATGACACAAGGCGAGGAATCGGGAAGAAAAGCCCGCACTTGTCGAAGTAAGCGTAGGAGTTACAAAAGTAAAACCATCTCCTCATCCGCTCGAATACAGAATTTTTCCCGGAGCTTCTGCAAATAACGCAGAATCAGAGTTGATGCTCGGTGAGGACCTTATGGTTCCGTCGATGAAATGCTGCTGATCGGTTTGTTCTTAGGCTCCATTAAAAGCTTTTGATTCCGGCGAGAAGAAAAAAGAAAGAGTTTCTAGAGAGAGAATGAAGACTACGGAAACTTTAAAAATAGAGGAACGGTGCGAAAAAAATATAATGAATAAAAAGGGAGAAGGAAGTTACCTTGCTAAGTAGTGCGATCGTATTGAAAAACATGAAGGTCTAACTTCTTCTTTTAAAGCAAATTAATGATTACTCTTCTTGAGATCGTCGGGATCTTCCGTATCCCACAATCCTAACCGTTCATTTTGAAAAATGATTCGGATGCGATAAGTCTGAGTAGACTAGTGAGAGAGTTCAAGAATATAGGGGTTCCTCATCTCGCCTCATCTAGATTATCGATTTTGAACCACTAATTACGGATCAAAGGTGTAGGATTTAATGACATTTCCACAGATCGAGGTCGAGTAATATTTGTATAGATCGTTCATCTCAACTATCCGCTAACAGACAGGATCGATGATAGATATTATCATCATCATTATTGCTCTGAAGATCAAGGTTCACGCTCCAAGGTTGAGGAAATCTTCCCTAACTTTGCATCTTGATTGTTCGTTCCTAACATGATCAACGGCAAAAGGCGAGGTAATTATTAATCACCAAGATTAAAGACGGCGCGCAGCGACGCGATGTTTACCGCCCATCAGTCTCGACTTGTCAAACTAATAGGCTGGGGAGCAATTGTTGGTGCTGGATTTAACCAAAAAACCCGAACAATAAAATAGACCAGGCCCATATTCTATCCCAAATATAGATTTCGTTTGTCTTGGCCCAAGAGTGAAGGATCGTCGAAGCCCATGAAGATGAGAGTTCGGCATCGTCAGTTCCTAGGTTGAGTTTGTCAGGAATGACTCTCCAGCCATTTAAACAGATCCCAAGAATCATGGAAATGGAGAGATCCTCGCTAACGGAAACCAATAGAAAGATCGGAACAAGAAAGGAGAGGTTTAAGTATAAAAGAAGTAGATCATCATCCAAGAGAAGGATCTGAAAATTATCCGACTAAACACTTTGACTAGAAATATTCAATCACATTCTTTGTATACATTCGATCAAATCATTGCATAAATTATATCTCGACATTCAACCTAAATACATCCTTGATTCATAGGAAATATATATTATTTCTATCTAAAGTCCAAATCCACGTTTATACAAATTGTGGTGTGAATCATTGAACTCACAGTTTGGTGAAGAAAAATGAAAAAGTGATCCAATCCAAAAATGAATTGTTATGTTTAGTATTGTGCCCCTAGCTTAATTAAAAACGTTTCTAGATCCGCCCTTATAAAGCCTTAGAAATTTTCTGAAGGATCTCTATAACACTCGTCTCTTAGGATTTCTAACACAACTATTCAACTTCCACACTAACATCCACAACCTCATAAAACATACCCACTTTATTATCTCAACTTAAACGTCTTATAATCCAATTTCAAAAGAAAACCTAAAAGTAATCCAAAAGAAACAACTTATAGTTTTTTTTTAAAACAGAAAAAGAATACCCATGACTTCTCTAAAACATAGCACCAGGCCCGTTCAGTTACTACTACAACTCCTTGGGAAGTACCTGTAAGACAGAAGAGGAGTGATTAATCGGATTAATCCAGTGAGTGCAGGTCCAAGAGACCCATGAACTCTTCTCATTCAAACATAATATCAAACACAAGTCCTAAGCTAATAAAACCTTGCAAACATCACCTCGAAAGGCTCTTAGGAAACAATCAGGACACCTACTTTTACTTGACTCCCCACTTGTTCTTCATCAAGCCTATCGTTTGTACACTCATTGTCCCTATATTGGCTGAAACACTGTCAGATCTAATCTCCCTTGCCCAACCAGGTGTGTGCATCACTGCACAATCACACTATGCCTAAAAGAATGTGAAAGTTATGTGTATTATTGATAGAATAGTAGTGTATGTATACAAGGGATTTATAATCCTATTCTAAATTGAAATATGATATTAAGATACTCACATAATCTTATGAAATATGTATTTAAGATATAATGTATATTCTAATACCCTCTCTCAAGTTGGCGGTGAAACATATTGAATTTCCAAATTGGAGAGAAGATAATGAAAAACACGTGAAGGAATAGTCTTTGTAAGACGATCAGTTTATTTCTCTTTATTAGAAATGTGGATAGTCTTGATTAGTCCTTCGTCTATGGCATTCCGAACTAGATGGAAATCGATCCAGATATATTTGGTTTGCTCATGAAAAACAGGATTCGCGAGATGTATAGCAGATTTTATATCACAGTATACGAGCATGGGATCCGGATGAGAAACTCCAAAGGAACCGAGAAGCTGCTTGAACCATTTCATCTCACAAAATGTAAAAGACATAGTGTGATATTTAGCCTCAGAAGAGGACATTGAAACTGTTTTATGCTTCTTGGTCTTCCAAGAAACCGGAGATGACCATAAGAGGAGAACATACACACTTAAAGAGAAACAATAAAGAGGAAAACCAGCCTAATCAGATTCACAAAATGATTTGAAGTAAAGAATCAGCGCAGAGGAGTACGTCTTGACCCGAACAACCTCTGAGGTAGCGCATAACATGAAGTGTTGCATGCCACTATTCATGTAGATGACACTTCATAAACTGAGAGAAAACTTGAACGATGTAACTGAGTTCACTAGTGGTGAGGGAAATCTTATGGTTCAGCTCGGTAGGAACTGGAAAACGATTACACCCCAAAAGACTTGTTTCTACAATAATATCAAGTGCATACTAACGCTGAGAAAGGAGAATGTCGTCTTTAGTGCGAGCAACCATGATACCGAGAAAGTACTTCAACTTGCCCAAGTCTTTCATGTCAAAGAAACGGTGTAAGTAGTTCTCCAAATGCTGAAGTATAGAGATATCATTCCCAGACACAATGAAATCATTTACGTAGATTAAGATGTGCAAACCAACCGATCCTCGATCGTAAGAGAAGAGAGAATAGTCGGCTTTGCTCTGATTGAATTCATATGTGAGAATAGCAGTATGCCCTTTAGCGAATCAGCATCTTGGTGCATGTTTTAAGCCTTAGAGAGACTTTTTGAGAAGACGTACATTAGTGGGATCATAACTCTGAAACCTAGTCGGTATTTTAATATAAAATTCTTCGTGGAGATCACCATGAAGAAAATCGTTGTGTACCTCCATTTGATAGATTTCTCATTGTTTTCAGCTGCAATTTCCAGCATGACTCGAAGAGTTGTAGGTTTCGTGACTGAAGAAAATGTATTTGTGTAGACCATACCTTCTTTTTGTCTATTGGACACAAACAATATGAGATTTTTGCCCGTTTGAATTATATTTGAGCTTGTACACCCATTTACTCCCATTTGCACACTTTCCAGTGGTAATTTTTTAATAATCCATGTTTTGTTGTCCTCCAAATCGTTGATTTCCTAACGCATCGAATCTTTCCAAACGTCAACTTGAACAACTTCTTTGTACAATGCTGGTTCCACATTCGTGATTACTGACACTAGGAAAGCTCGATGTGTTTCTGAAAAAATTTCTTCAAAAATAAAATCAGAGAGAGGATATAGCAAGTTACCTTGCTTATTACCTTGACCAGAGGTAAGAGGATCTGAAGTAGAGGAGGATCGAGCGAGAGAATAATGTATTACATTAGAGGTTTTGTCAACAATGTAGTCTTTAAGAAGAACTGAGAGGAGCTTTGGACGATGACCCCGACCTAGTAATTCTGGTAGTCCTAGAGAAGCAGTAGGTGAATATGAAGTTTTAGTTGTAGCCGGAGGTAGTGTCGTTGCAGTATCGGACTGCCACTGGGGCTGAGTTTTCAGACCAAGAGAGAGAATCCAGTTGATGAGAGGGTAAAGTAGGTGAAGTAGTTTTTGTTGAAGCGGAAGGAAATGGAGATTTGACGCCTGTAATGCTAAAGGTAATAAAACTTGGGGTGTCCAGACCTCAAACATTGCCAAAGAATCTTCGAACGGTATAATTGTATCCCTTGTTTCGGGTAATCCTAGAAACTTGGTTTCCAGAAACAAAACATCACGACTGGCAAAGAATAATCCTTTGTTGATGTCATAAGGGTGCGAACCGACAAAGAGACATTTTCTGCTCCTATCACCAAACTTGTCTTTATCGCGAGCATAACAAAGGCAACCAAAGATACGTAGTGAGTCAAAAGGAGGAGGAGAGCCATGTAACATTTGATACGGTGTTTTCTCATCTAGAATTGGTGTTGGTGTGTGATTGATGAGCTGAGCTGCGGTGAGCACACTTTCTCCCCAGAACGTGATTACAAGTCAAGCTTGAAAGAGACATGCACGCGCAACATTGAGAAAATGTAGATGTTTGCATTCAAGCGCATCCATTTTGTTGAGGCGTGTCAACGCAAGATGTTTGGTGAAAATTCCATTGTCGCGAAAGAAAGCAGACAACACCATAAACATCACGAGTTTGCTTTGTTTTAAAACAAATATCACAAGTAGAGATGTGTTTAGAAACATTTTTAGAATTCCTAAAAGCTAGTAATGTAGATAAAACTGCAAAAGTTGAATGTCCGAGTTGTCGATGCTAAAGATCTGGAGGAGGTGTCTTCTCACGAACATAACTATTAACTTGAGCAACAGAAACCCTCGTAGAATAATACACTCCTCCTCTATCTCTTCACCTCCTCCAATCAAAGTCCTCGTAATGCAGTCCTGCAAAACGCAAAGTGTATCAGCAAATATAGTGATGTCTCATATTTGTTTGAAGAGATTGGAAACAAAAATAAGGGTGCAACTGAAGTTGGGAACACATAGAACGTTGAGCAGCGCATAGTATTTGTTAAGTGACAGTCCCGGAGTGTGATACGTGAATTCCGTCCTCATGCCGTCCTCAGGAAAGATAACCGCAGACCGCGAAATTTTGAGGCCATCGTGAAGTAGACTCGTATCACGTGTCATGTGATGTGAGGCACCAGTATCAATAATGACATCATATATCATAGGTTTACCAGAGAGTCGTTCAGTAGTCTGAGATTTTTGATTTTGAAGAAGATTCAGAATCGCAGCTTGTTGTTCCACAAATGGCAGGGAAGAGGAAGATGACTTTGTAGAAGCGAGACGAGATGCGTTTATACAACCTCGTCCACGTGATGACGAACATCGACCGCGTCCATGCGTACTTGATGAAGGATGTGAACAAAGATCCTTGAGTTTTTTTTTGTTCATGTCACCATCTGGATAACCATGGAGAGTAAAGCATTTTGAATTTTCATGACCTTTCCAATTGAAATGAGAGAAAAAACGGTTAGGGTCACAGCTTCTTGTAGTTACAAAAGCTGCAATTTTGGGTTGAGGTTGAGTTGATTCATTGCGAACTGTGAACCACCCTACGGCCTCTTGCCTAATTTCGTTTCATCGCATAGTCAGAATATGTTGTTCTTCATGAATGAATCATGATTAAACTGTAAGGTAAGGGATCTTCATCGATGATCTGAGATCGTATAGCACTAATCGTGACTTGTCTAATCCGAAAATGAATTTATTTACTCGTGCGTCTTCTCGATATTTTTCTAGTGTAGATGAGGCGGCGCAAGTACAAGGACATGAAGTTGTTATGTTTTTGTATTCATCCCACAACTTTGTAAGTCGTCCGTAGAATTCCAAAACGGTTTGACCGTCTTGTTGCAGTTGTTGATTTCGTCGAGAAGTAGATGTTTATGAACTCTGTTCTTCACAGAAAAATGAAGTTTAAGAGATTCTCAAAGCTTATAAGCATCAGGTAAGTGCGAAACCGTGGACCGCAGCTGTGGATCGATGGAGGTTCGGAGCCATCCAACAATCTTGGAACTTTCCGCAATCCACTTTTCAAGATCAAGATTCGTTGTAGGCTTGACGATTGAACCGCCGATGAACCCGATTTTTGTTTTGCTTGTAAAGAGTTCCAAAACTCAATCACTCATTCATAGTAATTATCTTCACGAAGGAGATCGGAGTGATGAGAGAACCCGTATTATCGGAAGGATGTAGTGTATAAAACAACTATGTAGAAAGAGCAGCATCGTTGCCAAGAGTAGAGGATGTGGAGGTTTTATCAGTCATGATTCAAACCTAGGAGTATATAGAAATAGTAGTAGTATTTCAAGAACAACTTTGCAGAGATTTCGAAAAGTTGATACGAAACTAGCCGTAAAAAATAAAGTAAAGAAGAAGAGAGATTAGGTCAAAGGATTTTTGGCTTTGTGATAGGTTCTAAGTTTTACCCTATTCTAAACTGCAAGTGAACAGCAATGTCAAGTAGTATATAGGGTTATCGAATCCACAGGGACACTTGGTCTCAATAGAAACAGAAACGTAGAGATTAAACTAGAAATAAAGCAAGTAGTGAAGTAAGTAAATTGCGTTGCAAGAAAGTAAACAGTAGCAGGAATCGGTTTTGTAAGCAATAAACTAAAAGCGTCAAGCCTAGGGTATTCTCAGGAAATCAGACAAGCAGACAAGCTAATCAGTCAGGATCAAATTAAACTCAGTTCTAGAACTCAAATCACGGAAATAGAGTTAACCAAATCTCTTTGCGAAAACTCTCTAAGCCTAAGTGCAGTAACCCAAATCTCTTTGCAATTACTAACAGATCAAACTAGCATTAAGTTCAAGTTCGATATGTTCACAATTAAACTAAGCCAAATCTCTTTGCGAATAATTTAATTGCTCACCCTAAATAGTTCAGATTCCTAAACCCCACTCTCGTGACGTATTTAGCAACCTCAGATCTAGATTCTAATTGATCAGGTTAGAACTAGCTTTAAGCACAATTTAGTTTGAAGAACATTCTAATCATGTGAATCCTAACTGAATTAAACAAGTCTAGCAAGTCATCAAACCCTAATGAGAAACCCTAAACTCAACTATGGATCTACTCAGACATGATTAATGAAAACATAATCAAAGAAATAATAGATTGCATATAAGAAATTAAATAGATAAAGGGGGTTCGAAATCTTCTCCAAAATAAGTGAATACAGGAAATAGATCAGCCCCAAAAGCTCTAGAAATCTCTTAGCTCTAAGTATGAAAGCGTAACTAAATAAAACACCAAAAACTAGTATATATAGGCATAATCTCGGATGGGGCTTCTGTGTAAATACTGGAACTATCTTGGGCTTCTTTGCAAATCTTCATAACTTCATTAAACCGACGTGTACGGCCCATCTCGGCAGTGTGTCGACCGATGCACAAGGTGTGTCGGTCGATGCATGATCAATAAATCAGGCAGTGACTTCAGCTCTCGGCCAAAACGTCCCAAAAGTCCCAAAATGCTCCAAATATCTCCAATTAGCTCCAAACTTGATTAAACCTGTAAAAGACTCTAAACGAATACAAAAGACACTAAAAACACATCTATATCATGGTCTAAACTGGGTAAAAACCATGATATATCAACTCCCCCACACTTAGCCTTTGCTTGCCCTCAAGCAAAACAGAGAACTAAAATGTAGTGAAGAGGTTTGAAAACTCTTCAGAAACTCATTTTGTCCTAGAAGCAGCAGCATTCAGATTCCCCTTAGTAATCCACATGAAAGAATCAATCTACAGACATCAAGACCAACATATACTTCCCCCACACTTAGCAACTGTCCTAAGTAAACTCCACAATCACATTCAAGCATTCAAATTCTCCCTACTGACTTCTGCAAGTATTAAAGTGCGGTCTCACCTAAGGAGTATCGATCAAAGGGCACATGGGTTCTTACTTTGCCAGCTCTAGACCACCATACTATCTTTCTCTAGTCCCTTTCTTCTCTTTCCCTTCCTTAACAACTGATTTTTCCCCATTGGGTATCATTTTATTTTATTTTATCAGTGTTCTTCCCGTTATGGGGTGTACTTTGGACACATTCCATGGATACACAGGATATGAGAGTTTTAGCTACCATTCCCATGACCACTTCGGAGTTACTAACTCCTCCTCAGTTTATTATCTTTTTTTTTTTTACTTTATGGAAGGGGAGAAGGGAACTAGATAGGACAGGTTTACAAGCTGTGTCAGAACTAGCAAAGGAACCCGACACAAAGTATACCAAGCCCTTAGGTGAGAAAATCTAAGTCAGTATTAGGGGTGAAGTCAGTAAAAGGATCCTCTGATACCTGAAGTGATGTGGGTGTCCTCAGTAGGTTGATCCGTGATGGGGTTTTTTAATAGTCATAGATTAATCTGCAGCTTCATCTCAATGGTCACTTAAGTTCCTGCAAATGCTGCTAATCTTCTCAAAAAATCATTGTTTCCTACTTAAACAAATTTTGACTCGAAAAACAAATTTTTTTTTTTTTTTAAATTTAACTGACTCTTAAGAAAACAAAAGAAAGTAATTAGTAGAACCTCCCCCACACTTAAGACACACTGTCCCCAGTAGTGTCAAGCAAGGGATTGGTTAAAAGAAAGAAAACAAAAATTAGTGAAACACTAGGTGCACCGACCGTTGCTGTGCGATTTTCGTTGGGGATCGATCGTTGCTCAGGACCGCAACGATCGCTGCAATGCGATTCTTTCGTATTGTGACGATCGACACAATGGTGTGTCGATCGACGCACTGTGATTTGTCCGAAACCTGCAACCAAAAACTCACCAAAACAGAAACAAAAACGTAAAATCTAAAAAAAATACTAACATCAAAATGCAAAAATGAAAACAGTGGGTTGCCTCCCACTCAGCGCTTGTTTAAGGTCAATAGCTTGACCGGACGCACAAGATTTTTCAGGCTCTAAAAGATCCTGACAGAGACTTGTTCTGTCTCTGTTCAAGTCTCCTCATCCATGGTGGAGAATAGGCTGTTGCAGAATGCTTCAGTCCAAGAAAGGTGGGAGTAAAA
This sequence comes from Orychophragmus violaceus, assembly GCA_030180135.1. Taxonomy (NCBI): domain Eukaryota; kingdom Viridiplantae; phylum Streptophyta; class Magnoliopsida; order Brassicales; family Brassicaceae; genus Orychophragmus; species Orychophragmus violaceus. Next base: position 88,454,702 of record CM058233.1, on the reverse strand, counting down.
TGTGCTCCAGGGTCTAGAATCACTGTATCATCCGGCTGCCCATCATCTGCTTCCATGATTGTGAATGTCTGCCCTTCTACTAGTGGCTTCCGCAGCTTCTCCATTTCATACCGCAGCGGTTCATCTCCCAGATGGAGGTCTATTAGACTCTGTCTAACATCAATCACAGCTCTTGCTGTCGCCAAGAATGGTCTTCCAAGCAGCAATGCTTCATCAGGATCGCAGTCATATTTCAGCACAAGGAAATCTGTCGGAACTAAATAGTTTCCAACTCTCACTGGGATGTCCTTTAAGAGTCCTTCCGGAACTCGTATAGACTGATCAGCTAGGACAAGACGGTCCCAATAGGAGAAAAATCCAGCAATCCCAGCTGTTCCGCTACAGAATAAGGCATCATGCTTCCAGCAGCTCCTAAATCACACAGAGAGCGTCTAAAACTATCTTCAAAGATAGAGCAATCTAGTATAAAGACTCCGGGATCAGGTAACTTCTTTGGAATCTTGTTTAGCAGAACATCACTGATATGTTGGGGAACTATAATCACCCATTCTCGCAGCTCATCATCCAAAGGCAGCATCTTGTTCAAATACCTCTGTACACAGGGATGATAAGTTGGATCATCAGACGGTGGAAGTTCTTCCAAGTCTTCACCACTTTCTTCTAGCTTCTTCAGCTCTTCAATCTCCTGTTTAATTACCTCAGACACCTTGGGATATTGCCTAGTTGCTTGTGCATAAATCTCCTCCCGAGTTATTTCAGATATACCGGGGAATAGGCGGGCCAGTTCTGCATCAGTCTCATTATCATCCGACAATACTGTCTGCTCACGACCTGCATCGACCGACACAAGGTGTGTGTCGATCGTTGCAATGCGATTTTCACAATTTCCACCCGAGAGTTTTTCACTCAAATCCGAAAATTCTTCTTCATCCACCAACTCAGCTGTACTTAGCTCAAATTTCTCACCTAGATGAGATCCATCATTAATGAGTACAGACCAGGCCTTAATATGAGTATATGTGACTCCTTTTCCCTTCATGGAACCTGAAATCTGATTTACCTGAGTGTCCAGTTGCTTCATATGAGTGTTCATAGACTCAATCTTTCCATTGAGATCCCCATACATAGCATCAATTTTCTTGTTGCAGTCCACAGAAGTCTTGACTTGGCTTTCCAGCAACTGTTCCATCATTGTCTCCATCTTAGTCTCGAAAGCAGTGGGTGTAGGAGGTGTCTGATAAGATGAAGATCCATAGGTCCTCTGAGCATTCTGTCCATAAGGCTTCTGAAAATTACTGGTATGTCCATAGCTCGATGAGTTCTGATTGCATGTGTAGGCACTTTTCTGTCCTCCACCGGAAAATCTGTTTCCAGATTGATATCCAAATCTGTTTCCTTGGAAACCAGATCCTCCGATGTAATTCACATCCTCTTCCTGAGTGTCCTCCTCAATCTGAATTACCTCTACCTCTTGAGCAAAGTGGACAGCCTTCTTTTCACCTAGAAGAGTGCAGATTTTGTCCATCCTGGATCTCAGTTCAGCCATCTCTGAGTTATCAACACTTCCACTAGGTTTCTTCCTCCTTTCATCCATAGTCTTGCAGCTGTTGCTGCCAATTAGATTCTCAATCAACTGCTTAGCCTGTGTAGGAGTCCTGGTGTTGAAGTTGGCATTACTGGGACTGTCCAGCGCAGACTGATATGGAAGATCTATTCCTCTGAAGAAAATACCAATCAGCTGAACTTCAGTGAATCCATGGTGTGGGCAGTCACCCTGGTACTGCTTAAATCTTATCCAGGCAGTCTTTAAAGGCTCCACAGCTCCTTGGGAGAAAGTGAGTATGTCCTGTCTGGACTGGTCTGAACGCGCATCATCATAGAAGTGACGCAGGAACTCACTCTTTAAAGCTGCCCAAGTGGTATATTGGCCAGGTGCCAGCTGCCTCAGCCATACACTAGCGTCTCCAGCAAGACTGTGTGGAAATAACTTAAGGAACAGATAGTCCGGGCACACTCCCTCATACTTCATGCCAGTAACTATGTCCTCAAACCGATCAATGTGATCCATAGGTTGCTCCGCTTGGTGACCATGAAAAGCAATCTGTCTCATCAGCTGGTAGTAGATGGTCTTGACCTCAAAGTCATTCCTCTCAAAGGCAGGAAGCACTAAAGCTGCTCGGTTTGCATGAAACTCATCAGGTCTGTTGTAGTCAGCTAGTGTCCTCTCATGAACCACCATCCGTCTATATTGAGCTTGTCTTTGACCCTGGTTTTGTTCCTGTTGCAGTTGCTCAGGAGGGTCAGGGATGACATTCCCTTCAGCATCAACCCTTTGCCCAGCAGCATTGTAAGGATTGTTCTCCGGATCCCTCAGGGTACCCTCAGCATCTGGTATCAAGATCAAACGTTCTCGTACTATTCTCTCTCTTCTTTCTCTTCTGTTAGCTCTTTCTAAACGTCCAAGTTCCTCTAGATTGAGATTAACCAAGCTCGAGTTCGGATTACTTCGAGTTTTCTGCGTTGGCATAAACTGTCTGTAATCGTCCAGCAACGATCGATGCTATCAGTGCAACGATCGATTCAATCTCAATATCGCCTAGTGACGATCGACGCAAGGTATGCAACGATCGACGCAAGGCGAAATTCGTACCTGCGACAGAAAGAAACAGAGACAAAGTTAGCAAAATCAAAAAATAAAAACGAAAAAGAACAAAAACAAAAAGAAAAATTTCTAGTAAAAACCCTAAGTTCGGTCCTATCGAAGACTCAAAGAGTCTCCGGCAACGGCGCCAAAAACTTGATAGGTTCTAAGTTTTACCCTATTCTAAACTGCAAGTGAACAGCAATGTCAAGTAGTATATAGGGTTATCGAATCCACAGGGACACTTGGTCTCAATAGAAACAGAAACGTAGAGATTAAACTAGAAATAAAGCAAGTAGTGAAGTAAGTAAATTGCGTTGCAAGAAAGTAAACAGTAGCAGGAATCGGTTTTGTAAGCAATAAACTAAAAGCGTCAAGCCTAGGGTATTCTCAGGAAATCAGACAAGCAGACAAGCTAATCAGTCAGGATCAAATTAAACTCAGTTCTAGAACTCAAATCACGGAAATAGAGTTAACCAAATCTCTTTGCGAAAACTCTCTAAGCCTAAGTGCAGTAACCCAAATCTCTTTGCAATTACTAACAGATCAAACTAGCATTAAGTTCAAGTTCGATATGTTCACAATTAAACTAAGCCAAATCTCTTTGCGAATAATTTAATTGCTCACCCTAAATAGTTCAGATTCCTAAACCCCACTCTCGTGACGTATTTAGCAACCTCATATCTAGATTCTAATTGATCAGGTTAGAACTAGCTTTAAGCACAATTTAGTTTGAAGAACATTCTAATCATGTGAATCCTAACTGAATTAAACAAGTCTAGCAAGTCATCAAACCCTAATGAGAAACCCTAAACTCAACTATGGATCTACTCAGACATGATTAATGAAAACATAATCAAAGAAATAATAGATTGCATATAAGAAATTAAATAGATAAAGGGGGTTCGAAATCTTCTCCAAAATAAGTGAATACAGGAAATAGATCAGCCCCAAAAGCTCTAGAAATCTCTTAGCTCTAAGTATGAAAGCGTAACTAAATAAAACACCAAAAACTAGTATATATAGGCATAATCTCGGATGGGGCTTCTGTGTAAATACTGGAACTATCTTGGGCTTCTTTGCAAATCTTCATAACTTCATTAAACCGACGTGTACGGCCCATCTCGGTAGTGTGTCGACCGATGCACAAGGTGTGTCGGTCGATGCATGATCAATAAATCAGGCAGTGACTTCAGCTCTCGGCCAAAACGTCCCAAAAGTCCCAAAATGCTCCAAATATCTCCAATTAGCTCCAAACTTGATTAAACCTGTAAAAGACTCTAAACGAATACAAAAGACATTAAAAACACATCTATATCATGGTCTAAACTGGGTAAAAACCATGATATATCACTTTGATACCATAAACGAATATGAAAGTTATAAGTATTATTGATAGAATAGTATTGTATTTATACAAGAGATTTGTAATCCTATTCTAAACTGAAATACAATATTAACAAATTCACACAATCTTATAAAGTATATAATGCAAACATGGCATTTTCGTAAGATTTTTTCACGCCCTTATCGACGAATTAATGGCCACGTCACTGGCATTACCCTATCGGAACACATGTCTATCGGAACACATGTCCTGACAATCAATATCCCTTCACAAGAACCTATAACAACTAACTGGCACACAACATTCATGCATCAATCAACCATATTCGATTTAGTGATAACCTATGTTTTCTAGGTGCTTTATTTCACATCAACTTAATTCAACAATAGATCTACACAATTCTAAGTATGGATATTCGATTAACAAATGAATTATGTCCTGATATTTAAAGAGAAGGAGATAGAGATCACGACCAGTCCTCACCTTAGCTTAAATCGACGGAAAACATCCACATCTCCTTGGACAGATTTGATGCTACTGATTCGATAACACGCTTCCCAATTATCCCGAGATCTAGATCGTTTCTCCTTCAACCGAGATCTATATCTATAAGCCCAAAAGGTCCCTGCAAAGTTTCAGGCCAAACAGACCATATTTTCCCAACCAAAACTCACATATTGATGGATTGATTACAGATTCGTAATACAAAGACACTCTTTGGGAAAACGGCCATAAATTTCAAATCATAACTCGGATCTGGATAAAACTTATCTTTCCAACGACATATTATGTGTTTTGTGGCTCATTGTGGTTCTTCGGGAAATCGCTTTACAAGATAACAGACATAATGCTGACGAAAATTCGAAAAGACTTCTCCTAAAGGCTTCTTTGTTGTGTTGGAAACACAACGGAACTCTTTTTCTACGGATTGACTGATGGCTGCAAGATAACGGCTGACTGCTCGGGATCTCGGCTGAGGTTCGCTAAAGATTCCTTTTTCTCTTTTTTTTTTGGGTGACAACTCTTATATAGGAAAAGGATAGAAAATCCTGCCATTTTCCTAATAGACCAAAGGCTTTCGAGCCCAATTATCTATTTTCTTTTTAATTATTTTGGGCTAGGTTTGGGAATGTGACAATCTCTCCCTCAGGGAATAGTCAATGGACTACGTAAATTACTTTTTTATAGACTACGTAAATTTCTGATAGCTTAAACATGATCTACACGAGTTACAAAAAATTATACACAGTCGAAGATTATATTACGGTTTTACTTGTAGATTGAGTTGACCTACATTTTATAGGTCACGGGTAGAAGAACTGCAAAAACTCGTCATTTGAAAAGTTTTTTCTGCAACGAAAAAGAAACCATATTTTCTGGTTGATATTAAGTTATATTATTTAAATGATGTGGCAAGGATATAATCTGACAAAAAAAACAGTTGATATGGTTTCTGAAATGCATATATATATATCAACATGGAAAAAGAGAAATCCAACACTAACTGGTTTATTAGAAGATATAACCACACATTACAAAAGAGGTATCCATATTATCTATCTTTTGAAAACATAGATAGACAAGACAACATATTCATAGATACATGCATATTATAATATTTTATCAGTCTTTGATTAGTTTTAGTACATTATTGATTATTAAGCTAATATACGTTCTTCCGCAAGTGCCCCTTTCATATTTAATCAAAGCCATAACGCCCCAACGCGCTTAAGCATTGGAACGAGAGAGCGGTTGAGATGAAGACTCATGACTTGATTGGCTCCACCAACGAGCTGCCCTCCTATGAACACCACCGGAACCGTTGGGCTGCAGCCAAGTTGAGCCAATGCTTGCTCTATCTCTTTTCCTCTGTTGATCTCGTCTAGCTCATAGATCGTTGGGTTCACGCCAAAGTCTATGAATAGAGTCTTGATTGTGTGAGACATGCAGCACGAGTTCTTGCTAAAGATTACTACCGACTTCTCCGATATCATATTGTGTAGCTTCTCCATTAGGTTATAATATGAAAGAGTTTTCGAAAAGTGGCTCGCAAAGGATCAAAATAACTATTTCTTTAATATCAAAATGTGTATGCTTTTGGTTGAGATGCGAGATATAGGGATGAAAATTGGAAGGTCAGAGAACTTGAAGTCTTTCGGTGAAAATGAGAAGTGATTTTGAGTTTCCGTGTTTGATGATGTGAAGGGTCTATAAGGGCCTTTATATAAGGTACGTAAAGCTGTCATATTATGGGTTTGATGTAGCACTTTTTCTAGAGAATCCACTTCTAGAGAACCATATCAAGAATGTCAAATAAAGAGCACATTTTAAATAACAATTATTAAAATACTAGATGTATACAGGCCTGTCCAGTCCTGCCCTCCTTAACTAAGGCACATAATGTGCTTCAAGCCACAAAATTATTTAGTAATTTAAGGGTCACACTTAGAAATGTAACTGTGAGTATAGTGAATAAATTCCACTTCTATTGTCATTGCATCTCTTTGATATACACATGAACATGCTAAAAGTATAGTTCTAGTTCGTGAAGACACGAGATCGTAGGATATCTCCAGAATAATCTTTTAACTTTGTTGTGTTGATGATTACGTGGCCTCTTCACTCACCAACAAAACATTTGATTCTCACGAAATTCATCGATTTTGGAAATAAATGTAAGTTTCGTAAGATTCTTGACGTCGCTAAAATTCGATCTCATTCCATGACGATGAGGCTCACATGGAACCACATTATTCTTTTTTGTAGTTTTGGATCGAAGGTGGCCCAACATTATACGAAGAGGCGTTATTAACAAAGCATAATGTGATCGTATTCATAGCCCCCTACATGTCTTACGTACGTAAAACAATCAACAGCACATATAATTCCATCCTACACGGTATCACCTTTTTTTATCAAGATATAAACTGTAATTAACTAACTGGTAAAGTAAATTCGCTTCGGATTTTAGATTAAGGTAAAGAAAGCGGGAATCAAAATCTTCGTTTGATAAGCCAATAGACGTGAATATTGAACAATAATAAAAACATCAATTGATAGCTCGGATGAAATGAATACAAAGTGGGAAAAAAATGTAGAGAAAATAAGAACGGGTCGATGAGTTAAATGCCGAAATGAAGAAACAAAAACCCCAACAATTGCAATTGCTGAACGTTTTCACACATTCATCTTCTTAAACGGTTGTACAACTCCCTTATAGATGTCTACGTGGCACTCTCAGACCAAACAGTAGCCTCTTCCAGGTACGCCATAATGGTTTCCTCTATACATAACCTAAACAAACTCACCAATTAAACCTTTCTTTTTTTTTTTTTTTGATAAAATTTGAATTATATTACCAAGAAGTCGGTAGACTATCGTTTCTGGCGTATACAGATGTCTCTGATAATCAGCTCAATAGTGAAATACCACAAGGGACACAAATCATAGGGCAGCCTAAATCCTCAATTGAAGGAATCGTGCTCTTCCTCTTGAAGCAAGCTGCTTGAGCCCAAAGAAAAAGAAGAAGACAATTAGGTCAAGGCCTGTAGTGTTGTTTGGATTGGCTGTAGCCTGTAGGGCATGTTGTTGCTTTGTACAAGTCCTGAGTTGTTCATCGAGAATTATGGTCAGAACAAGCTCAGAGGCAACATACACCTTTAGGATTAGTTTGTTTCAACTTAAAATGCAACCACGCCTACAGATGATTCTAAACTTTCATAAGCCTTTTGAATCCTTGAGAGGCTTTCTTTTGTTCAAGCCTCGCCTCACATAACTATTTTAAAGAGACGTTTCGTAAATTCAACTCATATTTGAGAAATGAGATAAAGTGGGATCTTACAGAAAATACTTTTTTCATAAACATCAAAAATAATGAGAGATGGCAAAAGCCATAGCAGAAACAAAACTTACAAGAAACTTCCGAAACTCAGATATAGGAAATAGAAGAATAAATTCGCATTAATCTGTGATTTAGACTGCATAAACACAGATGCATTTCTCGAAGCTTTCTCCATCCTCCTGCATTATGATTCAACCCAACATGCACAGTTAGTTAGTTACACACGCCATTATCTTATAAAACAAATTGCGGCTCTTAAGGAATTTTAGTAAAGAATCATGAAACTTACAGATCTTGTTGAAGGCAACAATGTCACAGCTCTGGACAAACTCATTGATCGGTTCAACAGTGAGTTGCTCTTCGATCATGGTGTCAACAGACACAAGGTCGTCAACAATGGTGCACATGATCTGCAACTTCTTGATACCGTAACCAACCGGGACAAGCTTTGATGCTCCCCAAAATAATCCCTCCATCTGAATAGATCTCACAGCTTCCTCTAGCTTCTTCATGTCGGTCTCATCATCCCAGGGCTTGATATCAATCAAAACAGATGACTTTCCAGCTGAGGAAATAAAAAACAGATCAGAAATCCAAGACAACTTTCATTAATCGTAAACTACAAAAGTGTAGAACAAACTTACATTCCTTCTTCTTTGTAGATGCCTTGACAGAAGCTGCTCTCTCTTCAGCAGCTTTCTTTTCCTCTTCAGTCTCCTCCCCGAAAAGGTCAACATCATCATCATCATCATCTTCTTCATCAGCAGCATCCTACAACCACACATCATCATCATCTATGAATCTCAATCTTACTACTATAAAAGACAAACAATCTTGAATACCTTAGAATCAGCTGCAGGAGGAGTAGAAACTGCCTCTTCTGTGATTGGGGCTGATCCTTCAACAATGACACCACTTCCTTCAGCAGAAACACCACTTCAAAATAGAGACACAAACGTTAGATGAATCTAAACAACAAAAACCTTAAATGTGTATATATATATATATAACGTAGCAAACAATGAGGGAGCTTACGAGATCCTCAAGAGGGCATCGATGTGGTTGTACCAACGAGATGCGTTCGCATACTGTGAAGTTGGTGGCTTTGCAAGAGCAGAAAAGACAGTGATATCGTCCTTTGAAGCCTGGTAACTGTGAAAACATATGCACAAAGGAAACTAAATGTTAGTAAAGATTAGAGATTTAGGATGAAATCTTGTTAGAGATGTTCATAACTTACCCAGTGATGTAACTGCGAGTGAGAAGGTGCTCGTCGAGCTTCTTCAAACCAGAATCAGAGTCAAGGTTCGGGAAAGCCGCCATTATTATTATTTCTGAAGATCGAGGCTTTTTCACTGGATATAAAGAAGATCAACCCAACGATTCAGTAAAAAGGAAAAATACGAGATAATCTAGGGTTCCGAATTAACAATCTGAAGAAGAACAAACCTGAAGAAGAGTGACGGAGGTGAGTACGAATGGGATGGATGTGGAGACAATGTATCTAATTCCTAGGTTTTTCTCTAGTGGGCTTATTTTGGGCCCATTATAACTTTTTGTTTGTTTTCGGGGTTACTCTTGATCGGCTGTTGCAAAATATTTTGCATGTTTTTACTAATTTTAAAAATTTTACTTTTATCAAATTAATATTTTTGTAATATGTTTTTGATACGAATGTTAAGAATATAGTTTATATTGAAACATAATCATGCGATATTATTCTATATTAGTTGGGAAAACGTAGTTGTAAACACAAACAATCGAGTCTTAATTCCATTTAAAATTTCAAAATGTTTAAACGAAACAAATTACAATGTTTTGAATTTCGTTTTTTCTAATAGAACACAACAGCGTATAGTAATATAAATGGATTAAAAAGTCGCTCGATAGTTTTGTCTTCTTCATGCTGACTCAACTTCCTTTGTCGGATTTTCCTACACAACACCAAAACAAAATGGCAAGTTTGTAAGAGATTTCTTATATACGACTCTTCATAATAACGAAATATCAAACCAATATAACACAAACTAAGATTAACTTAATTGAACTTCTATACCTCTAAAAGATCAACTTTATCTTGGTCCTTTAAAACTGGAAGTTCATCGTTTTCTGTGGACGCAGTTTCAACGTTTTCCGTGGCCACAGTTTCTACATTCTCTGAGGTCAAAATTTCTTGAACTTCTGATTCAGTTGTTACCGGAGTTTGTACATCTGGTTTTGGCTCTTGAACCTCAGGTGGAGTTTCAGTGTTGACATCACCAGAAACTTTATCTTCCACACTTTTTTCTTCTTCTACCACCGTCTCATGAGTATCTACTTTTTCTGGTATCCAAACCGAAAAGAAACATATGCGTCAATGTTTTCCACATGATCGATACACCTCCCACGGAAAATACTGATTTATTATCTATAGTAATTAGGTGTATAATTTCTATATATAATAACTATTTTTGACATAAAACAAAGTTAACTTCACAATTGCAGTGTATAACTTTAAAATGAAGAAATCATCGCAATATACATGGCTTCTTTGTTAATTGTCAACTTTTTGCTCAAAAAAACATTAACAAATCATGCAATTGCAAAACTGTAAACAGGAAATATTTTTTTTTGCATGTCATTTAAAAATGACTCGATATTATGTAAACCAACGTGTTATTGAATTAAAAGAAACATGATATTTGTGAAAAACTTGCGTTAACTACAGGCGATAATTGAACTAACTTGTTTAGGGTTTTGTCATTCATCTTTTTTTTTTGAAAAACATGATATTATAATTTGGCTATGTGCTTATTCTCGAAAATATATAAACATCTAAACCATTTTAACTATAGTTTATTTTCATTATTTGCATACCCTTTTGTTCATCCACAGGCAAAGCGTTCTCATTTACGTCGTTGGTGGTTTCATTCATCACAATATTTTCCGGCACTATCGCCGTCACCGGCGGCAAAGTGGTTGTTTCCTTTTCCTCTGGTTTTTGTTCATCATTCGTTGACTCTCCAGCCGGCTTCTCACCACAATCTCCTCCAGCTAACTTTTCCTCCGGTTTCTTGGTATTGTTTTCCACGGTGGTTTCTGGCTGGTTAGCAGAAACCGTAGCGGAGATGTCGTTGGCTTTCTGGCACCGGCAGCTTTCTTGTCTTTTAATTGTCTCGTTCTCTTTGCCCTTCACTGATTCAGCTTCCGAAGGTTTTCTGACTGTCGTGGTTTTCCCCGTAACAACATCGTGTTTTGATTTTCCACAACCCATTTCCTTTTAATTCCTCTAATTAAAAGAAATTGATTTTCTTTGAATGGAAAAAGCAAAGGGTTGATGGAAAAAAAAAAAATCAATTGATTTTTATTGAAGGAGATTAAGTGTAACGATAAACCAATTCCAGTTGTTCTTGTTTTGTCTTGTGATTCACTTTTGTTAGAAAAATGTTCTTTGTTCGGTGTTCCAAACTTATGGCGACACCATTTTTCAAAAAAAAATGAAACATTTAGTTTTCTGTTTTTTTTTTTATTATTAATAGAATAGAAATGTTACGTTTAGTTAGAAAGACACGAGAGGTGTCCAAAAACTAAAAGTATTGTAATGATGTGAAAGAAAAATATGTATTTTAAAATGTAACTTGAATACTGTAGTCCATGGAAAACGGTAGAACATTATATCATTTGAGTGTGAAGTTGATTGAATTTGATTAAAGTCCTCTTTTTTGTAGTTGGATGTTACATCCAGATGCTGACTGACAAAGACATCTGAACGCTGCATATAGATGTTTTCATTTTTTTTTTTTTTATCTAAATGTTGTATCTAAATATTTTTGTTTGTTTTTCTTTTTTGGATCAGTTTCTAGATTTCAACTAATTTAAAAATATGCAATTTTGATGAAAAAACATAATTTGCGTAAACACATTTTGATGGAAAATATGATTTCGAGAAAAACATGATTTTAACGAAAAATGTCATTTTGACGAAAATGCGATTTTAATAGATAATGCGATTTTGCGGAAAATTATGATTTTGTAGAAAATGCAACTTTGATGAGAAAATGCAATCCGTCAAAATTACGTTTTCCGAGAAATCACACTTTCTCTGCAAAATGACACATAATTTTTGGTTTTGTTGAAATTGTAAAATATCTAGATTTTGAGATGTTAGATGCTGCATCCAACACTATATTTTCTAGGATCTCAAAATATTTGAGATATTTGAGATTTGCATCGAGATATAGTATCTGGATGGAGATTCTAAAATGCTCAAATCAACATCATTTAAGCATTTACTCGACCGATTGAATGCAAACACGAACATGACGTAGATATAAGAAAATGGTTCTACTGGTGGTGGAAATAAACATGTGAATGCATGTTTTAATATTATATACTCATATGGTCGAATACTCTAATGGCAGAAAACTATTAGCACTTGGTACATCTATCTACTCACAGACTGACTCTTGAGTTACTACCGTGGACACAAAAGTCAAAAAGGAGACCCCACGTGAAAAAATGTTAGCAACTCGTAAAAAAAAAAATCAAGTGACAGACAGTAACGGTTGAAAAATATCTATAAATGTATCCACAATACATTCATTCATCATGAGCCACTCAGTTCAAAGTTTTTACTAAGAATCTTTCTTACAATGGCTTTTTCTTCTCCACACAAGCTTCTGTTCTTCTTCTTAGCTTGCCTGCTGTTCACGTTCTCAGACAACTTTGTGGCTGGGGAATCCGACAAAGTGAAGCTCAATCTTTACTACGAATCACTTTGTCCCTACTGTCAGGACTTCATAGCCGATGGTCTTGTCAAAAACTTTGACTCCGATCTTCACACAATCACCGATCTTAAGCTCGTTCCTTTCGGTAACGCTCGTGTATCCGATGATCTGACTGTCACTTGCCAGGTTCTCTTCAAATTCTCCTCCTTATTTTTTTGTTAGGAGGTTCTTTACTTTTTAGTACGGCAATTTTCCCAATGTTTTCATATTCTAAAATGTTGTTTTTGCTAAAAATATTCTAAAATGTTCGAGGATGATGTTTACGATTTTTTTTTTAAAGTATTACTCTCCATAAATTATCTGTTCTCCTCATTCTTTTTGATAAACTAATTTATAATTTCCTATTTATATAGATCGTTTAAATCGCCCGTATCGTATGTTTATCCTATGCTCTGTTTTAATTAACTATGATATTTTGTGAAGCATGGTGAAGAGGAATGCAAACTAAACGCAATTGAAGCTTGCGCCATAAGAACTTGGCCCGATCCGGTATATAATAAATCCATTTTAGAATCATAAATTAAGAACTTACAATTTTGTTGTTTTCTAATTAACTGTTTATGAATAAAAATAACGGATGAATATAAGATAAAACAATTTAAAATATTTAAAAATCTGAAGAAGTTAGTAAACCGGATCAACCGGTTTGTTCTAGTCACCCCGTTCAAGGGGTTTTGGCGGGTTTTGATGATGTTTTACCGGTTTAAAAGCTTTTAGTTCTTAAACATTGTGTGTGGATTGTGGCAAAATCATTGTTAAGATTTTAATTTGAAAAATGTGATGGTTTTTGTAACGCAGAAAGCACACTACTGGTTCATAAGGTGCGTTGAAAAAGACACGAAGAACTGGAAATCATCATGTTTTAAGACATATGGTGGTAAGAAAGCCATCAAAGATTGTTACTCCGGTGATCTTTCTAAAAATGTAAGTATACACAAAACAATCATAATATATACACATGTATTGGCATTGTATAACTATTATATAGCTCTATAAGTTATAACCATTGTTTTTTGTTATTTCAGCTCATACTTGGTTATGCAAACCAGACTTTAAGTTTGAAGCCGAAACATGAATACGTACCATGGGTCACAGTCAACGGGAAACCACTCTATGACGTATAAATCTTGCTGACTTCATTTATTTATATACTTTTTATAATGAATTAATTAATGTGTTGTTCGTTTTGGGTTTTGGGGATGCAGAAAATTGATGATTTTGTTGCCCAAGTGTGCAAAGCGTACAAAGGAAAGGCTCCTCTCCCAAAAATCTGCAATTCCACTGCTCTGTCCAAGTCACCTAAGAGCAAAGTGGTGAAGCTTCAAGTCTCCTATGCCGATGAAGCTTTCAATTACTAAGCAAAAATATTTATTGAATTAAGATGGATTTAAGCTTATGTTATAAGTGGAATAATAAATAAAAGACATTTTCTGAAGAAAACAAATATGTTTAAGCATTTAATAAATGAACCTTTAGATTTTTTGTTGAGAACTATGAATCTTTAGAAATTGGAAAGACAAATACACGCCTAATTAAACTCAACTTTGAGGGTGTTATTTGGTTTCTGTATTTTACTAGATTTGAAAATCTATAACTTTTTGTAAAATTCATTGATTTTAAAATCTAATAAATACATATGATTTTAGTTAGAATTATAAAAATTATAGTACATCTCTTTCACAAAAAGTTAACACTTTTACACAAATTAATAAACAAGATAAAAGTTCTCCTATACTCTTATATTATCTATGTTGTTAATTACGTTCGTGCTTATTTTGATTTACGTTTGTATAATTATAGAGCATTCGATTTTTTTGTATCATTCACCTTCTAATATTCCACATTGATTAATTTAGTCAAATTGAGTCACTTTCAATTATAGGATCAATAGATTCTGTGATCGAGATAAAAAAAAAAATTGGTGGCAAACTTTTTTTGTGTTGTATTTTTTTTTTCTTCCTACGAATGAAAAATTAATGGAGCCAAATATTAGAAGTGGAGGTAAACAAACAATGTTTAAATTTTTTGAAAGTATTTATATTAGTTCAGTCGTGATTTCCCTAATAACAAAAAGTGACATATGGCTTCAAATAATTTTGATTTTCATCTTCTATCTACAATAAAAAAAAAAACAAAAACTTGAATTAATGACATTGTTCATGCTTTTCGTTTGATGTGGAATATCAAATTAAAACTCTTCAGTTTATTAATAATAATGACCAGTGGCGGGGGTACAGTGTAATGAGGGAATCAATTAACCCTGTGGAATTCTAGAAAAAAATCTAATTTTTACTAAATAATATCAGTTGACCCCTACCAAATTTTTTTTGACATCTATCAAATTTTATTCAAGTATAGTTCACTAAAACTATAAAATAAATATAGATAAATACTCATTACAAATAAATAAATAAATAATCCAACATATGAGTTAAATCTATCTTTATCTCTATTCATTAATTACTTTGTATCATTTTTATTCATTAATTACTTAAGTATATAACGACTGAACTAAGTTACCGGAAAAATCTAAAAAATTAGTTAGATATTTTAGATTAAAAAAATATACCTTTAATCATTTTTATTTTGACGACAAAAAATATTTTATTTTGAATAAACTGAAAATACATTGTAACTTTTGTTTCAATACTATATTTTTACTTCCAAAGTATTATAAAAATGACTTTACTTAATTAAATTTATTGGTGATATATCGTTATTAATGATTATTTAAAATACAAATATTTAATATCGTGACAGTCAAATGATGATAAAATAGTTCAAAAGTATAAATAATTGCAAAATACATTTTTAAAGTGTATTTATTTTTTTTAATAAAGTTTATATATTTATAGTTAAAAAAATATGATTCTGGTCAATAAAATTTCTTGCTCTGCCACTAATAGTGACGGTGACATACATCATTTGTATTGGAACTGAGAAATTTGAAAAAGTATAGTAAATTATTAATATGTAGAAACTGATTCTTGGAATTTTTCTTATATTTTTTACAATAATATTTAAGATTAGGTATTATATGTGAAAATTTACATCAGAATTATAAAATGTCATTTAAAAAAAAAAAATAGTGTTCGAACGGTATTTTCGTGAAATGGAAAGAATATAACTAATAATACATAATTTGATAAAAAAGTTTAAAATTAATATTCTAATAATACATGATTTTGTTTATCTGCTAAATTTTATAAACCAATAATTCCCACTTTATTTTGCTTTATTCAAACGCCTAAACTTTATTAATACCATTTCTACAAGTAATAACCGGTTAAACCAATGAACGTGTCATATAACTTAAAAATCTGTTTATTTTTAACAGGACTAAAGGTAGCAAGGAAAAGCCCAGCCATCTCCCATTTACTCTTTGCAGACGATAGCTTATTCTTCTGCAAGGCTACAAAAGAGGAGTGTCAAACGATTCTAAGGATTCTCAAAGACTATGAGGGGGTATCAGGTCAACAAATAAATTTCGATAAATCATCAATACAATTTGGCCATAAAGTGGAGGAAACAATACGGGAGGAGATGATAAACATACTGGGAATCACAAAGTTAGGAGGAATGGGAACATATCTTGGAATCCCGGAAAGCCTAGGAGGTGCAAAAACACAGGTATTCAGCTTCCTGCAGGACCGACTGCATGGAAGAGTGAATGGATGGACAACTAAATATCTATCTCGAGGGGGAAAGGAGGTGGTGATCAAATCAGTAGCTACAGCATTACCAAACCACGTGATGTCATGCTTTAGACTACCAAAGACGGTGACATCAAAACTAACGAGTGTAGTTTCCCACTTCTGGTGGAGTTCGGGAGGGGGAAATAAAGGAATGCATTGGATGGCCTGGGATAAGCTTTGTCAGGATAAGGATGATGGAGGGATTGGGTTCAGAGCTTTTAATGACACAAACACGGCCTTCCTAGCTAAGAAACTTTGGCGGTTGATTGACAAACCCAATCTCCTTTTTTCAAAGGTCTTTAAAGGACGATATTTCAGGAATACGGATCCACTGGATCCAATACGATCATACTCACCGTCCTATGGATGGAGAAGTATTATCTCAGCTAGATCTCTGGTTAAAAAGGGACTAATTAAGAGGGTGGGTTCAGGAACGTCCATTTCAATATGGAATGACCCCTGGATACCAGCCTATTACCCGAGACCAGCAACCCGCAAACCATGTTCGAACATTAACATATATATGGTAGACCAATTGATTGATAGTCGGATTCGTACCTGGAACAAGGCGCTGCTAGAAGCAGTTTTTACTCATGAAGATGCAATGTTGATTGGAAGCATGCCAATTAGCAAACGGGTAAAGCCAGATACACTAGGATGGCATTTTACCAAATCAGGACGATACACGGTAAAATCAGGATATATTACGGAGAGGGAATTCCCGGATAAAGATAATCATGTTCAGATGATGAGCCCAGATATTAAGGGATTACAAGCACACTCATGGAAGATAAATTGTCCACCAAAATTGAGGCATTTTATCTGGCAGGTATTAACAGGATGTCTGGCGGTATCTAAAAACTTAAAGTCAAGAGGAATTCGATGTGACACACAATGTGTAAGGTGTGGAGCTGAGGAGACAGTAAATCATGTTCTATTTGAATGCCCCCCGGCCCTTCAAACATGGGCCTTATCACGAGTTCCCACAAATCCGATATGCTTTCCCACAGAGGCACTCTATACAAATATGGATTATCTATTTTGGAGGCTACCACCATTCGACGCAAATGGCCAGTTTCCTTGGATACTTTGGTATATTTGGAAGAGTAGAAATGATATGGTATACAATAATATAGATTGTGACCCCAATGAGACATTGAGGCTGGTAGAAACGGAATATTTATCATGGGAAGGAGCCCATGCAGACACTACGGACAGTATCCATAGACATAAGGAAAATCCAGATCCAAACATAATTACAGAGATACATAAGGGCCAATGGTGTTTTGTGGATGGATCCTGGAAGGAGGGAGACTTGTATACTGGTCATGGTTGGTATAGTTGCTATGAAGGAGGGATAAACATACATATGGGAGCTCGGAACACCAGACAGAGCTTATCGCCGCTGCATGCGGAATTTGAGGCACTCATATGGGCTATGGAATGTATGGAATTTTTCGATCAAAGACACATTACTTTGGCAATGGATTGTTCAGAAGTGGTAAAGATCGTCACTGATCCAGAGAATTGGCCAGCCTTTTCAGTCTACACAGAAGAATTCGACAGGAGGAAGATGTCCTTCACGACTTTTGTCCTAAAACACATACCCCGCTCGCAGAATCAGACAACAGATAGGCTAGCACGAAGTGCTAGACTCAGGCAGTCAACAAGCACACATATTGGGCCGGAACCACCGATATGGATGATAGAAAACTAGTGTTCTCATTCTATTTTGTTGTCAAAAAAAAAAAAAAAAAAAAAAAAAAAAAACTTAAAAATCTGTTAAATTTTGGTTGTGGCCATCTTAATTAAGGTCGCAGACAAAACATAGATAAACGGACAAGCTTGAGTCTCGAGTTGGACTCCAAAACAAATTATTAACAAAGATGGGTTCAAGCCTATATTAGCCGAATCATAAATGAAGACCTTTTTCTAATATATATTTACCGTTCGATACTGAAAACATAAACATTAAAAAGGCCTAGACTCTATATTAAGACAATTGATTAAAACAACTAATATGATGTGACGTTCAAACCGACGAAAGTGTAATGTAACTTCGTATTTTATCAACCGCACATTTGTTTCGGCTATTTCTCTTTTGGACTCAACTTGAGTTTCCCTTTTTTGAAAACAGCCCAAACGTAAAAATTCGAAACGGCGTACATTCGGCTAGAATAAGAGGAATACATGATAACTGATGTTTTTATCATGAAAGCATGAAGAATCAATCAGTCGCAACCTGAAAAACACATGCTTTTTATTATTATTATTCAAACGATTCAATACAAAACAATCAGGCTTGTTCGGCGTGAAGACGCTGCGTCAACAGCTGCGTCCAAGAAAAATAACGTGAACAAAAAGCATGAAACACTGGAATGGGTGAAAAACAGAAGCCGAAAACGATCGTAACTCCGGAAACGCTGCCACAATTATTTGCAGCGGCTTAAATTTCTTTATTTTTTCGCCGAAAATTGATCAAGCGAAGCTGCGACAATGCCCGGGGGGGGGGGGGGGGGGCAGGACGGCGGCAATGACGTTCAAAGCTCCCGTCGTCTTGAATTCGATGGCTGTGGTGACTACAACGATTCACTCGAAAATCTTTTCGAAGACTTGATTTATAAAGAGATTCATTAAGATAATATTTTATATGCATGGAAAAGAAAGAGAAGTCATGAATTTATATGAAATTTTACATCGTGTTTGCCCTAATGCTATTGGACCTTGTTGGACCAAGGATGTCACATACCAAAACCAAGTATAAATATTTTTTTTTAAATAAAAAGGAAGAAAGTCCAGCACAAAAAGTCAAGTCCACTTTCCTTTTCACAGAAACCCTAGCCCTCCTTATAAATACTAGCCTCCCTTCTTCAAGAAACCCTATTTTCTCTTTTCTTGGCGAAGCTCTGTTGAGATCGTGGCCGTTCGAAGCACCAGGAAGCCCTATTCACGTTTTTATTCTTCCTCCTCTCACCAGGTAACTCCCGGTAACCGGATCTGTGTTTTCAAACCCAAAAACGTTTTGTTTACTTTGTAACTTCCAAAATACCCCGAATCCCGAGAAATCGAGCCTACCATCGTGACCGCCGTGACGAGAAGAAGCCGAAAACGCCGACCCGAGCCCCACGCGCCACCGCACACGCCCGCACACACAGGAAGAGTCACGGGCGCGTGAGATCCATGCGCGCCGGAGGAGCCACGCGCCGGAGCCCACGCGCCGGAGCCCACGCGCCGCCGCCGGAGAGTCACGCATCGCCGCCGGAGAACCGCCGGAGCGCCGCCGTTGACCGTCGTCGTCGCCGCCGTTGACCGCCGCTGACGCTGACCGTTGACCGACCGGTCCGGTTAGCTGGGTTGGTCCGGTTCGATTGCAATCCCTGGTTCAAATCAATTCTTTCCAGTTTGATCGGTTCAATTAATTCCTTCGGTTCAATTCAATTCCCCTGGTTTAATTCAATTAGATTCTTGGTTTAGTTGGTTAGGGTCTGGTTTTGAATTTGGGCCGGTTATGGATTTGGGCCTGGTGCATTCTGGGTTTGGGGGTGGGTCAGGGTTGACCGGGTCAACCGTTTGACTTTGACCTGACTGTTGACTAAAGTCAAACCAAACTTTGTTAGACCATAACTTAACCATCCTAAACCCGATTCGAACGAAACGAAAACCTATCTCACTCGATTTCTCGTCCTCTTTCCAGATCTGATGGTCCATTCGGGCTAATGGAGCTTCTAAATTACCGTTTTTGCCCTCTTCTTTGGATAAGGTGAGGACCGTTGGTTATCTCCCTTGCTCTATCTCAATTCCGGACGATAGTCCTCTGTTAATGCCATCTTTCCTAGGTAGTGTAGGGATAGTAAAGCGGTGATGTGATTGATAGTGGAACGTAAAACTGCTAGGTTATCGCTAAAACCGAAAATATTGTTTGTGCGTGATGGATATGATTGATTAGAACTGTGGTAGGGCCCCCAAAAGGGTGTTGTGTGGCGGGATGCGTACTTGTGTCCCTTGAGAAGTCGTCAGAGGTGAGACGAGCCTCCAAAGAAGGATTGTGTGGGCCTACGGGCTGAAGGGAGGGGTCCACGAGTGTGAAAGCACGAGTGGACGTTAGAATTGCGTGGTGAAGCCTTTGGGCCTGATTGCAAGGTGTTATTAGCTTAGGACTTATGCTACGTAGTTGTGTAGTGTAAGCCAGGATCGCAGGTTCCTTAAATCCGCCCTCACTGGGTAATTATGTTTGAAACAATTACTCAATCCTCTTTCCTTTCCCTGCCCCCATTTTCTTGCAGGTCCGGATGCGGGATCGATACAGTCATGTGCCGTCATTGGTGGCTTTGAATATGAAGGAAGCGCCGGGTCCTGGGACAAGTTGAGTTGGCGTCCCGGTTGGACCGAATCCGGCTCAACGGGCGTCCTAATGCCGCGTCTCCGGTTCGCCGGGAGACGGGTGTTACAATTTGGTATCATAGCCTAGGTTAAGATCTCTCAGTCCCGTCCTGGGAGATCAGCTTTCGTTGTTTACCCAAAAACCCTGTTTTCAAGTCTTTTCAAAACGTTTGCGAAATTTTTATTAAAACAGTTACTTTGCGAAAGGTTTTTTCAAACACCAATATATCACTGATTATCTCTTGTTGTGGCCTCACTGAGTTTCCTTTATTCAGGATGTCCACCGATTCAAGCTTTGATTCTGGGTCCGAGTATGCCCCTAGCCCTACCAATGTTCTACGCACCCGTGATGTGACCAGTAGGAGTGATCCGCAGCGACAGAGGAGACGTCTCACAATCGGGACGCCAGTTGTGATCCCCGGTGCCGCCCAGCCGTCCACCCTGAAGGAATTTCTAGCAGTTCCTAATCCAATTAGGCAACCCTGGTCTGAATTCCGAGCCTAGGATCTAAGGTTCATATAATTGAATCTATGGGATCTCAGATTTACCTGGTGATTTGCAGCGGAACATTTGCAGATAATCGAGATCCAGAGCGCCTCAAATGCTGCGCCTCTACTGGTATCCACACGCACACGAACTGAACAGGAGGGATGCTAGTGCCTATAGAGATCCAATCTCTTCAGAGGTTTCTATTCAAGTTCTGGTGGCTGTCTATTAGGTTAAAAAACAGTTTAGGTCGACCATATATCTTATATATGTCGACTTAAACCATAACGGAATTAACCAGCGATTAAACCGAATTAATCTGGTAATCCGCGAGTTGCATCGATCGACGCACTCTTTGCATCGATCGACACTGCCCCAGAATATTGATATCGAATGCATATCAAATATGCATTCACTAGATCATTACATTAATGATCAACCTCGTCTTTAACGTCCAGTTTGCTTAGGTGTGTGACCCTGTAGGATCATATAACACTAGCAATGAGTTCTCAACTCATTGATCATAAGTGGCTTCTAGCAAAGCGTTATGACTGCCTAGTGTTATGTGATTGTCTCATCTCGACTATACGACTTTCACTTAGAGCAAGTACAATAGATTTCAGGACATTCCCAACAATCTCCCACTTGTACTGGAATCATCTATTCCTTTAATCCCTTTGTCACTATATCTCGATCTAGCATAAGGCAAGAACCGTGTCATCCTTATTGAGCCAAGATCATGTTCATCGAAATCTGATTTATACTGACAAGACAAACGACTGACAATCACCTCGTTTGAGGGTGGCCACACATTTCTCAGTATCAAATCTTCGATGGGCCCTGAGATATTTATCTCCTGTTATATAGGAGGGACAAATCCCATCTTGTTCCATCCCTGTCTCTTCACACGCTTCATGATACGCCCAATCAATGCCTTTATAGTCACCAGTTACGGCTGACGTTTGACAAGGTTAAAGCGGACCAATTCACATGTAAGAAAACATGATGAACTCAGGTCCAAGGACTATACTCTATAGTCGTAATGAAAACTCTCATGACACTTATATAACTATCCCGTAGAGTTCTCATCAGTGGGTCATGTCCGATCTTGTGTTCTCCAATACATATCTATGTGATTGACTTTAATACTCTTATTAATGACTCCATAAAACTTAGTCATCAGTCACCTCACATACTAGTCTCACGCGGTTGTTAATGTCCCACTTTAACAACCTCGACCAGGGACCAACATAATTTATGTCATTTATTATCTATAGGGTTTCATGATCAAGTCACATACTTGATGACCTATAAAATGTCATAAATTACTTTGGGACTATTATTTAATAACCATTATTAAATAATACAGATGTCAGATTTCAATAACATAATCAAATTATGTTTATACGAACATCATATCATAACTAAAAATAATAACAATGACTCCCACTAAAATTAAGATCACATCTTAAGACATCTAATGCCTTTAGCAGTAGCCTGACCCTCATTCGCCCTTGCTCAGCGTGTGTCGAAAGACACTGCGTCTTGCTAAGAGTAATACCAAGAGTCATTTGCACGAAGCCCTTCTTGGAATCCTGCATATTGGACATGTGCAAGGCCTTATCACTATAAGTATCTTGACACAATCCAATTAGCTTATCCAATCTATCTCTATAGATTCTTATTCCAAGAATGTATACGGTTTCTCCCATAATTTTATCGAAAAACAACTTTCGAATCAAGTCTTAACAGACTGAAACAATGGAACTTCATTTCCGAGAAGTGGTATGTTATCAACATATAATACTAGAAATGCAATTGCGCTCCCACTAGTCCTCTTGTAAACACACGGTTCCTCTTCATTCATGATGAAGTCAAACCTTTTGACTGCTTTATCAAAACAAAGATTTCAACTCCGAGATGCTTGCTTCAATCCATAAATGGTTTGATGAAGCTTGCCTATCTTCCTAGTTTCATTAGGATCAATGAAAAACTTCAGGTTGTGTCATGTACACATCCTTTTTCCAGAATTCCATTAAGGAAAACTGTTTTCACATCCATCTGCCAGATCTCATAACCATTATGAGTGGCGGTTGCTAGGAAAATCCGAATGGACATAAGCACGGTGTCTGGGATTAGGTTTCTTCACAGTCAATACCATGAATTTACTTGAAACCTTTTGCCACCAACCTTGCTTTGTACATATGAAAATATCCATCCATGTCATATTTTCTTCTTGAACATCCATTTACTCACAATGGCTTCTACACCATCGGGTAAATCAACCCAAGTCATACTTGGTTCTGTGGCATGGATCCCATTTCGGATTCAGCGGCTTTCAGCCATTTTCGGAGTCAAGGCCCATCATTACTTCTTCAAAATTCGCAGGCCCGTCACTTTCAATGATCAGTAGATCACGGCAATTGGTTACGAGAAATCCATATTTCTCGGGTTTGTGACGGATCCTTTCGGATCTGCGAGCTTCAGTTTTCTGTAAAAGTCGCGCACACATATCTCATATGTATACTTTTACCACGACCTAATTAACCAAGATTTAAACCGTAGTTAATTAAGTCATAAACCAAAATCAATGTTTGGTTCGCGATCTGTGTCGATCGATGCAACTTTTGTGTCGATCGACACTTCTTCAGAAACTCGCCATTTAAATGTATATCGAATATACATTCACCAGATCCTTTATAAACTATAGGCACCACAGGTGCAGGTTCTACAACTCTTTGTAGATCCAACTGCTGCTCTTCCTCATCAGGTTGAGCAGTCTCCTGTGATTTTCGAATTTCTTCGAGTTGTACTTTTACTCCCACTGTTCTTCTTGGAAAGAAAGTCTTTCTCAAGAAAACATAGTTCCGAGCAACAAACAATTTGTTCTCGAACTGGTTGTAAAAGTAACATACCTTGGTTTTGTTAGGACACCCAATGAAGTAGCACTTATCAGATTTGGGTGTGAGCTTATCAAAGATTAAACGTTTTATATAAGTCTCGCAACTCCAAATCTCCATGATGGATAAATCAGGAACATTTACATTCCACATCTCATGTGGTATCTCTGTAACTGATTTTGATGGAACTCTATTTAAAGTAAACTCAGACATTTCTAGAGCGTATTCTTAGAAGGATAATGGAAGATCTAAGTGACTCATCATTGATCGAACCATATCTAATAAAGTCCGATACAGGAGGAGTGAATTGTGAAACACTTTCACAATCTCTTAGATGATCACTAAATTCTTGACCTAAGTATTCACCTCCATGATCTCATCGTAGAGGTTTAATACCTTTGCCAAATTGATTCTGTATTTCATTTTGGAACTCTTTGAACTTTTCAAAGATTCTGACTTATGCCTTATAAATAAGGCATAACCGTACCTTCTGAAAATATCAGTAAAGGTAATGAAGTCCTGAAATTTTCCTCTAGCATTAGTGCTTATCGGTCCATATACATCCGTATGTATAAAGCCCAATAAGCTTCTGGCCCTTTCATTTTGATCGTTCGCAACCTGTATCGACCGACGCACCGTTTGTGTCGATCGACACTACCTCTGTTGAAAGGAGCCTTTGTCGTTTTACTTAATAAACAAGATCCACTTTACTCATTATGATTCTCAATCAGATGAGCCCAAAACGACAATGCCAGAGAGAAGTTTGACTCGTATCATTTGACTTGAATCTCTTAGTATTAATGTTATAGTTAGGCACATTCTGGTTTAGAACATAAAGTCCATTCTCTAATGGATTGCTACTATAAAATATATCACTGTAATCAAATGAATAACACTTATTCTTAATTTGAAAACTGATATCCTTCCATATCCAAACAAGGAATAGAAATAATCTTTCTGCTCACAGCAGATACATAGTAGCAATTTTTAAGTTCTAAAATATGCCATAAAGAAAACAAATGAAATACTCCTACGGCTAATGCAGCAACTATTGCTCCATTTCCCACGCATAGGTCCACTTGTCCTTTCTCCACAGTCCTACTTTTGCTCAGGCCCTGCACATTTTCACAAAATATGAGTACCACAGTTGGTATCAAATACCCAATAAGTAGGACTACAAGAAGTAACATTTACTTCTATAACATAATACCTGAAGAAGAAGTCTCGTACGTCTTCTTCAGCTTCTCATAATCTTCCAAGAATTTATTGCAGTTTCTTTTCAAATGCCTATAACCATTACAATAACGGCACTTAACATCTTCAGAAGGACTGATTTTAACCTTAGGAGCATGGCCAGACTCGCTTGGATTCACAATCGAGCTCGTCTTGCCATCACCTTTATTCTTACCAAGTTTCTTAAACTTTTTACCCTTTTGTACTATAAGGACATATGGGGTGTCCTTCTTGATGTTAGGTTCAGCAGTCTTAAGCATCCCATGCAATTCAGTCAACGACTTCGTCAAGTTGTTCATGTTATAGTTCATAACAAATTGATCATAGCTTGACGGCAATGACTGCAGAATGATGTCAGTAGCCAACTCTTGGTTAATGGGACAATCCAATTTCCCCAGGTTATCAATATAACCCATCATCTTAATGACATGAGGACTAACTGGTTCGCCCTTTGGTAGCTTGCACTCAATCAGAGATCTAACCGTCTGGTATCTCTGAGTTCGTGCCTGCTCCTGAAACATACTTTTCAGGCCAGTGATCATCTGTATTGGCGACTCCACGTACTCATATTGCTTCTGCAATTCCGAGTTCATGGTAGCCAACATGAGATAACTCACATCCACCGCATCATTAGAATGCTTATCCCAAGCATCCTTATCTGACTGCCAGGCATTGGCTCGGTACTTCTTAGGGAGAACTTTCTCAAGGACATAGTCCTTTTTCTCCTGTTTGAGAACAATTATCAAGTTCCGATACCATTCAAGAAAGTTGGATCCATTTAACTTGTCCTTCTCAAGGACGGATCGCAGGGAGAAATTGTTACGATGGTTTGTGCTAGACATAGCTGAAAAACAAGGGAGGTTTTAGTTATGATGTTCAAGAAATGAGAAGTCTTAACAATCAAGAAAACTCGCATTATATTCAAACAATGTTTCCTCAAATGAATATAATGATCCAAGACCCATACTTTACTAAACTTGAGTGAGCCACTGGCTATCACCCAAATTTTAGCTATCTAGGTAAGCAACTCTTTGCTAGTTATATCCAATATAACTCTTGGTTGTGGATTGACATCTTATGTCCAATCCACCTGATGTCTCTGAGCCCAAAACGATTTTGATGGCCCAGTCAAGTAAACCAATCTCTTCAGTCATGTAATTGTTGGTGTCTTGCACTGCAAGTCCATCAACACGATTACCTCTGTCTTACTCATGAAATTGCGGACATCTTGCACTGCAAGTCTATCGCACAATTAAATGGGTCTTGACAGTTGACAAGATTGGAAAGACATCAAGTATCACTTGATATTTGGTTGAGGAACGGAACCTTTTAAAACGTTCAGTTTTTATTATGTTTTAATTCTTCTAATTAAATGATTTGTCTTGGTTTGGTTCTGTGGCTTCAGGTTCCATAACCTAAACCATTGAATCTGGTGTCGACCGACACTACTTTAGTGTCGATCGATGCAGATTAACCAAAACCAATCTGCGATAACCGATCAATCCAATTGATCCAGTTTTGAGTACCGGTCGGTGTCGATCGATGCTACATTAGCATCGGTCGATACCAACCCAATCACAATAAACCATTCTTAGCGTTTAACCATCATTAACCAAGCTCGATAACCGGTCCAATCCAATTGAACCGATTCATCAATCTCGCGAGGTCTGTGTCGACCGACACAACTCTTGCGTCGATCGACACTAGGCGAAACATAAGTTTTATTTGGGTTTTCGCCCTGTGTCGATCGATGCTGGATTGGCATCGATCGACACCATGCGAAAAACCCTAAATTTTAATCGGGTTTTCGCCCTGTGTCGATCGATGCCGGATTGGCATCGATCGACACCATGCGAAAAACCCTAAAACATTTTTCGAACAAAACCATAAACTAGGTTACTTTGATCAAAAACGAGTTTTAGCATGCTTGTACCAATCATACAGAGATCCAGATTCAACCAATCTAATCAACATGCTACAAATTCAATGGAAACCTAAAGCTCTGATACCACTGAAGGAATTTCTAGCAGTTCCTAATCCAATTAGGCAACCCTGGTCTGAATTCCGAGCCTAGGATCTAAGGTTCATATAATTGAATCTATGGGATCTCAGATTTACCTGGTGATTTGCAGCGGAAGATTTACAGATAATCGAGATCCAGAGCGCCTCAAATGCTGCGCCTCTACTAGTATCCACACGCACACGAACTGAATAGGAGGGATGCTAGTGCCTATAGAGATCCAATCTCTTCAGAGGTTTCTATTCAAGTTCTAGTGGCTGTCTATTAGGTTAAAAAACAGTTTAGGTCGACCATATATCTTATATATGTCGACTTAAACCATAACGGAATTAACCAGCGATTAAACCGAATTAATCTGGTAATCCGCGAGTTGCATCGATCGACGCACTCTTTGCATCGATCGACACTGCCCCAGAATATTGATATCGAATGCATATCAAATATGCATTCACTAGATCATTACATTAATGATCAACCTCGTCTTTAACGTCCAGTTTGCTTAGGTGTGTGACCCTGTAGGATCATATAAAACTAGCAATGAGTACTCAACTCATTGATCATAAGTGGCTTCTAGCAAAGCGTTATGACTACCTAGTGTTATGTGATTGTCTCATCTCGACTATACAACTTTCACTTAGAGCAAGTAAAATAGATTTCAGGACATTCCCAACACACCCGGTACCCAGATGGTAGATCTGTGCGTACATCAGTTCCAGTTGAGTCATTTTTGAGGCCAGCGAGGGGTAGAGGTCGACCCCGGAAGACGCCCGTAGCCGCTCCATCGACATCTGCGGAAGCACCCAGTGTTAGGAGTGTCTGATCCCACTGGATCTAGGGTTTGATATATTGAATGAAAACCAACCTCGTTCTTACCTTTCTGGCAGCGGAATTGAGAAGGTGAACGAGATCAGTGGAGCAACGCACACGCCTTGCCTCTACCAGATACACACGCACGCTCGCTGGAAACGGGATGCTAGTGCCGGATCAACGGGAATCGATTCTCTGTGGTGTTTCTACTGTTTCTGTCAAGAAAAGTGGACGGCTCTGTGTTTAGGTCGAAACTTACTTGTTTTATTCGACCTAAAACACAATTAACGGGCCAGACTTAATCAAGTCTTAATTCGAAAAGCCTTTCGAAAAACCCGAACTGTGTCGACCGACACACAAGCTGTGTCGACCGACACACAAGCTGTGTCGATCGACACAACACCATTTTATCGATTATAATGTGTATCCAATACACATTAATATGATCATTACCATAATGATCATTCCCATGTCGTAGCTTCCAGTTTGCTTAGGTGTGTGACCCTATAGGATCATATAGTACTGGTAGTAAGTCCATAACTTACATATTGCAAGAAGCTTCTAGCAAAACATTGCAACCGCCCAGTACTATACGAATGTCTGATCTCGACACACAACTATCATCAGGAGTGAGTACAAGTGTGATTTCAGTACACTATCCCAACAATCTCCCACTTTTACTGGAATCATCAATTCCTATAATCCTTTTGTCTCTATATCTCGATTTGGCATAAGGCAAGATTGGTGTCATCCTTATTAAGCCAACATCGTGTTTATCGAACTCCTGATCTCATACTGAATCATTACAAACAACTGAACTACAGTTCGTTTGAGTGCGGCCACACATTCTCTCAGTATTCAATCTTCGATAGGCCCTGAGATATTTATCTCCCGTTGTACAGGAGGGACAAATCCCATCTTGTTCCATCCCTGTTTCAACGCATACTTCATGATATACTTGAACAGTGCCGTTATAGTCGCCAGTTACGGGTCGACGTTTGACAAAGTCAAAATGTACCAATTCATATGCAAGAAAGCATGATGAACTCAGGTCTAAGGACTATACTCTATAGTCGTAATGAGAACCTCTTATGACACATATATAACTATCTTGTAGACTTCTCATTAGCGGGTCATGTCCGATCATATGTTCACTAACATATATCTATGTGACTGACTGCGATAATCATATCATTGGCTCCATGAAACTTAGCCAACAGTCACCTCACAATCTAGTCTCTTACGGTTGTCAGTGTCCCAATTCTACAACCTCGACTAGGGACAAAATAATTTATTAACTTATAGGGTTTCATGATCAAGTCCTCAACTTGATGACCTATAATATGTCATAAAATTATTTGGGACCATTATTTAGATCACAATAAATAATGCTGAAATCAAATTTCATTAAACATTTCCAAAAGAATGTTTACAAGAGCGTCTTATTATAACTAAAATAAAACTAAAACTCCCACTAGAATCAAGATTACATCTTAAGATCTCTAATGCCTACAGCAGTCGTATGACTCTCATGCTTAGGCCTTGGGAGTGACTTAGTCAGGGGATCAGCGACATTCTCGTCTGTCGGAACTCGGCTGATCTTCACATCACCTCTATTGACGATATCACGAATCAGGTGATATATCCTCTCCACGTGTTTGGACTTCTGGTGTGATCTGGGTTCTTTCGCCTGAGCAATGGCTCCATTGTTGTCACAAAATAAAGCCACTGGCTCTAAGATAGTAGGAACCACACCAAGCTCAGTCATGAACTTCTTAATCCAAACAGCTTCCTTTGCCGCTTCTGAAGCAGCAACATATTCAGCTTCCGTTGTGGAATCAGCTACGGTATTCTGCTTAGAGCTCTTCCAGCTCACTGCACCGCCATTTAGACAGAAGACATATCCAGATTGTGATCGGAAATCGTCTCTGTCCGTCTGAAAACTCGCATCGGTGAATCCATTCACCACAAGTTCTTCACTTCCTCCATACACCAGGAATTTATCCCTAGTATGTCTCAAATACTTGAGAATATTCTTGACAGCTGTCCAGTGAACTTCACCTGGATCAGATTGGTATCTACTCGTCATGCTTAACGCGTAAGCTACATCTGGACGAGTGCATAGCATGGCATACATAATAGATCCTATTGCAGAAGCATAAGGAATCCTATTCATGCGTTCTCGCTCAGCAGGTGTCGCCGGACACTGCTTCTTGCTGAGACTCATGCCATGAGACATCGGTATGAAGCCCTTCTTGGAATCTTGCATCATGAATCTGTGCAACACCTTATCAATATAAGTGTCCTGGCATAATCCAATCAGCCTATTCAATCTATCTCTGTAGATTCTGATTCCAAGAATGTATGCGGCTTCTCCCATGTCTTTCATGGAAAAACAACTTCCGAGCCAAGTATTGACAGACTAAAGCAACGGAACGTCATTACCGAGGAGGAGTATGTCATCGACATACAGTACAAGAAACGCAATTTTGCTCCCCTTAGTCTTCTTGTAAACACATGGTTCCTCTTCGTTCTTGATGAAACCAAATTGTTTAACTGATTCATCAAAATGAAGATTCCAACTCCGGGATGCTTGCTTCAATCCATAAATGGATTTATGAAGTTTGCATACCTTCCCAGCGTTCTTAGGATCGACAAAACCTTCAGGCTGTGTCATATACACATCCTCTTCCAGAATACCATTCATGAATGCGGTTTTGACATCCATTTGCCAAATCTCATAGTCATAATGAGCTGCAATCGCTAGAAGAATCCGAATGGATTTAAGCATAGCGACTGGGGAATAGGTTTCATCATAGTCAATACCATGAATTTGCTTGAAACCTTTAGCCACCAGCCTCGCTTTGTAAATCTGTACATTGCCATCCACGTCAATCTTCTTCTTGAAGATCCATTTACACTCAATGGCTTTTACACCATTAGGTAAATCGACCAAGGACCATACTTGGTTTTCTGACATGGATCCCATTTCGGACTTAGAGGCTCCAAGCCACTTTTCGGAGTCCGGGCCCATCATTGCTTCCGCGAAGGTCGCTGGTTCGTCACTTTCAATGATCATCAGTCATTTGAATCGGTCACGAGAAATCCATAGTATCTCTCGGGTTCGTGACGGATCCTTCCGGATCTGCGAACTTCAGGCTCCACAGGCGCCGGTTCCACAGAACTTTGTGGATCCAACTACTGCTCTTCCTCAGCAGGTTGAGCAGTATCCTGTGCATCTCGAATTTCTTCAAGATGTACTTTACTCCCACTGTTTTTCTTAGAGAGAAACTCCCTCTCAAGAAAAGAACAGTCCCGAGCAACAAATACTTTGTTCTCAGATTGGTTGTAAAAGTAGTATGCCTTGGTTTCCTTAGGATAACCAACGAAGTAGCATTTATCTGATTTGGGTGCAAGCTTGTCAGAGATTAATCGTTTGACATAAGCCTCACATCCCAAAATCCTCAGGAAAGACAGACTAGGAACATTCCCAGTCCACATTTCATGTGGTGTCTTTTCCACTGATTTAGATGGTACCCTATTTAGTGTAAACGCAGACGTTTCTAGAGCGTATCCCCAAAAGGATAATGGAAGATTAGAATGACTCATCATAGACCGAACCATATCCAATAAGGTTCGATTCCTCCTCTCTGACACTCCATTCCATTGAGGTGTTCCAGGAGGAGTGAGTTGTGAAACAATTCCACACTCGCTCAGATAGTCGCTGAACTCTTTGCTTAAGTATTCTCCTCCGCGATCCGATCGCAGAACTTTGATACTTTTGCCAAGTTGGTTCTGTACTTCATTCTTGAATTCCTTGAATCTATCAAAGAATTCTGACTTGTGTCTCATCAAATAGACATAGCCATACCTACTGAAATCATCAGTGAAGGTAATGAAGTACTTGGAATTTCCTCTGGAAACAGTGCTCATTGGCCCACATACATCAGTATGAATAAGGCCCAATAACTCACTGGCCCTTTCATTTGGTTTGTTGAAAGGGGCCCTAGCCATTTTGCCCATCAAGCAAGATTCGCATTTCTCACATGATTCAAAATCAAATGAGCCCAGAAGCCCATTTCGATGGAGCCTTTGGATGCGTTTCTCATTGATATGGCCCAAACGACAATGCCATAAGAAAGTCGGGTTTTCGTCGTTGGACTTAAACCGCTTTGTATTTATGTTAAAGACAGGCATTTCTTGGTTTAAAACATATAACCCATTATCTAATGGGGCGCTACCATAATAAGTACCATCACGATTAAAAGAACAAACTTTATTCTTAACAGCAAAATCAAAACCTTCCAAATCCAAAACGGAAACTGAAATTATGTTTCTGCTTATCGCAGGTACAAAGTAGCAATTATTTAAAATTAAAACCATGCCCGATGGTAAGGACAACTCGTAGGTGCCTACGGCCAGTGCAGCAACCTTAGCTCCATTCCCGACCGTAGCTCCACTTGTCCTTTCTTCAACGTCCTACTGTTTCTTAGTGCCTGCACATTTGTACAAGTATGAGCACCGCAGCCGGTATCCAATACCCACGAAGTAGAACTAGAAGACGTAACATTAAGTTCGATAACATAAATACCTGAGTCAGACGCATCATACGTCTTCTTCAGTTTCTTGTAATCTTCCTTGAACTTCTTGCAGTCTCTCTTCCAATGCCCCAACTGCTTGCAGTAGTTGCACTTATCCTCAGGAGAAGGCCCGGATTTGGGCTTGGGCTTGTCTTGACTCTCAGTCTCGACAACCTGGGCCTTTCCCTTATCCTTCTTAGGTTTCTTAAACCTTTTACCCCCTTGTACCATCAGGACACTGGGAGTAGCCTTCTTGAGATTCGGCTCTGCTGTCTTCAGCATACCGTGCAACTCAGTCAATGTCTTAGTCATGTTTTGCATGTTGTAGTTCATGATGAACTGATCAAAACACGACGGCAAAGACTGCAGAATCATGTCAGTGGCTAGCTCCTGGCTAATGGCACAGTCCAGTTTCCCCAAGTTATCAATGTAACCCATCATTTTAAGGACATGAGGACTTACTGGACTGTCCTTAGCCAGCTTGTAATCCATAAGAGATTTAACCGTCTGGTATCTCTCTGTGCGAGCTTGCTCCTGAAACAAAGCTTTCAGGCTGTTAATCATCTCAATGGGTGACATCACGTTCTCATATTGCTTCTGCTGCTCAGAGTTCATAGTCACCAGCATTAGACAATTAACATCTTTGACATCAGCTGAATGCTTATCCCAAGCATTCTTTTCTGTCTGCGGGGCATTGGAACGTGGCCTCTCGGTGAGAACTCTTTCAAGGACATATTCCTTGTTCTCCTGCCTGAGAACTATTCTCAGGTTCCGATACCATTCCAAGAAATTAGATCCATTTAACTTGTCCTTCTCAAGGACGGATCTTAGTGAGAAAGTGTTGATGTGAGATGAGACAGACATAGCTGTAATTAAAAGAGGTAAGTTTTAGTTATAATGCTCAAGAAATGAGAATTCTTATCTAATAAGAAAAACTCGCATTGTATTCAAAACTATGTTTCCTCGGGTGAATACAATGAGCCAAGATCCTCAGATTACTAAAATTCGAGTGGGCGACTCGCCGTTACTAAAATTTTAGCTATCTAGGTAAGCAAATCATTGCTAATTGTACTCAGTACAACTTTTGGTCGTGGATAAGACAAACTATGTCCAATCCACTCTGATGTCTCTGGGCCCAGAACTTCTGACAGCCCAGTCAAGTAAAACCAATCCATTTTCTGTCTTGTGATCACTGACAGTTGCACTGCAAGTCTGTCAATGATCACCTGCCTTACTCACGTTGCAGTGGATATCGAGGACTCCAAGATTATCCAACAAACGACACGAGTCTTGACAGTAGACAAGATCGGGCAAGACATCAAGATCACTTGATATTTAGTTGAGGAAAAGAACCGTTTTATCTTGATGCATATCCAATATACATCCAAGAATTTATTAATTTATTTAAAACATTCAGTTTTATTTAGTTTAGATTCATCTACAACTTTTAGGATTAAATTGATCTGGTATATGCAAATATGTGGTCCAACCAGCATATCTGCGAATGTCGTGTCGATCGATGCCGACCATTGGCATCGATCGATGCAACTAGAATTAAACCGTTCTTCGATAACCGGTCAAACCAGATCGAATTTACATAACCGACTCAATCCAATTGAACCGGTTCGGTTTAATAGTCCATGTCGATCGTCACACACTGTGTGTCGATCGACATGACCAAACCAGAACCAATTTGGTTAATTAAAATTAACCGAGCGATATAACCAGTTCAATCCAATTGAACCGGTCAATCTAATCGCTTTGCCTGTGTCGACCGATACACCCAGTGTATCGACCGACACAGCAGGAATATGGGTACTCGATCTCAGATCGAAACCCTAAAATTATTTGCGGATTTTCGCCTTGTGTCGACCGACACACGCTTTGTGTCGATCGACACTTTGCGACAAACCCTAAAATTTTACGTTTTGTTTCGCGGCGTGTCGACCGACACACGCTTTGTGTCGATCGACACAATGCGATTTCAACAACATCATCGTTTTTCAACATGAACAAAAACCGAGATTAACATTCAATAAAACGATTTTAACAGGCAAAATTCAATCCAACAACATCAAGTTTCGAATTAATTTCACCAGATTCAATAGCTAAACCCTAACCTGGCTCTGATACCACTGTCTGATCCCACTGGATCTAGGGTTTGATATATTGAATGAAAACCAACCTCGTTCTTACCTTTCTGGCAGCGGAATTGAGATGGTGAACGAGATCAGTGGAGCAACGCAAACGCCTTGCCTCTACCAGATACACACGCACGCTCGCTGGAAACGGGATGCTAGTGCCGGATCAACGGGAATCGATTCTCTGTGGTGTTTCTTCTGTTTCTGTCAAGAAAAGTGGACGGCTCTGTGTTTAGGTCGAAACTTACTTGTTTTATTCGACCTAAAACACAATTAACGGGCCAGACTTAATCAAGTCTTAATTCGAAAAGCCTTTCGAAAAACCCGAACTGTGTCGACAGACACACAAGCTGTGTCGATCGACACAACACCATTTTATCGATTATAATGTGTATCCAATACACATTAATATGATCATTACCATAATAATCATTCCCATGTCGTAGCTTCCAGTTTGCTTAGGTGTGTGACCCTATAGGATCATATAGTACTGGTAGTAAGTCCATAACTTACAGATTGCAAGAGGCTTCTAGCAAAACATTGCAACCGCCCAGTACTATACGAATGTCTGATCTCGACACACAACTATCATCAGGAGTGAGTACAAGTGTGATTTCAGGACACTATCCCAACAAGGAGGCCAGGGAAGGAGCCTGCAGTAGAGGAGAGTCATCCCAACCCGCCAGCCCATGTGTGCTTCATGACTGTGAGACCCTCAGCCCAACATGACCCGACTTATCCGGAGTTTGGACCCGAGACGATTCCGCAGGAGGACGATACATTGGGAGCGTCGACATCGAGGCCCCAAGCGCATGAGCTTCCTCGGGATTTGCCCCGACCATTCCAGATGGTTGGGATGAGCGTGGAGGAGTATTTGGGCTTGTTCATCTGGAGAGCAGGATGTACTTACCCTCGGTCGCCGATCCACATGATGACCATGTTCATGGATGGACTGTTACCGGAGATTCGCCAGGGAATGAAAGATGGCGGAGAGTATGGAGAGTACAGTTTGGTTGCGATGGCGGCTCGTTATGCAGAAGCTGTGGAGAGGAATCAAAGGGATATGGCCTACAGACAGCAAGAGAGGGAAAGGAACCAAAGGAATGAGGCAATCAGACGATAAGTGATGGCGGAACAACATAAGGCTTAGGATGATGAGCAGAGGATACGACGAGAGCAGGAGGCCAGAGACTATGCTTGGTTGGATGAGCAGCGGGCTACCCGGGAACGGGTGCATGAGAGATTGGATCAGCAGCAGGCCGCATGGGAGCAGGAGCAAAGACAGCAGCAGCATGCTGCATGATAGGTGCATAATTTAGATGTTTTTAACCATATAATCTATTTAGTTTTCTTATATTTACCATTCATTTTCTTGCATTTTTGTAAGAAATTATGTATTTAAGCATTTAAATTCTATAGGATATAGGTTGCATATTTTGTTCATTTCTTAAATGTTTTAGGTGATATTGGAGCCTCTGAGATATCTTGGAGTTGTGATGAGTTATAGAGCAAAGGATTATTTATTGAGCAAAGGAGTAAAGAAATTGACAAATGAAGATGGGGATCTGATCCAAATTGATGACGTGAAGCAAACTAACCGATGTCGTAAACCGTCCGTGTTATAGCTCAGCCCAAACCATCACACGTGAAGCCCACCATCTGAAGCCATACGAGACAAAATAAGCTACAAGACGAAATAGCCAACTTTTCACGCCAGAGAATTTATCGGCCGAGTGTATCGGGATGATACAACCGATACAAACCACACGACGTGACCCAGACTTTCGCCAGAAGATCCATCGACATGAGATATCGGTTTATCAAACCGATACAAATCATTTTCTCTTGACCAACTTATTTACCGTTTTGCCACTGCGGGCCAAAACACTTGATATATGATTTTAGACTTATTTTGAGGGAGACATCTTCTTTCTAGTATTTTTCTTTGATCCATTTTGAATCAAAAACAATTTGTAAATTTTTATTTTAAGTCTTAGTCAAGTATTGTTATCTTTTTAATCTCATCTCTCTAATCATATTTTTTCACTCAATCTTTATGGGTTTAGTTGGAAAAATGTTGATTAGTGAGTAGTCATTTTGGGTCTTTGAGATGAGGTAGATTAGAGCTTGATTAGGGATGATCTAAGGTGTTTAGTGCTTTATTTATGTTAATCCTTCTCTATTAGGTTGTTCTCTATGCTATTTTTACAAGAAATTGTTGATTTAGATCTTAAGTCTTTTTCATGCCCGAAAGGTGTTCG
The DNA here is from genome assembly GCA_030180135.1 of Orychophragmus violaceus. Taxonomy (NCBI): domain Eukaryota; kingdom Viridiplantae; phylum Streptophyta; class Magnoliopsida; order Brassicales; family Brassicaceae; genus Orychophragmus; species Orychophragmus violaceus. The sequence goes on along the minus strand of CM058233.1, from coordinate 88,417,603 downwards.
ATAAAATGCTTGAATGAACTCTTTAGAGAATTTTCACTCTTACCCTAAGAGATTAGTTGTCTAAGATGATTATTGGTAAGGATAACTTGTTTGCATTGCTTGTTTATCTCTTAATCACAAATGAGAATTTGATCTTGATTAGGGATTAGACAAAGGGATTAGTGCCAAGAGACTGGATTAGTCTAATGATTAGTGTTCTTAGCCTAAGGATTAACTTTGCTAAAAGGTGTTTGATGGATATTAATGCTTGCTTGTCTTGTAATTTGCAAATGAGAATTGAATGATTGCATGATTAGCATAGGAGTTATGAACATGAGAATGTGATTAGCTTAATTATGATCACTAGCCTTGTTTAGTATTGTTTGATTGATTGAAGCATCATTGATTGTCTCTAGATCACCTAGTCTCCATAGCCTCATCTCAGGACCCTTGTTTTAGCTTATTTGTTTTCTTGTTTAGTGTTTTGCTTTGTTCTTTCTTGCTTTGTTTGGTTTCTTGTTTTGATTTGTCTTTAGGTTGTTAGTTGAAACCCTTTCTAGATTTTGCTTAGCTCTAGTAGTATCTTGTATTCTTGATTGGCTACTCTTCTTGCCTCCTTGGATTGATATCTCAAATGCTACAATGGCATGTGCATTTGGGTAATTGATTAGGAATCTAAAATTATCCCGCATCAATTTGGCACCGTTGCCGGGGAGGTGTAGCAATAGCAATTAGGATTTAGATTATACTTTAGACTAAGCTTTTATTTTGTTTTAGTTTGTGTGGTTACTAACATTCTTTCAAGTGTTTGTTCTTTTTGCAAGGTGCAAATCACAAGGAAGAGAGCATGGCTTCAGAGATAGCTTCTATGTTGAGGGCTATGTTGGAAGCTCAATAAAGAGAGATGGCTTGGGACCCTACAAGTCATCATGGTTTTGAAAGCGAATCCACTTGTCAAGGTGATCTTCCAAATAAGTACTCTTCTCATGAGTACCAATATGGATATGGTGATGGATACCAACCTTGGAACATGGAGCATGAGCTTGAAGCAACTTACTCCTCCCAATCATGTGATGAAGAGCTTCTCAACTTAGCAAGGATGGCATTGGAAGGACAAGAGAGGTATAATGAGAGCTTAAGGATGATCAACACTGATTTTGCTCATTTGTCTCAAGATACAAGCATTGTTGAGCCAACACATGAGGAGAATGCTCAAGTCCAAGATGAGTTCTTGAAAGAAGCTGAAGAGACTATCAAGGAATTTGAAATGCTTATTGGTTGCACTGTTGGTGAAGACCTTGTGATAAGATATGAAGATGAGGATGAGGAAGAGACATTCATGGTGTTGGGAATGTCCTGAAATCTATTGTACTTGCTCTAAGTGAAAGTCGTATAGTCGAGATGAGACAATCACATAACACTAGGTAGTCATAATGCTTTGCTAGAAGCCACTTATGATCAATGAGTTTAGAACTCATTGCTAGTGTTATATGATCCTACAGGGTCACACACCTAAGCAAACTGGACGTTAAAGACGAGGTTGATCATTAATGTAATGATCGAGGGAATGCATATTTGATATGCATTCGATATCAATATTCTGGGGCAGTGTCGATCGATGCAAAGAGTGCATCGATCGATGCACTCGCGGATTAACCAGATTAATACGGTTTAATCTGCAGTTAATTCTGTTGTGGTTTAAGCCGACATATATAAGATATATGGTCAACCTAAACTCGTCCCCAACCTAATTCACAGCCACCAGAACTTGAATAGAAACCTCTGAAGAGATTGGATCTCTATAGGCACTAGCATCCCTGCTGTCCAGTTTGTGTGCGTGTGGATACCAGTAGAGGCGCAGCATTTGAGGCGCTCTAGATCTCGATTATCTGCAAATCTTCCGCTGCTAATCACAGAGGTAATCTGAGATCCCATAGATTCAATTATATGAACCCTAGATCCTAGGCTTGGAATTCAGACCAGGATTGCCTAATTGGATTAGGATCTGCTAGAAATTCCTTCAGTGGTATCAGAGCTTTAGGGTTCCATTGAATCTGTAGCATGTTGATTAGATTAGTTGAATCTGAATCTGTGTATGGTTGATACAAACTTGCTAAAATTCGTTTTCATGAAAAACCTAGTTTAGGGTTTGTTCGAAAAACGTCTTAGGGTTTTTCGCATGGTGTCGATCGTTGCCAATCCGTCATCGATCGACACAGGGCGAAAACCCGAATAAAATTTAGGGTTTTTTCGCATGGTGTCGATCGATGCCAATCCGGCATCGATCGATGCAGGGCGAAAACCCGAATAAACCTTAGTTTTCGCCTAGTGTCGATCGACACAAGCGTTGCATCGATCGACACAAACCTCGCGAGATTGATGAATCAGTTCAATTGGATTGGACCGGTTATCGAGCTTGGTTAATGATGGTTGAAAGCTGTGAATGGTTTAATTGCGATTGGTTTGATTAGGTTGGCATCGACCGATGCTAATGTAGCATCGATCGATGCTGACCGGTATTCAAAACCGGGTCAATTGGAGTGATCGGTTATCGCGGATTGCTTTTGGTTATTCTGCATCGATCGACACTAAAGTAGTGTCGGTCGACACCAGATTCGATGGTTCAGGTTATGGAACCTGAAGCCACAAAACCAAACCAAGACAAATCATTTAATTAGAAGAATTAAAACATAATAAAATTGAACGTTTTAAAAGGTTCCGTTCCTCAACCAAATATCAAGTGATACTTGATGTCTTTCCAATCTTGTCAACTGTCAAGACCCATCTAATTGTGCGATAGACTTGCAGTGCAAGATGTCCACAATTTCATGAGTAAGACAGAAGGTAATCGTGTTGATGGACTTGCAGTGCAAGACATCAACAATTACATGACTGAAGAGATTGATTTACTTGAATGGGCCATCAAAATCGTTTTGGGCTCAGAGACATCAGGTGGATTGGACATGAGATGTCAATCCACAACCAAGAGTTATATTGGATATAACTAGCAAAGAGTTGCTTACCTAGATAGCTAAAATTTGGGTGATAGCCAGTGGCTCACTCAAGTTTAGTGAAGTAAGGGTCTTGGATCATTATATTCATCTGAGGAAACATTGTTTGAATATAATGCGAGTTTTCTTAATAGTTAAGACTTCTCATTCCTTGAACATCATAACTAAAACCTCCCTCGTTTTCCAGCTATGTCTAGCACAAACCATCGTAACAATTTCTCCCTGCGATCCGTCCTTGAGAAGGACAAGTTAAATGGATCCAACTTTCTTGAATGGTATCGGAACTTGAGAATTGTTCTCAAACAGGAGAAAAAGGATTATGTCCTTGAGAAAGTTCTCCCCAAGAAGTACCGAGCCAATGCCTGGCAGTCAGATAAGGATGCTTGGGATAAGCATTCTAATGATGCGGTGGATGTGAGTTGTCTCATGTTGGCTACCATGAACTCGGAATTGCAGAAGCAATATGAGTACGTGGAGTCCCCAAAAGAGATGATCACTGGCCTGAAAAGTATGTTTCAGGAGCAGGCACGAACTCAGAGATACCAGACGGTAAGGTCTCTGATTGAGTGCAAGCTACCAAAGGGCGAACCAGTTAGTCCTCATGTCATTAAGATGATGGGTTATATTGATAACCTGGGGAAACTGGACTGTCCCATTAGCCAAGAATTGGCTACTGACATCATTCTGCAGTCACTGCCGTCAAGCTATGATCAATTTGTTATGAACTATAACATGAACAACTTGACGAAGACGTTGACTGAATTGCATGGGATGCTTAAGACTGCTGAACCTAACATCAAGAAGGACACCCCGGATGTCCTTATGGTACAAAAGGGTAAGAAGTTTAAGAAACTTGGTAAGAACAAAGGTGATGGCAAGACGAGATCGATTGTGAATCCAAGCGAGTCTAGCCATGCTCCTAAGGTTAAAACCAGTCCTTCTGAAGATGTTAAGTGCCGTTATTGTAATGGTTATGGGCATTTGAAAAGAAACTGCAATAAATTCATGGAAGATTATGAGAAGCTGAAGAAGACGTACGAGACTTCTTCTTCAGGTATTTATGTTATAGAAGTAAATGTTACTTCTTGTAGTCCTACTTATTGGGTATTTGATACCAGCTATGGTACTCATATTTTGTGAAAATGTGCAGGGCCTGAGCAAAAGTAGGACTATGGAGAAAGGACAAGTGGATCTACGCGTGTGAAATGGAGCAAGAGTTGCTGCATTAGCCGTAGGAGTATTTCATTTGTTTTCTTTATGGCATATTTTAGAACTTAAGAATTGCTACTATGTATCTGCTATGAGCAGAAAGATTATTTCTATTCCTTGGTTGGATATGGAAGGATATCAGTTTTCAAATTAAGAATAAGTGTTATTCATTTGATTACAGTGATATGTTTTATAGTAGCAATCCATTAGAGAATGGATTTTATGTTCTGAATAGGAATGTGCCCAACTATGACATTAATACCAAGAGATTCAAGTCAAATGATACGAATCAAACCTCTCTCTAGCATTGTCGTTTTGGGCCACACAAATGAGAAACAGATTCAGAAGCTCCATGGTGATGGACTTTTGGGCTCATCTGATTATGAATCAAAATGAGTAAAGTGAATCTTGTTTATTGGAAAAACGACAGAGGCCCCTTTCAACAAAGGTAGTGTCGATCGATGCATGTATGCAACGATCGATACAGGTTGCGAACGAACGGACAAAATGAAAGGGCCAGAGGATTATTGGGCTTTATACATACGGATGTACATGGCCCGATAAGCGCAGATGCTAGAGGAAATTTTCAGTACTTCATTACCTTTACTGATATTTTCAGAAGGTACGGTTATGCCTTATTTATAAGGCATAAGTCAGAATCTTTGAAAAGTTCAAAGAGTTCCAAAATGAAGTACAGAATCAATTTGGTAAGGGTATTAAACCTCTACGATGAGATCATGGAGGTGAATACTTAGGTCAAGAATTTAGTGATCATCTGAGAGATTGTGAAAGTGTTTCACAATTCACTCCTCCTGTATCGGACTTTATTAGATATGGTTCGATCAATGATGAGTCACTTAGATCTTCCATCATTCTTCTGAGAATACGCTCTAGAAATGTCTGAGTTTACTTTAAATAGAGTTCCATAAATCAGTTATAGAGATACCACATGAGATGTGGAATGTAAATGTTTCTGATTTATCCATCATGGAGATTTGGAGTTGCGAGACTTATATAAAACGTTTAATCTCTGATAAGCTCACACCCAAATCTGATAAGTGCTACTTCATTGGTTGTCCTAACAAAACCAAGGCATGTTACTTTTACAACCAGTTCGAGAACAAATTGTTTGTTGCTCGGAACTATGTTTTCTTGAGAAAGACTTTCTTTCCAAGAAGAATAGTGGGAGTAAAAGTACAACTCGAAGAAATTCGAAAATCACAGGAGACTGCTCAACCTGATGAGGAAGAGCAGCAGTTGGATCTACAAAGAGTTGAAGAACCTGCACCTGTGGTGCCTAGAGTTTATAAAGGATCTGGTGAATGTATATTCGATATACATTTAAATGGTGAGTTTCTGAAGAAGTGTCGATCGACACAAAAGTTGCATCGATCGACACAGATCGCGAACCAAATATTGATTTTGGTTTATGACTTAATTAACTACGGTTTAAATCTTGGTTAATTAGGTCGTGGTAAAAGTATACATATGAGATATGTGTGCGCGACTTTTACAGAAAAATGAAGCTCGCAGATCCGAAAGGATCCGTCACGAACCCGAGAAATATGGATTTCTCGTAACCAATTGTCGTGATCTACTGATCATTGAAAGTGACGGGCCTGCGGATTTTGAAGAAGCAATGATGGGCCTTGACTCCGAAAATGGCTGAAAGCCGCTGAATCCGAAATGGGATCCATGTCACAGAACCAAGTATGACTTGGGTTGATTTACCCGATGGTGTAGAAGCCATTGTGAGTAAATGGATTTTCAAGAAGAAAAGATGACATGGATGGTTATATTCAGATGAACAAAGCTAGGTTGGTGGCAAAAGGGTTTCAAGTAAATTCATGGTATTGACTGTGAAGAAACCTAATCCCAGACACCGTGCTTATGTCCATTCGGATTCTCCTAGCAACCGCCACTCATAATGGTTATGAGATCTGGCAGATGGATGTGAAAACAGTTTTCCTTAATGGAATTCTGGAAAGGGATGTGTACATGACACAACCTGAAGTTTTTATTGATCCTAATGAAGCTAGGAAGATGTGCAAGCTTCACCGATCCATTTATGGATTGAAGCAAGCATCTCGGAGTTGGAATCTTCGTTTTGATGAAGCAGTCAAAAGGTTTGACTTCGTCATTAATGAAGAGGAACCGTATGTTTACAAGAGGACTAGTGGGAGCGCAGTTGCATTTCTGGTATTGTATGTTGATAACATACCACTTCTCGGAAATGAAGTTCCATTGTTTCAGTCTGTTAAGACTTGATTCGAAAGTTGTTTTTCGATAAAATTATGGGAGAAACCGTATACATTCTTGGAATAAGAATCTATGGAGATAGATTGGACAAGCTAATTGGATTGTGTCAAGACACTTATAGTGATAAGGCCTTGCACATGTCCAATATGCAGGATTCCAAGAAGGGCTTTGTGCAAATGACTCTTGGTATTACTCTTAGCAAGATGCAGTGTCTTTCGACACACGCTGAGCAAGAGCGAATGAGGGTCAGGCTACTGCTAAAGGCATTAGATGTCTTAAGATATGATCTTAATTTTAGTGGGAGTCATTGTTATTAATTTTAGTTATGATATGATGTTCGTATAAACATAATTTGATTATGTTATTGAAATCTGACATCTGTATTATTTAATAATGGTTATCAAATAATAGTCCCAAAGTAATTTATGACATTTTATAGGTCATCAAGTATGTGACTTGATCATGAAACCCTATAGATAATAAATGACATAAATTATGTTGGTCCCTGGTCGAGGTTGTTAAAGTGGGACATTAACAACCGCGTGAGACTAGTATGTGAGGTGACTGATGATTAAGTTTCATGGAGTCATTAATAAGAGTATTAAAGTCAATCACATAGATATGTGTTGGAGAACACAGGATCGGACATGACCCACTGATGAGAACTCTACGGGATAGTTATATAAGTGTCATGAGAGTTTTCATTACGACTATAGAGTATAGTCCTTAGACCTGAGTTCATCATGTTTTCTTACATGTGAATTGGTCCGCTTTAACCTTGTCAAACGTCAGCCGTAACTGGTGACTATAAAGGCATTGATTGGGCGTATCATGAAGCGTGTGAAGAGACATGGATGGAACAAGATGGGATTTGTCCCTCCTATATAACAGGAGATAAATATCTCAGGGCCCATCGAAGATTTGATACTGAGAAATGTGTGGCCACACTCAAACGAGGTGATTGTCAGTCGTTTGTCTTGTCAGTATAAATCGGAGTTCGATGAACATGATCTTGGCTCAATAAGGATGACACGGTTCTTGCCTTATGCTAGATCGAGATATAGTGACGAAGGGATTAAAGGAATAGATGATTCCAGTACAAGTGGGATATTGTTGGGAATGTCCTGAAATCTATTGTACTTGCTCTAAGTGAAAGTCGTATAGTCGAGATGAGACAATCACATAACACTAGGTAGTCATAATGCTTTGCTAGAAGCCACTTATGATCAATGAGTTTAGAACTCATTGCTAGTGTTATATGATCCTACAGGGTCACACACCTAAGCAAACTGGACGTTAAAGACGAGGTTGATCATTAATGTAATGATCGAGGGAATGCATATTTGATATGCATTCGATATCAATATTCTGGGGCAGTGTCGATCGATGCAAAGAGTGCATCGATCGATGCACTCGCGGATTAACCAGATTAATACGGTTTAATCTGGAGTTAATTCCGTTGTGGTTTAAGCCGACATATATAAGATATATGGTCGACCTAAACTCGTCCCCAACCTAATTCACAGCCACCAGAACTTGAATAGAAACCTCTGAAGAGATTGGATCTCTATAGGCACTAGCATCCCTGCTGTCCAGTTTGTGTGCGTGTGGATACCAGTAGAGGCGCAGCATTTGAGGCGTTCTAGATCTCGATTATCTGCAAATCTTTCGCTGCTAATCACAGAGGTAATCTGAGATCCCATAGATTCAATTATATGAACCCTAGATCCTAGGCTTGGAATTCAGACCAGGATTGCCTAATTGGATTAGGATCTGCTAGAAATTCCTTCACATGGGTCATTCAACCAATAGCAATAATGAAGAAGTAAGAGAAGTTGTGAGAGATGAGGAAGAGCCTTATGAAGATGGATTGGTTGTCGAGTGCAAGGAGATAAAGGAAGAGAGCACACAAGATGAGCTCTCAATCATGGAAGAGGAACCAAAGCAACCAAATCCCAAGCAAGAGCTAATTGGAGGAAATCTTATGGAGAAACAAGATGGTCCCAATGAAAAATCCTTCAAGGAGGATGAAGAATATGGATCTCCAATGTCTCAAACCTTTCACAAGATTCTTTGTATAGTCTCTACCACACCATTGAGCTTTCATGATCTAAGGAAGATCCCTTTTGAGGAGATAAGGATGAAAGAGTTTAGGGGGTGGTTCTATGATGAGTATGATCCCGGTGATACAAACTCATGCCACATCCCTAAGCAAAAAAAGTGTGAAGGGATAGTCAAGCTTAGTGACTTAAAACAAGCTCACTTGAGAGGAAATCTCATGTCTATCCTTTTGGGGAGCTTTGGGGTAAATGCAAAGAAGAAGGGAATGAGTTTTGGGTGCAAAGGGAATTCAATGCTAAACCAAAGGATTATGAAGCCTATGCAATGGTCTAAGTTTGGGGGAAGTCTCATGCCAAATCAAAGATGCCTCCACCTCCCATTCCTCCTCTCCATCCCACTCTTCAAGTAACACTCCAACTTTTGTCTTTTTGATTTTGCATTTTTGATTTAGTCTTTTGTCTCTTTCCCTTGCTTCTTTCACACAAGGGACTGTGTGATTTAAGTTTGGGGGAGGAGACTAGTTTCTAATGATGTGTTTTGTGTTCTTATCTTCTTTTCTTGTATCTTGAGTCTCATTCATGCATCTAAGGCATATAAACCCATAAAAAATTGAAAATTTTGAAAACTTTTCACAAAAAGAAGCATGCATTAACATCTTTAGGATTGAGTCTAGTATATATTATGATTGTATTTTATTTTGCATAAAGTGTTTTGATGAAACTTCCACTTGAGTGTCAACTCATGAGCTTGAATTAATGCCCTCTTTAGGAGTTGTAAATGCATTTGAGTGAATTTGAATTTAAGGATGCACCATGTTTGGATCTCACTAGCTTGAAAGTTAGACCTCATTGTTGATACATGTCACCCCTTGCAACACAACTCTAATGAACTTGGACTTAATTTGAACTTTCAATTACTCTCTCTTCGAACTTAGATTGCTCACCAATTGTAACTCTAAAAACAATCATGCTTGCTTATTCCTTTTGACATTCTTACAAGCATTGATTGGCCATTTACATCACTTAATGGTACCTTCACCTTGAACCTTAGCCCATTGTTCTTTTCCCCTTGTTGATTCTTGAGTGAGGCCTTTTGTTGATAATGCAAACTTGTGCAAAATTTTGAATTGATAGGAGAACAACAAGAACTCACTTCCATGCGCCAATTGCATTGATTGGCTAGATCTAGGATATGACTTGGGATGAGTTTTTGCTTTCATTTGATGGGTTTGATGGTGAGAGATCATTTCTTGAGTGAGTTGAAAAGAATAGAGTGATTTGAGAGCAAGAAAAGTAAAGAAAAAGCCATGAGGCATGAGTGTTCAAAGGAAAAGTTTAGGAAGTATAAATGAAGTAATAGCTATAAGTTCTTAATGCAAATGAGTACTCTAAGAAGATAAAAGCAAAGAGAAGAGAAAATGAAAAGAAAAGAGGAGAGTAAAGAGAAAAGAAAAGAGCTAAGTGTTGAAAAAGAAACTTCCTAATTTGTAAAAAGAGCGAAAAAGAAAAGAGTGGGGTGTGAGTTTAAAGATTCAAGAGTGGGTTTGTAATTGGGTTTATGCTTTGGGTTTTGGGATTTAAGCTAAAGAAAGGGTAGAACATGGAAGTGGATGCTTGTATGCATGAATTGTTCTCTTTCTTTCTACTTTTGCATAAAGTCTTGTGTTCCTTTTTATTGAGATAAGCCACTAAACACTTGTAAACCTCACAAAAATCCATGCTAAGCCTCTTTAACACCTTGCCCTTTGGTTTGTGGTTCATGTTTCCAAGTAGAGAGTCCACCAAACACCTAATTGAATGTTAAAGAGTTGTGTTGCTTTGGTTGTTTGTTATTGCTTTGATAGTTTGATCATTAGTGCGAAATGTTTGATGAGCATGGCTAACTCTTTTGGAGTAGAGATTGTTTGTGCATTTGCAACTACTTTGAAGGGCATTGAATTGAATTCCTTTGTTGACATTTTCAGATTTCATCTCTCATTTTAAAACCTTTCTCCCTAACTTGCCTTTGAGTTGTTGATGCTTGCTTGTGGACAAGCAAGGTTTAAGTTTGGGGGAATTGATATACTTGAGTTTTCATGCATCTAGGATAGTGTTTAGCTCATGTTTTGTTCTCATTCAGCATCCATTCTTGTTATCTTCTTGTCCTTTGTCTCATTTATAGTCTAGGAACATTTAGGATTAGAATTTAGCATTTTAGGTTGTGTCTTTGTAGGTGATTGGAGGTGCAAGGAGTGTTGGTGAGCTAGGGAGTGGAGTTTGGAGCTCAAAGGATGAAGAAATAACCACCAGGAAGTCCATATCGGCCACCATATCGGTTGGGGTGGCCGATACGCATTCTCGGATCAAGGATCAAGAAATCAGACAGCTCGTATCGGCCTACGTATCGGGTGGCCAGGTCGATACAGACTCTCGGATTAAAAACAGGGAGTTCGTATCGGCCAGCGTATCGGCCTAACAGGCCGATACAGTATTCGTATCGGGCAGCGTATCGGCCTGGCAGGTCGATACAGATTCCTGTGAAGACCATTTCCAGACAGCTTTATTTACGAAAATGCCACTGCGTGGCTCCCAACTATAAATACTCATTTTGTGGGATTAAAAACCCTAAGCTACCTAAGCCTTAGATTTATTTTTGTCTTAAACTTTTGTTTATGATTTTAGAGCTTGTAAACCTTTGATTTTAAGTTTAATTAAGTGTTTCTCTTGTTTCTCTTAATCTCTCTTTCTATTTATGATTTCTCACTTCTCTTTTATGATTAGGGAGTAGAGTTTTTGGGTTTTGTGGATGAGGTTGATTTAGATGGTTTATGTGATGATTAATGATGCTTATGACTTATTTATGAATGATCCTTCTCTAATTAGTTGATCTCTATGCTAGGTTGCAAGGAATTGTTAAATCTAGATGCTAGGCTTTTCTTTTTCTTTGGCGCCGTTGCCAATTGGGTTTAGCTTTAGTCATTAGGATTTTACTTCTTTTTGAGACTAAGCTTTTCTTTTTCTTTGCTTTGGTTCATTCATCTCAAGTTAAGATGATGAACTTCCTTTCATTTGTTGTTACTAACTTGTTTTCCTTGATTCTCTCGTGCTTTCAAAGGTACCCAACCAAAAGGAAGAGACATGACAAACCAAGTTCACTTGAGGTGTTGGAGATTGACAATCAAAGAAGCATCACTAAATCTCCATAACCTCAAGCAACTTCACCACAACCTCAACCTCAAGAAGCTTCCTTGACACCCTCATTGATACCCACTACAACTCAAGAGCAAAGGCCAACAATTGGAAGTTTTGACACTCCTCAATGTCTTATGAGCTATGGGATCCATTCTCCTCCTATCAAAGCCAATGCTTACATGATCGAGCCAAGTTTGATTAGATTGATTCAAGACTTAAGGTTCTTAGGGACAAGAGTGGAGAATCCCTATAATCACTTGTACTACTTTGAGAGGTTGTGCAACACATTTAGGATTGAAGATGTGGATGAGGATAGTGTCAAGCTCCTTTTGTTCTCATTCTCACTTGGAGATAAAGATAGCCAATGGGAGAGATCATTGCCATCTCACTTGGTGAATTCTTGGGATGATTGCAAGAGGATCTTCCTCCTCAAGTTCTTGAAGGAATGTTTAGATGAATCCTGATTCAATTCTCTGATTCAGATTATCCTAAACATGCGGATCTAGGTTCTTCTCGAATAGAAACATAAGTAGATCTCACCTTATACCTGTTTATGCAGCGGAAAGGGATGGTATGGTCAGAGATCAGAGAGCCACCGAGAGATAACTCCTCCAGAGGTTCACACACGCACACCGAGCAGGAAGAGGCTGCTAGACCAGGAGGAAATCGGCGCAGAGAGAGAGAGGAGGCTCGCGGCTAGGGCTTATTTCGACCTGAACTCGTCTTAAGTTTATATAAAACTCGTTCAGTTCGTTTTGGGCCATTTGGCCCAAATGCCAATTTACTCCGAGGCGTTCGCGCACTGTGTCGATCGACATGCCTTGTGCATCGATCGACACACAGTGCCTAAACCGTTTTATTCTCTCTAAGTACAGTAAATGCCTAGCACTTTTACCGTACTTCTGCTAAACCATTCCTACACGTTTTCCTGTTAGCTTAGGCGTGTGACCCATATGGGATCATATAATAAAGGCAATAAGTCCAAGACTTATAGATCATGAGCGGACTCTAGCAAGCCATCATGACCCCCAGTATTATATGACTTATGTCTGATCATTGACATACTCTTACTTTCTAGAGACAGTACCGAGATTACTGGACACAATTCCAACAATCTCCCACTTGTACTGGAATCTCTGTATTCATAATCCTTTTGTCTCAATATCTCGATTAGTCATAAGGCAAGATTAGTGTCATCCTTATAAAGCCTAATCTTGTTCATCGGACTCTGATTTGATACTGACAATCCAAACGACTCGGGACAGTCCGTTTGAGCATGGCCATGCATTTTCCAGTATTCAAATCTCCGATTGGCCTAGAGATATTCACTCCATTTATATTGGAGGGACAAATCCCGTCTTGTTCCATCACTGTAAACTACTCATTTCATAATACACCCAAACAAGGTCCTTATAACTATCGCAGAACGATAGCGTTAGACAATGATCAAAGTGCATCAGTCCATGTGCAGTCACATGCATGCGAACTCAGGTCTAAGGACTATACTCTATAGTCGTAGTAAGAATCTCTTATGACACAAATATAAATATCCTGAAGAGTTCTTATAAGCGGGTCTTGTCCGGTCGTATGTTCCCCAACATACACCTATGTACTAACTTTGACGCCGAGCATCTATGACACACTGAGACTTTGTCATAAGTCACGTACCAATCCAGTCTCACACGGTTGTTGGTGTTCCAATTTCAATAACCTTCGACTAGGGACAGGATGATATAAGCCATCTATCAAATATAGGGTCTCATGATCAAGCTAAATGACTTTGATGACTCAAGATCAAGTCACTTACTTCGATGACCTATAAAATGGTTTTTATCACTTTGGAACGATTATTTCATCACAGTTAAAATAATCTTGAAATCATAATTTCATTAAACATTTTAAATGTTTTACAAGAACATATCAATAACTAAATAAATCCCTTTACTAACTCCCACTGAAATCAAGACTACATCTTAATTTCACTTATCCTACAGCAACAGTCCGCGACTCGTGCTTAGGCCTAAGGAGTGGCTTCGTTAATAGATTAGCAACGTTCTCATTCGTTGAAACTTGCTGATCTACTTAACATCTCTGTCATTTATCTCACGGAATAGGTTATACCTATCCTCAAGGTGTTTGGACCTCTGATGTGCAGCTAGTCTCATCTATGCTGGAAATCACATCAAGTTCAGTGATGAACTCTTCTTTCCAAACAACCTCTTTCGCCACTTCCCAAGCTGCGAAATGTTCAGCTTAAGTCATGGAGTCAGCAACAGTGCCTTGCACCGCCAGATAGACACAAGATATAACCGGACTGTGATCGGAAATCATCTTTGTCTATTGGAAACTTGCCTTTCAGACTCTACCGACTCGCAGCACCTCACTTTCTCCGTAACTCAAGAATTTATCCTTAGTATTCCTCAAATACTTTAGGATATTCTTTACGGCAATCCAGTGATTCTTTGCTGGATTTGACTGGTCTTTACTTGTCTTGCTTAACATTAAAGCAACATCAAACAAGTACGTTTAATGGCATACATGATAGATCCAATTGCCGACGCACATGGAATCTTATCCATGCATTTAAGCTCAGCAGTTATCGTAGGACACTGTGTCTTGCTTAACGTAATGCCATGTGACATTTGCATAAAACCCTTCTTGGAATGCTAAAAAAAATGTAGGACTTTGTCGGGATAAGAATCCTGACTTTGTCTTACCAGCTCTTTCGGATCTCTATCTTTAGATCCAAAATCCAAGAACATACGTGGCTTTACTCATGTCAATCATTAGAACCAACTCCCAAGCCAGTCCTTTACTGACTGCAGCATTGGGACGTCATTTTCGAGAATCAGTATGTCATCGACATACAATATGAGAAATGCAATATCGCTCCCACTAATCTATTAGTAAACACACATTTCCGCTTCGTTCCTGTTCAAGTCAAAACCTTGACTACTTCAACAGAACGAAGATTCCAACTATTAGTAAACACACAGTTCTGCTTCGTTCCTGTTCAAGTCAAAACCTTGACTACTTCAACAGAACGAAGATTCCAACTCCGATATTTTTGCTTCCATCCATGAATGGATCAATGAAGCTAATCTTACACATAGTGTAATTTTCGGAGTCCGGGCTCACTTTCGCTTCTTTGAATTTCGCAGATTCGTCGCTCTCAATGATCATCAGATCATGCGAACTTTCAATGATTATCAAGTTCAACTAATGACGAGAAATCACTCTCTGATTAGTAACTGATTCATTCATATCTGCGAACTTCAGGCTCCACAGGTGTAGATTCTACAGAAATCTGTAAATCCATCCGTTGCTCTCCCTCAACAGGTTGAGCAGCCTCCTGTATTTCTCGAATTTCTTCGAGTTATACTTTTACTCCCACTGTTCTTCTTGGAAAATAACTTCCCTTCTTAGAAAACAGAATGGACGTAAAAGTAACAAGCCTTGGTTTCCCTAGGACAACCAGCGAAGTAGCACAACTACAAATACTCAGTAAAGACGAATTTGGATCGATTCCAATCCACATTTACGTGGTGTCTTTCAACTGATATTGGTGGAACCTTTTCAGCGTAAACTTAGATATTTCTAGAGCGTTATTCTTAAATAATATCATGGAAGATTCGTGTGACTCATCATTAATCATTTCTAATAAGATCTGATTCTTTCTCACAGAAACACCTTAAGGTTTTCAGGAGAAATGAGCTGTGAAACGATTTCACACTCATTTAGATGATCACATAATCAATGACTTAAGTATTCTCACTCGTGATCTAATCCAGAGTCTTAATACTTCTGTCATTCAGATCCTATACTTCATTCTGGAACTCTTTCGACCATGTCAAAGAATTCCGACTTGTGTCTCATCAAATGAACACAGTCACACTCACTGAAGTAATCAGTAGAGACAATGAAGTACAGGAAATTTTCTCTGGCATTACTGCTCATTGGGCCACATACATCAGTATGTTCCAGGTCCAATAAGCCTTTGGGCCTTTCTCTAGCTCGGCTAAGATAGGCCCTTTTTCCTTTTGGTCCAGTAAACAGAATTCAAGTCTCATAAGATATCTTATCAAATGAGCCCAACAGTCCATGACTATGGGATTTCTAAATCCGACTTACTCTATGTGACCAAGACTTTATGCCAAGAAAAATCAGGTTTAATTCATCAGATTTAAACCAATTCGGTATTTATGTTACATTTAGGCACTCTTTGGTTTAAGATATAAAACCCATTCCATGAATAGGGTGCTACAATTAATATTTCATTAAGATCAAAAGAACAAAACTTGTCTTTTATCAAAATGAAAAACATTCAAATTCTTACAAGAAATCGAAAGACAACTCTGCTTAAAGCAGGTACATTGTAGCAATTACTTAATACAAAACCAAGCCTCAAAGGGATCTATAAGTGAAAAACCCTACGGCTGAGGCAGCATCCCAAGCTCCTTCCAGACATGTAGTTTCACTTGCCCTTCCTTCAACGTTCTACTGTTGCTTAGGCTCTGCATATTATCACAAATATCAGTGCCACAACCAATATCCAATACCTTTAAGGTAGAACTTGAAGTAATAACATGAATACCTGAGGAAGTAGTCTCATACATCAACTTCAACTCCTCATCATCTTCCATGAATTTAATGCAATTTCTCTTCCAATGCTCTGTCTCCTTACAGTAGCAGCACTTACCAACGTAAGAGGCATCTGACTCGGGCTCAGAAGACACACGCTTGCCATGATTCAAAATCTGGACAACTTTGTCTTCACCCTTGTCAGCATTAGGTTTAGTAAACCTACCCTTCTCATTCATGAGATTGTACAGGGTACTCTTCACGTTTGGCTCAACTGTCTTGAGCATATCATGCAGTTCAGTCAGCGTCTTTGTTAAGCCTTTCTTGATATAGTTCTTTCTGAACTTATCATAGCTTGACGGCAGTGACTGCAGAATGATTTCAGTTGCCAACTCTTGGCTAACTGGATAATCCAGTTTCCTCAGGTTATCAATGTAACCCATCATTTTACTGACATGAGGACTCACTGGATTATCATTTGGTAGCTTGCAGCTAGTGAGAGACTTAACCAACCGGTATCTCTCCACTCTTATCTGCTCCTGAAATTTCAATTTCAGGCTGCTGATCATCTCTATTGGCGACTCCATGTTCTCATATTGCTTCCGCAAGTCTGAGTCCATGGTAGCCAATATCAGACCACGCACATCTACCGCATCATTATAATGCTTATTCCAAGCATCATATACTGCATGAGAAGCATTGGACCCGATCCTCACGGGGAGAGCTCTCTCAAGAACATAGTCCTTTCTCTCCTGTCTGAGGACTAGCCTCAGGTTCCGCGACCAAGTCAAGAAATTTGATCCGTTCAGCTTGTCCATCTTAAGGACAGACCGGATCGAGAAAGTGTTTTGATTGTTTGTGCTAGTCATAACTGAAAATTAAGATAAAAGGATTTTAGTTAATATGTTCAATATGATTAATCTCGTATTAAATTTAATATGATTAATCACGCATTATATTCAATAACATAAGTTACCCTCAATAGAATATAATGATTCCAAGATCCATATATAACTAAGATCAAAGTGGGCCACTGGCCGTCACCCAACCTTAGCTTATATCGGTAAGCCCTATGTCGGCTAATTATATCCGTGATATAACTCTTGGTTGTGAATCTGGGCCCGAGGCCCAATTCACTCTGATGTCTCAAGGCCCGGGACTCCCGATGGCCTAGTCAAGAAAACCAGACTATACAGTCATGTAATCATTAATGTCTGGGACTCCCAATGACATTTATGAATCACAAACCGTCTTATCCACGCAAAAGTAGACACCCTCACACTGTAAGGCCATGAATACAATTGAATGGGCTTCGACAGCTGACATAGCCTGGACAAGACATCCAACGCTTGATATTATTTGAGGTTCGTAGGTTTATTAAAATTTCATTCCCAAAATAGAAGATTACTATTTCGGGAAAACTTTCTATTTTGGAAACCTACTATTTTTGGAAACTTTCTAAAATTGGAAACTTTCTAAAACCGGAAACTTTCTAACTTTAGAAATTTCTTTAAAATCCAAAACCCGCAAATCTAGAAACTTCTATTTTAAGAAACTTTCTAATTTCAAAATTTCGGAAACTTTAATTTAAAATTGACTTTATAATTTTATAAAATAAATTTTAAATTAATCTGAAGAAAGACTCAAATAATTGGCCCAATTGTTTTAACTTCTTGGCCCGAGGCCCAAGAATTGGTCCATGTCCAAGACATGACCCAATTGTCCAATTAAATGACATAACCGGTCTGGTTCATTAAAATTGGTCTAACCAAATTTTAATTACTACGATGACCACAATTGTCAACCGGTTATTTACTAAACCGGATTTTCTCAATTTATTTGGTCCAACCAAATCAAATTTGAAAATCCTGGTTTAGGCACTAAATCCAATAATTCTTTCGACATTGGATTTCTTGTCCCGGTTTAACCAGACTTAATAAAATTATTAAATCTGTTTATTAAACCAGGACGAATTAATTTTAATCAAAATATTAAACCGAGCCTTAAACCAACCATGTCGATCGATGAACCAACCGTGTCGATCGATCCATCAACCGCATCGGTCGATGCTCTTAGCATCGATCCTGCATCGATCCTGTATCGATCGATGCTCTCACGCATGCACGGAACCGAGCCAAAACCCTAACCGTGTCGATCGATGCACCAACCGCATCGGTCGATGCACCAACATCGAACCTGCATCGATCCTGCATCGATCGATGCTTTCACGCGTTAACAGGGTTAGCCGATAGACTGTATCGACCGATCCATGCGATCGTATCGATCGATCCATGCGATCGCAGTCGATACTGACTTTTGAAAATCGCATTCTATCAAATCAATATAGCTTGGTTTCTGCGATTTTAAGTGTGTTTAGGTTTCAATTCCTTGTTGCTTAAGTGATTTCTCTTATCAGTAGTTGATTCAAAACACTTTTAAACAAGAAAAACAATCCTAAACTTGAATCTAAACAAGAAAAACCAGAACCAATAGCTCTGATACCACTGAAGGAATGTTTAGATGAATCCTGATTCAATTCCCTGATTCAGATTATCCTAAACATGCGGATCTAGGTTCTTCTCGAATAGAAACATAAGTAGATCTCACCTTATACCTGTTTATGCAGCGGAAAGGGATGGTATGGTCAGAGATCAGAGAGCCACCGAGAGATAACTCCTCCAGAGGTTCACACACGCACACCGAGCAGGAAGAGGCTGCTAGACCAGGAGGAAATCGGCGCAGAGAGAGAGAGGAGGCTCGCGGCTAGGGCTTATTTCGACCTGAACTCGTCTTAAGTTTATATAAAACTCGTTCAGTTCGTTTTGGGCCATTTGGCCCAAATGCCAATTTACTCCGAGGCGTTCGCGCACTGTGTCGATCGACACGCCTTGTGCATCGATCGACACACAGTGCCTAAACCGTTTTATTCTCTCTAAGTACAGTAAATGCCTAGCACTTTTACCGTACTTCTGCTAAACCATTCCTACACGTTTTCCTGTTAGCTTAGGCGTGTGACCCATATGGGATCATATAATAAAGGCAATAAGTCCAAGACTTATAGATCATGAGCGGACTCTAGCAAGCCATCATGACCCCCAGTATTATATGACTTATGTCTGATCATTGACATACTCTTACTTTCTAGAGACAGTACCGAGATTACTGGACACAATTCCAACAGTTCTACCCTCCACAAAGAACATCTCAAGCTAGAAAAGACATCTTGAGCTTCAAACAAGATTACCATGAGACTTTTCATGAAGCATGAGAGAGACTCAAGGGCTACACTCATGATTATCCCCACCATGGGTTCAACAAAGAACCTATCCTTAGTACCTTCTATCATGGAGTGCTTAAAGAGCACCAATGGACTTTAGATGCATCTAGCAAAGGAAGGTTTTTGAACCTCACAATTGATCAAGGGGAGCTACTTGTTGAGAATCTAGCCCAAAGTGAGGAGAACTATGTTGATGGGTTTGAGAAAGTTCCAATGGGAAATAGAAACATTGAGGATAAAGTGAGTAAGGAGTTGGAAGCTCTTAATGATCTTTTAGATGAAGTCTTACAAGCTACCCAAGAACCATCTACCATCATAAGGGAAGAGAGTAAAGGCTACAACATCCACCAACAAGGCTTTGAACCAACATTTCTTGGTGACACAACCATAAGTCACAATTTGGACATGGAAGGGATGCTCCAACAACTATTAGAGGGACAAGCTTGTGAAGTCAGTGAGAGGAACAAACAATTTGACAACATTCACACTAAGGTGATATCTTCTCAACATGATCTCTACACAAGACTTGAAAACCTATTTTCTAGGCTCAACCACTTAGAGAATCAAGTTTCTCTAGAGAGTGATCTCATTAGAACACCCATGGATGAGATAGAGAGTGATGTTGAATCAAGTCGCAAGGAGTATTGTAGTGCAATCTTCTCAAGAGAGGTCAAATTGCTTGATGAGAATGATGGAGATCATGCTAGGGACTTGAATTGTGTGGGAAGTTATGAGATAGTGGATAAGTCTTCACCCCCAAAATCTTGTGAAAAACAGAAGAAGCCTCATGCAAAGGAAGATTTGGGTTATGGTAATGTTGATGAACATTTTGCATTGGATGAAGTCTCTTTGGAATCTCTTTTTTCTACTTCAATGGAGCAAGAGAGTGCTTGTATCAAGACTGAAATGTATCATGTTGTGGAGCCTCCAAGAGATGACAACATTGGGAAGGATTTCTTGGATGGAGATGATCTCCAAAGTTTGTTTGATGAGCACTTGGGAAGCGCACAATTGGTAGGGATGAGTGGAGCAAAGGAAGCTCCTCTTAAGAGCAAGAAGAAGAAGGGAAAAACACCCATAACCTCTACTCTCACTCAAACTCCTAGCACTCTCACTCTTTACCCTTTGAAGCTTAAGGAAGGTACAATTGAGTATAAGGTCAAATACAAGGGAAGGTCTAAGCCATTCTCAAGTGAAAGAGCTATCCTCACTCATGAGCTCCAAGCTGATCCAATTAAGCTCCAAGATCATCTCAACAAAGTCTTGACCATCACCCAAAAGGTTAAGACTCCTCCACCTCCCCACTAAAAGAAAAGGTAGTCAAGCTTAGTGACTTAAAACAAGCTCACTTGGGAGGAAGTCCCATGTCTATCTCTTGTATATATTGCTTTAAGTTTTACCTAGTCAATGTTGATATCTCTATTAGGTCTCTACAGGTATTAGACCACATGGTCAAGGCATTAGAAGAAAGAAAGAGGAAAGGTCATGGCGAAATCAAAGAAAAATCGGGTCTTGAACCAAGTTTGGGGGAACTCTCTAGCCTCCACCTCCCATTGCTCCATACCATTTCACTCCACTTAAAGCTCCAAGTAACTCACTCCAATCACTTTTTCACCTCTTTGTTTCATTTTGCATTTTTACCTTTCTCTTTGGTCTCTTTCCCTTGCTTCTTTCACACAAGGGACTGTGTGATTTAAGTTTGGGGGAGGAGACTAGTTGCTAATGATGTGTTCTGTGTTCTTATCTTTCTTTTTTGCATATTGAGTCTCATTTCATGCATCTAAGGCATAGAAAACCATAAAAAAATTGAAAATTTTTGAAAATTTTCACAAAAAGAAAGCATATAGTTGCATTTCCATGCTTAGGATTGAGTCTAGAAGTCATTTAGGATTGTATTCATTAAAGTTTGAAAGTTAAAGCTTGTGTTCTTTACAAAAACAAAAATTGTTTGAGCATGTGGTTATTGGATGCATCTTGTGAACTTGAAATTAAGGACGAACCCTTCTTGGATCTCATGCATTATTGTTCACTTCTTGGTTGAAACATGTTGTGATTTGAATCATTTCCTATCTATTAGAACTCTTAATATTGACTTGAATTATCATGTTGTGCAATGAAAGGTGAACTCATGGATACTTGATACATACTTGGACTATCTTCTCCCTTTCTACCACTCTCTTGTTAGTCCAAGTAGATTTCCCCACCTTAAACCAAGCTTTCCTTCAAGCCTAAACACTCTAGTGAGAGATGAGAGGCCTTTTTCTTGAATAAACTAGGCAAAAAGTGTTGTAGAGCGACAAGGATAGGTCTTCATTGTAGAGCTAGCCTTACATCATTGGGCTGTGTATAGGATAGGAAAGAAGTTTGGGGGAATTGAGAAGAAAAGGAAAAAGGGAATGAGGAAAATATTGAGAAAAGAAAGAGGGGATTGGAAAAGAAAAAAGAAAAGTTGATAGCTCTAAGTGTTTATGAAAAATAAGTTTCAAGTTTTAAAGAAAGAAAAGAAGCCAAAGTTGGCTCAAGCATTAAAAGAAAAGAAAAAGATAAGAGACTAGTGAAAAGATAAGAAAGAGCTAAGCAAAGAAAAGAATTCCTCTAAGTGTTTAAAGGAGAAATAAGTGATCAAAAGTTTGATAAGAAGGCAAAAATGCCTTAAGGAAATGGTAGCTTAGGAAGAGAATCTTGGGTTTAGAAGAAGAGTTATGATCATTATAGGGATTTGGGTAGAATGAGAATCTATCCTTGTATGCATGAGTTGTTTCTTACTCTTAGCATTTTGCTATAGTTCATTCCTTTCTTGAGAGTTCCTTTGTTCTTGAAACCCACACTTCATTTGAGATCATTTTTATCTCAAGACCTTAAACCTTTAGCCAAATGTGTTCATTTGATTTGCACAATTATAATCCACCATTGCTTAATGAATGTTAAAGGGGATGAGGATAGGAATTCATGTGTAGGTTGGGACTTGAACTTGATGTTTGTGTTGATGGGAATGGCTAACTCTTTTAAAGTAGAGCAAACTTGATTGTAGCTCTTAATTGCTTGTCTAAATTTTGTTTCCACTTGTTTGACAATTACTTTTGAAAGCTTTGAACTCTCATTTTTAAATCTTTCTCACATCTTAGCTTTAATTATTTTGCTTGAAGACAAGCAAAAGATAAGTTTGGGGGAATTGATAGGTGCATAATTTAGATGTTTTTAACCATATAATCTATTTAGTTTTCTTATATTTACCATTCATTTTCTTGCATTTTTGTAAGAAATTATGTATTTAAGCATTTAAATTCTATAGAATATAGGTTGGATATTTTGTTCATTTCTTAAATGTTTTAGGTGATATTGGAGCCTCTGAGATATCTTGGAGTTGTGATGAGTTATAGAGCAAAGGATTATTTATTGAGCAAAGGAGTAAAGAAATTGACAAATGAAGATGGGGATCTGATCCAAATTGATGACGTGAAGCAACCAAACCGATGTCGTAAACCATCCGTGTTATAGCTCAGCCCAAACCATCACACGTGAAGCCCACCATCTGAAGCCATACGAGACAAAATAAGCTACAAGACGAAATAGCCAACTTTTCACGCCAAAGAATTTATCGGCCGAGTGTATCGAGATGATACAACCGATACAAACCACACGACGTGACCCAGACTTTCGCCAGAAGATCCATCGACATGAGATATCGGTTTATCAAACCGATACAAATCATTTTCTCTTGACCAACTTATTTACCGTTTTGCCACTGCGGGCCAAAACACTTGATATATGATTTTAGACTTATTTTGAGGGAGACATCTTCTTTCTAGTATTTTTCTTTGATCCATTTTGAATCAAAAACAATTTGTAAATTTTTATTTTAAGTCTTAGTCAAGTATTGTTATCTTTTTAATCTCATCTCTCTAATCATATTTTCTCACTCAATCTTTATGGGTTTAGTTGAAAAAATGTTGATTAGTGAGTAGTCATTTTGGGTCTTTGAGATGAGGTAGATTAGGGCTTGATTAGGGATGATCTAAGGTGTTTAGTGCTTTATTTATGTTAATCATTCTCTATTAGGTTGTTCTCTATGCTATTTTTACAAGAAATTGTTGATTTAGATCTTAAGTCTTTTTCATGTCCGAAAGGTGTTCGATAAAATTCTTGATAGAATCTAACTAGAGATTTTGCATGCTTAGCCAATGAGAATTGATGTCTAAGGTGTTTAATAGTCAAATGAACTTGTTTTACATGCTTAATTGATTCTTGATCACAATTGATAGATTGATCTTGATTAAGAGTTGGTTAAAGGAATCTTTGCTTAGAGATAAGATTGATTTAGTGTTTTGAGTTCTAGACTAAGGATTAAAGACTTGCTTGAGTGGTTAATGATTGAGATGAATGCTTGCTTTCTTGTAATTTGATATTGAGAAATGATTATTTCTTGTTTAGCATAGAGTTAGTTGCATGAAAGTGTAATTATCTACTTATAGGATCATTGAACCCTCTTTATTTGCTTGTGTGATTGATTGGCACCTATATATGATCATCCCTTGATAGCTTTAACTCATTGACCTCATCTCTAGGACTCTCTTTATCTTATTGCTTTGTTTGCTTTTGTTTCTTAATCACATAGATTGCTTCTCTAGAATCTCTTTTAATTGGCTTAGATCATTGAGTTGTATGCATTCTTGATGTTGCTAAACTTAACCCATTTGGATTGATAACCTCTTATGCTACAACAACATAGTATTTTGAGGGATTGATAATTCAAGATCCGAAAAATCTTATTATCACTGCACAGATGCAGGAGCAGGAGGTGGCACCACCAATGATCACCATCTCAGATTCAGAGTCAGAGTCTGACCCAAAGGAGTACGGGAGCGAGTACGACCAGCTGTATCGAGGGTACATGGATCTCGAGTACCGGACCCCAGGATCACCGAGTGGCTAGAGTCGGGGGGGGCTTTGGGGATTTGCTAGGAGTAAGGCGTAGTTATTCTTTTTAGATATTGGGGTTTTCTTTCGTTTGAGTTTTTCCGCGGTTTTCGCGCAGTTAGTTTTCTTTCTCCTATTCCATTCATTCGAACCTTGTAGCCCAATTCCTTATTTATATTCATTCTTTCATTACATTGTGCCCTTCCGAACAGACCTTCCATAGTGCCAGTATCTACGCCCCGAGAAGAACAATACCCTTGAGTTCAGAAGTGATCGAGAAACTACACACCTCAGAATTCGGGACGAATTCTTTTCAGGGGGGGGAGAATTGTAACATACCCAAAACAGGTCCAAATTTTTTTAAAAAAATAAAAAGGAAGAAAGCCCTGCCCAAAAAGCCAAGCCCACTTTCCTTTTCCCAGAAACCCTAGCCCTCCCTATAAATACTAGCCTCCCTTCTTCCAGAAACCATATTTTTCTCTTCTCTTGGCGAAGCTCTGTCGAGATCGTGGCCGTTCGAAGCACCAGGAAGCCCTATTCATGTTTTTCTTATTCCCTCTCTCACCAGGTAACTCCCGGTAACCGAATATGTGTTTTCAAACCCAAAAACGTTTTGTTTACTTCGTAACTTCTAAAATACCCCGAATCCCGAGAAACCGAGCCTACCATTGTGACCGCCGTAACAAACGAAGCCGGAGCCGCCGACCCGAGCCCCACGCGCCGCCGCACGCGCCCGCACGGGCCGGAGGAGTCACGGGCGCGTGAGATCCACAAGCGCTGGAGGAGCCACGCGTTGGAGCCCACGCGCCGCCGCCGGAGAGTCACGCGCCACCTCCGGAGAGTCACTCGCCACCGCCGGAGCCCACGCGCCGCCGCCGTCCGCCAATCCCCGCCGCCATCCACCGTCGTTGACCGCCGAAGCGCCGCCGTTGACTGCCGCTGACACTGACCGTTGACCGACCGGTCCTGTTAGCTGGGTTGGTCCGGTTCGATTGCAATCCCTGGTTCAAATCAATTCTTTTCGGTTTGATCAGTTCAATTCAATTCCCCTGGTTTAATTCAATTAGATTCCTGGTTTAGTTGGTTAAGGTCTGGTTTTAGATCTGGGCCGGTTATGGATTTGGGCCTGGTGCATTCTGGGTTTGGGGGTGGGTCAGGGTTGACCGGATCAACCGTTTGACTTTGACCTGACCGTTGACTAAAAGTCAAACCAAACTTCGTTGGACCATAACTTGACCATCCTAAACCTGATTCGAACGAAACGAAAGCATATCTCACTCGATTTCTCGTCCTCTTTCCAGATATGATGTCCGTTTGGGCTAATGGAGCTTCTAAATTACCGTTTTTCCCTCTTCTTTGGCTAAGGTAAGGACCGCTGGTTATCTCTCTTGCTCTATCTCAATTCCGAACGATAGTCCTATGTTAATGCCATCTTTCCTAGGGAGTGTAGGGATAGTAAAGCGCTGATGTGATTGATTATGGAACGTAAACCTGCTAGGTTATCGCTAAAACCGAAAATATTGTTTGTGCGTGATGGATATGATTGATTAGAACTGTGGTAGGATGCGTACGGGGTGCGTGTCCCTTGAGAAGTCGTCGAAGGTGAGACGAGCCTCCAAAGAAGGATAAAGAAGGATTGTGTGGGCATACAGGCTGAAGGAAGGGGTCCACGAGTGTGAAAGTACGAGTGGACGTTAGAATTGCGTGGTGAAGCCTTTGGGCCTGATTGCAAGGTGTTATTAGCTTAGGACTTGTGCTTCGTAGTTGTGTAGTGTAAGCCGGGATCGCGGGTTCCTTAAATCCGTTCTCAGTGGGTAACTGTGTTTGAAACAATTACTCAGTCCTTTTTCCTTTTCATGCCCCCGTTTTCTTGCAGGTCCGAATGCGGGATCGATACAGTCATGTGACGTCCTTGGTGGCTTTGTATACGAAGGAAGCGCCGGGTCGTGAAACAAGTTGAGTTGGCGTCCCGGTTGGACCGAATCGGTTCAACGGGCACCCTAATGCCGCATCTCCAATTCGCCGGGAAACGGATGTTACAAAGGATATCGAGCTGTTACAGTATTTTTTGACCCCAAAAGTTGCATATGGCCGCTGGGCCTGTTCGGGTAAGAAACTCTATTTTTATTCTTCTAAGTTACTCATTTTGCCTTAAAAATCTTCCTCATTGTCCTTGGCTCATTCCCAAACACCCTTAGACTCCTCCAATGCTCCAAAAGCATCTAAAATGACTCCGAAGAGAAATAAAACATACAAAACCTATTCAAAGATGCACTAATCCTAAAATGGATGAATCCCTAAGCAGATGTACAAGAATGAATGCAATAGACCTAAAACTATACAAATACAAAAAGAAGACCCCACGTGAAAAAAATGTTAGCAACTCGTAAAAAAAAATCAAGTGACAGTAACGGTCGAGTAATATCTATAAATGTACCCACAATGCATTCATTCATCATGAGCGACTCAGTTCAAACTTTTTACGAAGAATATTTCTTACAATGGCTTTTTCTTCTCCACACAAGCTTTTGTTCTTCTTCTTAGCTTGCCTGCTGTTCACGTTCTCAGACAACTTTGTCGCTGGGGAATCCGACAAAGTGAAGCTCAATCTTTACTACGAATCACTTTGTCCCTCCTGTCAGGATTTCATAGCCGATGATCTAGTCGAAATCTTTGAGTCCGATCTCCACACAATCACCGATCTTAAGCTCGTTCCTTTCGGTAACGCTCGTGTATCCGATGATCTGGCTGTCACTTGCCAGGTTCTCTTCAAATTCTCCTATTTTTTGTTGTTGAAAGGAGGTTCTTTAATTCTGTTTTCATATTCTAAATTTTTTTTTTTGGCTTAAATTATTCTAAAATGTTTTGTTTTTTTGAACAAAAATTATTCTAAAATGTTCGAGGATGATCTTTACGATTTTTTCTTTGGTATTACTCTCCATAAAATATATGTTCTCCTCATTATTTTTGATAAACTAATTTATTATTTCTTATTTATATAGACCGTTTAAATCACTCGTATGTTTATCCTATGCTCTGATTTAATTAATTATGAAATTTTGTGAAGCATGGCGAAGAGGAATGCAAATTAAACGCCATTGAAGCTTGCGCCATAAGAACTTGGCCCGATCCGGTATATAATAAATCCATTTATCTACTATAGTTTTAAGAATCATAAATTAAGAACTTACAGTTTTGTTGTTTTTCTAATTATCTGTTTATGGATAAAAATAACGGATGAATATAAGATAAAACAATTTAAAATATTTAAAAATCTGAAGAAGTTAGTAAACCGGATCAACCGGTTTGTTCTAGTCACCCCGTTCAAGGGGTTTTGGCGGGTTTTGATGATGTTTTACCGGTTTAAAAGCTTTTAGTTCTTAAACATTGTGTGTGGATTGTGGCAAAATCATTGTTAAGATTTTAATTTGAAAAATGTGATGGTTTTTGTAACGCAGAAAGCACACTACTGGTTCATAAGGTGCGTTGAAAAAGACACGAAGAACTGGAAATCATCATGTTTTAAGACATATGGTGGTAAGAAAGCCATCAAAGATTGTTACTCCGGTGATCTTTCTAAAAATGTAAGTATACACAAAACAATCATAATATATACACATGTATTGGCATTGTATAACTATTATATAGCTCTATAAGTTATAACCATTGTTTTTTGTTATTTCAGCTCATACTTGGTTATGCAAACCAGACTTTAAGTTTGAAGCCGAAACATGAATACGTACCATGGGTCACAGTCAACGGGAAACCACTCTATGACGTATAAATCTTGCTGACTTCATTTATTTATATACTTTTTATAATGAATTAATTAATGTGTTGTTCGTTTTGGGTTTTGGGGATGCAGAATATGGATGATTTTGTGGCCCAAGTGTGCAAAGCGTACAAAGGAAAGGCTCCTCTCCCAAAAATCTGCAATTCCACTGCTCTGTCCAAGTCACCTAAGAGCAAAGTGGTGAAGCTTCAAGTCTCCTATGCCGATGAAGCTTTCAATTACTAAGCAAAAATATTTATTGAAATAAGATGGATTTAAGCTTATGTTATAAGTGGAATAATAAATAAAAGACATTTTCTGAAGAAAACAAATATGTTTAAGCATTTAATAAATGAACCTTTAGATTTTTTTTGTTGAGAACTATGAATCTTTAGATATTGGAAAGACAAATACATAAAACGCCTAATTAAACTCAACTTTGAGGGTCTTATTTGGTTTCTGTATTTTTCTAGATTTGAAAATATATAACTTTTTGTAAAATTCATTGATTTTAAAATCTAATAAATACATATGATTTTAGTTAGAATTATAAAAATTATAGTACATCTCTTTCACAAAAAGTTAACACTTTTACACAAATTAATAAACAAGATAAAAGTTCTCCTATGCTCTTATATTATCTATGTTGTTACATTCGTGCTTATTTTTTTTTTTTTTTTTTTTTTTTTTTTTTTTTTTTTTTAATAAAACATTATTTTATTCATTAACTTGCAAAATAAAGATGCAAGACCGTACTACAACGAGCCCAATAAGCGAGATTGCAACAAACAGAAAACAGAGTAAATAGGCTTCATCCAAACAGGAGAATCCAAGCTTGAAAAACCGAGACCACATTCAGAGTATCTCCATCGTCCCTTGACAAAGGAAGAAGTTTGCATTTGACTTGAGTTTTTATCTCGGCTATCAAACCACTCGCAGGTCGCATAGCTGAGGAATGAATCCTCTGGTTACGTTCCCGCCATATCGAGTATAAAGCCGCCTGGAACACCAACCGAAGGATGAGGGTATGATGGCGATTGTTCGTTGGGTCTTTCAACCATCTAAGTCCATGTTCAAATAAAACCGGAGGTGAAACATGGAGTCTAGAGGAGAAGAAAGACCAAACTTCCGAGCTATAAACACAATCAAAGAAGAGATGTTGACGTGATTCCGACGCACTGTTACATAACGGACAGACCTCAGGAACATTCAAACCCCACGCTCTTAACCTGTCCCGAGTTGAGAGTCTATCTCTGGCCGCTATCCATGTCATGAAAGCATGTTTCGGAATCGAGTTTCTAAACCAAACAGCATCATACCATTCCACTACCGGTCCTCGCGGGTTTAGAAATTCCCATACCTTATCTGTTGAGAAGGTCGTGGACGGGATGTTGTCCCCTATTTTCCACAGATATCGATCGTCTTCCAATTCAGGATTTACCAAGTCTGGAGCAGGAAGACAAGACTTGAGGAGAGAAATGATTGGGTGTCGGCTACGCGATGAAGATATCGTCCAAGAATTGTTAATCCAAGCATCTGCAACAACTGCATTTTCCTGAATCCCCGAAACTCTCGGCCCTCTATCACCGGTTAATTCCATTAGCGGTCCAAGACCAGTCCAATCATCGAACCAAAAACTACCTGTTAAACCGGAACCAATTTCACAGAAAACAAATTGGCGAGCTACCGACTTCAGCTTACACATGCATCTCCATATCCAGCTGCATCTCTGCGGAACTGATGCTTCCCAAAAATTCGATTCGCCAATCAGATTCCTCCGGACCCAAGAGACCCAGAGAGATCCTCCCGACGCAAAGAGAAGCCAGATTAACTTCAGGCAAAGGACTGTGTTCCACGCTTGTAAATTTCTAAGTCCGAGGCCTCCATTTTCTTTTGGCGTACAGACCGATACCCAACTTACTTTAGCACCACGAGCAGATTGTATGGAGCCTTTCCAAAGGAATGCACTACACATTCTATCAATTTCCTCAAGACAGTGTTTAGGAAGCATGAACACAGATGCCCAGAAAGAAATTGTAGAGTAAATAACAGAACGAATGAGCTGAAGTCTCCCTGCAAATGACAACAAGCGGACTGTCCAAGAGGAGAACCTATTCGCGATTTTATCGAGCAGCGGCTGGTAGTCTTGCCGTGTCATCTTCTTTGAGGTCAGGGGTAAGCCCAAGTACTTGACCGGGAATGAGCAGTGTTGTAACCCGAGTCTATCAGCCAGTTCCTTTGCAGACTCTACATTTGCACCATCAAGAAAAAGGGCCGTTTTACTTCTGTTCAGAGCTAAACCTGAGACTAACCTGAATTCTTCCAAAATATCGATGATGCTGATTAATGAAGCTTCTGTCCCGTCGAAGAATATAAGGACATCATCCGCAAAGCTAAGATGTGTGACCAAAGGGGCATTTCCGAGTGGATGGCTGCCAAACTGTCCATTTATCGCTCCCAAATCCAGTTTCTTTGACATCACATCCATAGCTAGGACGAAAAGCAGAGAAGATATCGGATCTCCCTGTCGAACTCCTTTCTTTCCGTCAAAGAACCCGACTAGTTCTCCATTGAGGGCTACACTATAGGAAGGAGTTGTTATGCATTGACTGATCCATTGCACAAAAATCTGAGGCAAATCCAGTGCTTTGAGTATATTTAAAACAAACTCCCAGTCTAAATT
The DNA here is from genome assembly GCA_030180135.1 of Orychophragmus violaceus. Taxonomy (NCBI): domain Eukaryota; kingdom Viridiplantae; phylum Streptophyta; class Magnoliopsida; order Brassicales; family Brassicaceae; genus Orychophragmus; species Orychophragmus violaceus. Next base: position 88,386,684 of record CM058233.1, on the reverse strand, counting down.
ATCGTATGCCTTGGATAGATCTATCTGTAGACATCCCCTAGAGACTTCTCCAACCTCATGGAAATCTGAGACAAGTTCCGAAGCGAGTAGAACGTTTTCACACAAGAGTCTTCCTTCCACAAACCCTACTTGATTATTCTGAACCACCTCGGCTACAAAGAGCTTGAGCCTCTTCTTGATAATTCTCGCAATGATCTTATACACAGTTGTACACAAAGAAAATGGTCTAAACTGAGTAAGACGATCTGCACCTTGGATCTTTGGCAATAGAGCAATTGTCGTTGCGTTAAAACGCTTCAGCAAATTACCAGATATGAAGAAATCCCGGACTGCCGCTATTACATCCGGCCCAACCACACTCCAAGCTTCAACAAAAAATTCTTTGGAAAAACCGTCCGGTCCCGGTGCTTTATTATTGGGCATTTTGAACAACGTCTGCGTTATTTCTTCGGCTGAGGGAATTTCTATTAACTTGCTGCTCAAGTCCGCAGAGCAACGGAACCCTTGAATTTCTCTGATCTGAGCTATGGACATTGGAGTCACTGCGCTGTTAGCCGTCCCTAATAAGTCAGAGTAATACACAACCGTCATCTCCTTGATCATGGTCCGATTCTCCACTCTATTTCCCAAATCATCCAGCAAGTATCTGATTGAATTTCTAGCTTGGTGAGCAACCACTACCTTGAAGAAATAAGATGTACAGGAGTCTCCTTCACTTAGCCATCGCACTCTAGACTTCTGTCGGTAAAAGGACTCCAACGCTTTTGCAAAGAAGTTCCATTTCTGCCTCGCTATAAACTCCTGTCGAAACACCAAATCTGTCGGGTTAGAAAGCAACTCAGATTGAATCCTCTCTAAGTCTTCCATCGCCTCTTTTGATTTTTGCTGTAAATTGCCAAACCCCTCTCTGTTAAGCAAGCGACAACACCTTTTTACTGATTTCAATTTCTGCCCCAGAGAAAACATTTTTGAGCCAACGTCGATCCGTTCATCCCAAGCTTCAGCTATCTTTGAAATGAAAGATGGATGAGTTGATAGAAATGAGAAATACTTGAACGATTTACAGCTCGCTTCTACACTTTCCTGAAGGCTGATTATACATGGCGCATGATCAGAATCACCAGGAGGTTCAAAGCGAGCAAAAGATTCAGGAAACGCAGATAACCATTCCTCGTTAACTAACGCACGGTCAAGCTTGCGGGAAATCGGATCTTCAGACCTACCATTATACCAAGTAAGGAAAAGACCTCTGAATGGTAACTCCACAATCTCATTTAGCTCCAAACAATCACGAAAGTTTGCCATACCACGCAATGGGAGGTCATACGGAATCCGAGAATAATGCTCATCAGCATTAATAATTTGGTTGAAATCTCCAACTAACAGCCATGGCCTTGACCCTGCTGGAGATGATGACTTTATATAAGAGATCTCGTCCCAAAGCACCCTTCGCTCCATCTCCGTGTTACAACCGTACACAAAGGATACCGAAAATTCCAGTTTCGTTACTGGATCCATTACAGCACACATAATAAGTTGTTCCGATCGCTTGAGGATGATAACTGATACGGAAGAATCCCACACCACCCAAATTCTTCCTCGATCCGAAAATTCATAATTATTAGCAGACCTCCAATTAGGGAAGGTAGCTGCTATGATCCTGTCCGCACTGTCCTCACGAACATGCGTCTCCAAAATTCCGCCAATAACAGGCTTCGACTTATTTATCCAACTCCTAACAAATCTCTGACAAGAAAGGCTACTAATGCCTCTTATATTCCAACAAAAGACCTTCATAATTACACCAAAAAGTTGAAGGTGAAGACTTAGCTTCTTAGAGATTCACTGCCCTCTTCGAAGTCTCACTTCGATTCGGTAGTGAAGAATTGTGAGCGGCTTTACCGAGCATCTTAGCTTTCTCTGCCAATTTCTTGGCTGCCTTTTTCTTATTCTTTTTTATGTTCCTTAGAGCTTTCGACGTCAACGAAAAACCTTCCGAATCAGCAGAAAAGAAGTACTTTTCCGGAGCGAGTAGTGTGGATATCTCCTTCCCGGGTACCAAAGCCTTCAGAACGGAGTCATCCTCTGAACGTTCCTCAGGCCTTAGCAGAACCTTCGAAGCGGAGTCATCCTTTGAACGCTTCTCGGGCCCAGAATTCTTATCCAACCCACTTTCAGAACACTCACCTTGTTCCAAACTCTTTGCTCCCAGCTGCTCATTTGTTCTTTCTCGATTCTCTGTCGGGTCAAAACCCTTGAATTCTTTGCGAGAATTCTCCGGAGGCGGCGGAACGCTCGAAGATCTAACCCTATCTCTCGAGCCTTTCTCAGCTACCAACTTGTCTCCGACTACACTAGGTTGGTCTGAAGCTGACACCTTTGCTTTCCCTTTGTCAATAATCTTTCCTGCTAGATCGATTGTTGTTGAAGCTTCCGCAACCGCAATCTTTGTCACACTGACCTTCTTCTTTTTCATTAATGGCAGTGGACACCGATTGATCAAATGACCGAACTTCTCACAATTTGAGCATTTTGGTGGAAGGCGGGGATACTCGACATTCACCCGCACCGAATTTCCAACCTCATCACGCACCACAATGATCGTAGGCGGTTCTGCTTCTAGAGCTATTTCCACTTTAACTTTTGTATCTCCGAAATGAAAGGGATCAAGCTTAGATTTCTCAGTATGTAAAGGCTCACCGATGGCACTAGCAATGACACTTATACCATCTAATGAGTACATCTGAGGAGGGACATTCTTGAGAACAGCCCAAGTAGGAGCAGACTTCAATTCTGGCATTTCCAATGAGGCATCCGGTGACCACGGATAGACCGAGAAAGCACAATTACCGGCCTGCCAGTATCCTACTTGAAGAACCCATTCCCTAGTAGCAACACAAGGAATGTGTATCAGACAAGAAGAGCTCGATATAGTACGTATCGCAATTTTCCCAAACTTTCCCCAAGCTTTGTTAAGGTCATAAAAGATCTTCGCTGGAGGAGGGATGAGTCCATGAAACTGGGCCACAATGTGGTCCTTCCAGAGATTCGACGTGGCCAGGAGAACCGAGGCAGGAGCCTGGACAACCGGGACTCCATCTTCAAGGACCACCGGAGAATCAATCTTCCTGAGGTTCCTTAATGAGGCTTTGAAACGATCCGCATAGGAAGGAGCACCTATGGACGGAATTGAGGCTGGAATAGAAGAGACCACTACCTCCTGAACAGGGCCTTCCGAGCTAACCGCAGCTTGCGGTGGAGAAGAAACCAAATCAGGCGATGAAACGGACCAAGCTGGAGTTGCGAAAGGGTTCTGAAACGGGATGTCTGGAGGATCTGTTGCTTCGGATGTTGTAGGAATCACCATTGTTGCAGGTAGAGGAGGCTTGGAAAGGTGACGACCACCGGCAAGAGGCCGATGGTGAAGAAACGTCGTGGAAAACCTAATCGTTCTTTTGAAATTCTCTCTGGCGCGCTTACCAAGACGATAAGCTTTTATATCGAAAAACGTTCAGGCTTATTTTGATTTACGTTTGTATAATTATAGAGCATTCGATTTTTTTCTATCATTCACCTTTTAATATTCCACACTGATTAATTTAGTCAAATTGAGTCACTTTCAATTATAGGATCAATAGATTCTGTGATCGAGATAAATAAAAATGGTGGCAAACTTTTTTGTGTTGTAGTTTTTTTTCTTCCTACGAATGAAAAAATTAATGGAGCCAAATATTAGAAGTGGAGGTAAACAAACAATGTTTAAAAATTTTGAAAGTATTTATATTAGTTCAGTCGTGATTTCCCTAATAACAAAAAGTGACATATGGCTTCAAATAGTTTTGATTTTCATCTTCTATCTACAAACAAAAAAAAAACAAAAACTTGAATTAATGACATTGTTCATGCTTTTCGTTTGATGTGGAATATCAAATTAAAACTCTTCAGTTTATTAATAATAATGACCAGTGGCGGGGGTACAGTGTAATGAGGGAATCAATTGACCCTGTGGAATTCTAGAAAACAATCTATAGTAATTTTTACTAAATAATATCTGTTGACCCCTACCAAATTTTTTTTTGACATCTATCAAATTTTATTCAAGTATAGTTCACTAAAACTATAAAATAAATATAGATAAATACTCATTACAAATAAATAAATAAATAATCCAACATATGAGTTAAATCTATCTTTATCTCTATTCATTAATTACTTTGTATCATTTTTATTCATTAATTACTTAAGTATATAACGACTGAACTAAGTTACCAGAAAAATCTAAGAAATTAGTTAGATAATTTAGATTAAAAAAATATACCTTTAATCATTTTTATTTTGACGACAAAAAATATTTTATTTTGAATAAATTGAAAATACATTGTAACTTTTTGTTTCAATACTTTATTTTTACTTCTAAAGTATTATAAAAATGACTTTACTTAATTAAATTTATTGGTGATATATCGTTATTAATGATTATTTAAAATACAAATATTTAATATTGTGGAGGTCAAATGATGATAAAATAGTTCAAAAATATAAATAACTGCAAAATACATTTTTAAAGTGTATTTTTATAATGATTTTATTTTTTTAATAAAGTTTATATATTTTTAGTTAAAAAAATATGATTCTGGTCAATAAAATTTCTTGCTCCGCCACTAATAGTGACGGTGACATACATCATTTGTATTGGAACTGAGAAATTTGAAAAAGTATAGTAAATTATTAATATGTAGAAACTGATTCTTGGAATTTTTCTTATATTTTTTTACAATAATATTTAAGATTAGGTATTATATGTGAAAATTTACATCAAAATTATAAAACGTCATTTAAAAAAAAATAGTGTTAGAACGGTATTTTCGTGAAATGGAAAGAATATAACTAATAATACATAATTTGATAAAAAAAAGTTTAAAATTAATATTCTAATAATACATGATTTTGTTTATCTGCTAAATTTTATAAACCAATAATTCCCACTTTATTTTGCTTTATTCAAACGCCAAAACTTTATTAATATCATTTCTACAAGTAATAACCGGTTAAACCGATGAACGTGTCATCTAATCTATTAAAACAGGAAGATTTGCCATGGTACATAAATGTTGTTTTCGAAATTTACCCTTGATATTATTAGGATTTGTAACATTCATTAAGGGTAAAACTGTAAAACAATTTATATTTGATTTATTCATAATATCTTATAATATCTTTTGTTTTCTTTTTTTCTATCATAATCATATCTAACGAAAATCTTTTTTAAAAATTTAATAAAAATAATAATTAATTTCGAAATTAATATTAAAATAAATATTATAAATTATTCTTAACTAAAATTTAACTTAAAGAAATAAAATCAAGCATAATTAAGTTACTAAATCAATTGGTACATATAATTATATAATTTAATACATAATTATTTTATAAATTATATAATCATTAAAATTAATAAATTATTATTAAAATAAGAAAGTAGTATATAATATTGTACTAGAGTGCTGGTATAAATTATTTATTTTGTAAGAAACGTTTTTTACGATTGTACTTCTTAACGGGTTGTTTCATCAAATTTTAAAATATTTAAATTATAATAAAATGGGCTAAAAATAAATTAACCAATTTCAATTTCTAAAAATAAAATTTGCACGAGTAACTAATTCCAATTGATATATTTTAAATTTAATATAAATATTTAAATTATTTAATATTTTTATTATTCAAATATATGATGTGTCAAATTATAGTTCATGTTTGAATGCAATTTTTAACGGGTTGTTCCATCAAATTTGCAAATTATATATCATTACAACACGTGTTGAAAAATAGATTAACCAAGTTCAAGCATGACTAATCATATACTAAAAATAACAATAAAATACAACTACTAATATATAATATACAAGTTAATAATATCAAAACAAAAACAAAATTTATTAAATTTCTTCTCACAGCACTATATCATCTTATTTTCATTTGATATAGATTAGACGAAATAGGTAACGAAATTAATTTATAAAAATATAAATTTAAGATAAAAGTATATATTCTAAGAATGAAAACATAAACCCGTGCTTCTTTAGCGCGGATCAAAAAAATCTAGTATAACTTAAAAATCTGTTAAATTTTGGTTGTGGCCATCTTAATTAAGGTCACAGACAAAACATAGATAAACGGACAAGCTTGAGTGTCGAGTTGGACTCCAAAACAAATTATTAACAAAGATGGGTTCAAGCCTATATTAGCCGAATCATAAATGAAAACCTTTTCTAATATATATTTACCGTTCGATACTGAAAACATAAACATTAAAAAGGCCTAGACTCTATATTAAGACAACTAGTTGTCTTACTCCCCCCGCGCACGCGCGGGGGTTCTGTTGCGACTTGCCATCTTTGTTTTGTTCTCTATTTTCTTGAGGTAGCTGTACTTTCCATTTGGTTTGTCTTTTGACCCTGGTCATTTGTTTTTGGGTAATATATCCCGCATGAAGCTTGTTTTGAGTTTTGTTGTTTATGTGGTTCTTTATTTTAAGGAAATTAATGACTAAAACTACATTATTTGAATCTCATGTGTTTGTGTTCTTCTGGATGTAGCTTTTCGAACATTCCATAGCTACCAATCACAACCATTGCATTCTTTATCAAAAAATTCGAGCATCAAGGCTTTTACTCCGTGTTTTCACAATTGTACATAAGCTGCTTTGAATATATACAACATTACTACATGTGTAGTCATAAACCATGTTGCCATCTGTGCATTTTTTTGTTTATTGTTTACGTAGCTTTTTTCTTATTCCGTTTGTCGGTGCTCCCTGGTTATATTTATTTGTCGATATTACCTGCATCAACCACGATTTTCGTGATGTTATTATTTTGTCAACTTTTATTTTTAGGAAAATAATGACTAAACTACATAATTTAAATGTCACGTGTACGTGTTATTCCTCGGTCAAGCACTGCAAACATTCCATAGGTACCAATCACAACCATTTCATTCCTTTCTGAAAATTTCGAATATTTAGGGTTGTACTCTGTGTTTTTATAATTGTCCATTACGTAAGTTGCTTTGAATATATAAAGCCTTGGCTGGTGTCAACCCGGGAGAAGGTGTGACATTCACTGTTCCCATGCTACGTGCAATTGTGATTTGTTAGTACACATCTAGTTTATTTTCTTTTGTAAATAAGTTTGCTCATTGGATTAGTTGCAACATATTACCTTTGGTTGAAGTCCTGAATCGCCTTTATGTTGGTGTCAAAGTAGAACCGTGTTGCAGGTGTGGAGTTGAGGAAAAGTCCACCTGGAATATAGTTGTAGTGAGTCAACCACGTTTGTGGTTCTGTTCAAGTGAGTATGAGGGATCCGGAATAGTGGAAATGAGTGGGCCATTAGAAACGAACGATAGCTGCATACCTCCGAACAGCTTGGGGTTGACAGTAGTCACCAGCATGGTGGAGTAAACTGCCGTATCCGACCCTAGGTGAGCCCTGAACGTGGCAGCTGCGTCGTCCCAAAGCTGCTGCCTCGTCCCAAAGCGATAGGTAGACAGTGACGGAGCTGTTGGAGGGTGCAAGGAGTAAGTAACACTGCGTGTGTAATGGTATAGTGAATGAGTTTGTTGATTTGGGGATGGTAAATAGGACTTACGTTTCAATAAGCAGCCTAACAACGACACGTTGTTTGGATGATGCGTCATCCAAATTTGATCCTTGGACGAATCTAATCTGCCCGACAACATCTGCAACAATGTTCGACACAAATGTTAGTGGAATACAGGTGTAGCGTCTACCATTTATTGTATATAGGAAGTTGGAAGAAGAAGATTACCGGGGAGCTCGAGGGTCGTGTTTGCAAGGGCGGTAAGATGGTCAAGTTTCCTGAGCATGAATTTCTCCTCCGCAATCGTTGGAGCGTATTCCGGAAGCTGGGTAACCATGGTGCCTGGAAGGAATCGGATGACGAAGGGGCGGTCAGTGACTTTGTACATCTTTGTGCAGCGGCTGACCTCGAAGCCGGCAAGGTTCACGATGCTCCCCTCGAGCAGGAAGCGACAGTATTGAGATGCTCTAGTGGCAGGAATGAAGGCATGTATGGCCGTGTTCTCCAAACCCGAGAAAGAAATAATACAATGGTTAGCGATATATATTGGGGAAATCATGGAATTGGAGTTTGGGAAATTAACATGCGATACCTTCTCATCAAGGAATAGTAGAACAATGCCAATGAATTCGCTGTCTTTCTTCATGTTCTGTGCGTCCCAGAACCGTAGGAGGCAGCAGACAACTTGCTGATTCGAGTAGAACAATGCCAATGAATTCGCTGTCTTTCTTCATGTTCTGTGCGTCCCAGAACCGTAGGAGGCAGCAGACAACTTGCTGATTCGAGTGCCCATTGTGCAGATCATTGAACGGGACATATGGTGAGATGGCTGGTATGGCGACGATGTCGACTGATGCCATGGATGCAGGTTTGAACTTCTCTTAGTGCTGTGTATTTGCGAGGTTATTGCTTTTGCTTTCAGGAATAATGCATGGAGATTGGAGGTTTGCTCAAGGTCTGTATTTATAGGGGTTTGGGAGGGTTCTTACGAAACGGCCGCAATTGATGCTCGAATGAGTGGAATGCGGTTAATAAGCTGCATTGATGGAGATTTATGTGGTTATGGGAGACCATCAGGCCACGGTTACAGCAAAGCGCCATGGCCATGGGAGAGACGGCGGAGAAGATGAGATAGATGTAGGAGACGCTTAAAGGAATTCTAGGGTTTCGTTAGATTTTTTCCTTAGCGGACCAGCATATAATTATTCGGCCCAGAGAGAAAATCGCAAAGACATAGCTGAAATGGTCCCACATCGAATAAACGCAAACGTAAGCGACTAAAGATTGACGTATAACATTACATATTGCTTCATTGATTCAGTAAAGGGCTTATTTCACATATTACTCCACAAACGGGCCAGAGATAGAGGCCTGAGGCCCATAGCGAGTCAAATATTTATTTGCTGATGTGGCGCTCTAGAATGAGAGAACCACCTGCTATTATATATAAGATTGATTAAAACAACTAATATGATGTGACGTTCAAACCGACGAAAGTGTAATGTAACTTCGTATTTTATCAACCGCACATTTGTTTCGGCTATTTCTCTTTTGGACTTAACTTGAGTTTCCCTTTTTTGAAAACAGCCCAAACGTAAAAATTCGAAACGGCGCACATTCGCCTAGACTCTATAACTGATGTTTTATCATGAAAGCATGAAGAATCAATCAGTCGCAACCTGAAAAACACATGCTCTTTTATTATTATTATTCAAACAATTCGATACAAAACAATCAGACTTGTTCGGCGTGAAGACGCTGCATCAACAGCTGCGTCCAAAAAAAGTAACGTGAACAAAAAGCATGAAACACTGGGTGAAAAATAGACGCCGAAGACGATCGTAACTCCGAAAACGCTGCCACAAGTATTTGCAGCGGCTTAAATTTCTTTATTTTTTCGCCGAAAATTGATCAAGCGAAGCTGCGAGGGGGGGGGGGGGGCAGGACGACGGCAATGACGTTCAAAGCTCCCGTCGTCCTGAATTCGATGGCTGTGGTGACTTGATTTATAAAGAGATTCACTATGATAATATTTTATATGCATGGAAAAGAAAGAGAAGTCATGAATTTATATGAAATCTTACATCGTGTTTGCCCTAATGCTATTGGATCTTGTTGGACCAAGGATGTAACATACCAAAACAAAGTCTAAATTTTTTTTTTAAATAAAAGGGAAGAAAGTTCAGCACAAAAAGTCAAGTCCACTTTCGTTTTCACAGAAACCCTAGTCTTTCTTATAAATACTAGCCTCCCTTCTTCCAGAAACCCTATTTTTCTCTTTTTTTTTGGCGAAGCTCTGTTGAGATCGTGGCCGTTCGAAGCACCAGGAAGCCCTATTCACGTTTTTCTTCTTCCTCCTCTCACCTGGTAACTCCCGGTAACCGGATCTGTGTTTTCAAACCCAAAAAATGTTTTGTTTACTTTGTAACTTCCAAAATACCCCGAATCCCGAGAAATTGAGCCTACCATCGTGACGAGAAGAAGCCGGAGCCGCCGACCCGAGCCCCACGCGCCACTGCACGCGCCCGCACGCACCGGAGGAGTCACGGGCGCGTGAGATCCATGCGCGCCGGAGGAGCCACGCGCCGGAGCCCACGCGCCGCCGCCGGAGAGTCACGCGCCGCCGTCGGAGAACCGCCGGAGCGCCACCGTTGACCGTCGCTGTCGCCGCCGTCGACCGCCGCTGACGCTGACCGTTGACCGACCGGTCCGGTTAGCTGGGTTGGTCCGGTTCGATTGCAATCCCTGGTTCAAATCAATTCTTTCCGGTTTGATCGGTTCAATTAATTCCTTCAGTTCAATTTAATTCCCCTGGTTTAATTCAATTAGATTCCTGGTTTAGTTGGTTAGGTTTTGGATTTGAGCCGGTTATGGATTTGGGCCTGGTGCATTTTGGGTTTGGGGGTGGGTCAGGGTTGACCGGGTCAACCGTTTGACTTTGACCTGACCGTTGACTAAAGTCAAACCAAACTTCGTTGGACCATAACTTGACCATCCTAAACCCGATTCGAACGAAACGAAAGCCTATTTCACTCGATTTCTCGTCCTCTTTCCAGATCTGATGTCCATTCGGGCTAATGGAGCTTCTAAATTACCGTTTTGACCTCTTCTTTGGATAAGGTGAGGACCATTGGTTATCTCCCTTGCTCTATCTCAATTTCGGACGATAGTCCTCTGTTAATGCCATCTTTCCTAGGTAGTGTAGGGATAGTAAAGCGCTGATGTGATTGATAGTGGAACGAAAAACTGCTAGGTTATCGCTAAAACCGAAAATATTGTTTGTGCGTGATGGATATGATTGATTAGAACTGTGGTAGGTCCCCCGAAAGGGTGTTGTGTGGCGGGATGCGTACGGGGTGTGTGTCCCTTGAGAAGTCGTCAGAGGTGAGACGAGCCTCCAAAGAAGGATTGTGTGGGCCTACGGGCTGAAGGAAGGGGTCCACGAGTGTGAAAGCACGAGTGGATGTTAGAATTGCGTTGTGAAGCCTTTGGGCCTGATTGCAAGGTGTTATTAGCTTAGGACTTGTGCTTCGTAGTTGTGTAGTGTAAGTCGGGATCGCAGGTTCCTTAAATCCGTCCTCACTGGGTAATTGTGTTTGAAACAATTACGCAATCCTCTTTCCTTTCCCTGCCCCTGTTTTCTTGCAGATCCGGATGCGGGATCGATACAGTCATGTGCCGTCATTGGTGGCTTTGAATATGAAGGAAGTGCCGGGTCCTGGGACAAGTTGAGTTGGCATCCCGGTTCGACCGAATCCGGCTCAACGGGCTTCCTAATTCCGCGTCTCCGGTTCGCCGGGAGACATGTGTTACAATTTGGTATCATAGCCTAGGTTAAGATCTCTCAGTCCCGTCCTGGGAGATCAGCTTTCGTTGTCTACCCAAAAAACCTGTTTTCAAGTCTTTTCAAAACGTTTGCGAAATTTTTATTAAAACAGTTACTTTGCGAAAGGTTTTTTTTCAAACACCAATATATCACTGATTATCTCTTGTTGTGGCCTCACTTAGTTTCCTTTATGCAGGATGTCCACCGATTTGAGCTCTGATTCTGGGTCCGAGTACGCCCCTAGCCTCACCAATGTTCTACGCACCCGTGTTGTGACTAGTAGGAGTGATCCGCAGCGACAGAGGAGACATCTCACGATCGGGACGCCAGTTGTGATCCCCGGCGCCGCCCAGCCGTCCACCCGGTACCCAGATGGTAGATCCGTGCGTACATCAGTTCCAGTTGAGTCAGTTTCGAGGCCAGCGAGGGGTAGAGGTCGACCCCGGAAGACGCTCGTAGCCTCTCCATCGACATCTGCGGGTGCACCCAGTGTTAGGAGGCCAGGTAAGGAGCCTGCAGTAGAGGAGAGTCATCCCAACCCGCCAGCCCATGTGTGCTTCATGACTGTGAGACCATCAGCCCAACATGACCCGACTTATCCGGAGTTTAGACCGAGACGATTCCGCAGGAGGACGACCCATCGGGAGCGTCGACATCGAGGCCCCAAGCGCATGAGCTTCCTCGGGATGTGCCTCGACCATTCCAGATGGTTGGGATGAGCGTGGAGGAGTATTTGGGCTTTTTAATCTGGAGAGCAGGATGTACTTACCCTCGGTCGCTGATCCACATGATGACCATGTTCATGGATGGACTGTTACCGGAGATTCGCCAGGGAATGAAAGATGGCGGAGAGTATGGAGAGTACAGTTTGGTTGCGATGGCGGCTCGTTATGCAGAAGCTGTGGAGAGGAATCAGAGGGATATGGCCTACATACAGCAAGAGAGGGAAAGGAACCAAAGGAATGAGGCAATCAGGCGATAAGTGATGGCGGAACAACAGAAGGCTTGGGATGATGAGCAGAGGATACGACGAGAGCATGAGGCCAGAGACTATGCTTGGTTGGATGAGCAGCGGGCTACTTGGGAACGGGTGCATGAGAGATTGGATCAGCAGTAGGCCGCATGGGAGCAGGAGCAGAGACAGCAGCAGCAGGCTGCACAAATGCAGGAGCAGGAGGTGGCACCACCAATGATCACCATCTCAGATTCAGAGTCAGAGTCTGACCCAGAGGAGTACGGGAGCGAGTACGACCAGCTGTATCGAGGGTACATGGATCTCGAGTACCGGACCCCAGGATCACCGAGTGGCTAGAGTCGGGGGGGGGGGCTTTGGGGATTTTCTAGGAGTATGGCGTAGTTATTCTTTTTAGATATTGGGGTTTTCTTTCGTTTGAGTTTTTCCGCGGTTTTCGCGCAGTTAGTTTTCTTTCTCCTATTCCATTCATTCGAACCTTGTAGCCCCATTCCTTATTTATATTCATTCTTTCATTACATCGTGCCCTTCCGAACGGTCTTTCCATAGTGTCAGTCTCTACGCCCCGAGAAGAACAATACCCTTGAGTTCAGAAGTGATCGAGAAACCGCACACCTCAGAATTTGGGACGAATTCTTTTCAGGGGGAGGGGGAGAATTGTAACATACCCAAACCAGGTCTAATTTTTTTTTTAAATAAAAAGGAAGAAAGCCAAGCCCACTTTCCTTTTCCCAGAAACCCTAGCCCTCCCTATAAATACTAGCCTTCCTTCTTCCAGAAACCCTATTTTTCTCTTCTCTTGGCGAAGCTCTGTCGAGATTGTGGCCGTTCGAAATACCAGGAAGCCCTATTCATGTTTTTCTTCTTCCCCCTCTCACCAGGTAACTCCCGGTAACCGGATCTGTGTTTTCAAACCCAAAAAACGTTTTGTTTACTTCGTAACTTCCAAAAATACCCCGAATCCCGAGAAACCGATCCACCATCGTGACCGCCGTAACAGACGAAGTCGGAGCCGCCGACCCGAGCCCCACGCGCCGCCGCACGCGCCCGCACGCGCCGGAGGAGTCACAGGCGCGTGAGATCCACACGCGCTGGAGGAGCCACGCGTTGGAGCCCACGCGCCGCCGCCGGAGAGTCACGCGCCACCTCCGGAGAGTCACTCGCCACCGCCGGAGCCCACGAGCCGCCGCCGGAGAACCACCGGAGCTCCGTCGTCCGCCGCCGATCCCCGCCGCCATTCGCCGTCGTTGACCGCCGGAGCGCCGCCGTTGACTGCCGCTGACGCTGACCGTTGACCGACCGGTCCTGTTAGCTGGGTTGGTCCGGTTCGATTACAATCCCTGGTTCAAATCAATTCTTTCCGGTTTGATCGGTTCGATTAATTCCTTCGGTTCAATTCAATTCCCCTGGTTTAATTCAATCTGGGCCGGTTATGGATTTGGGCCTGGTGCATTCTGGGTTTGGGGGTGGGTCAGGGTTGACCGGATCAACCGTTTGACTTTGACCTGACCGTTGACTAAAAGTCAAACCAAACTTCGTTGGACCATAACTTGACCATCCTAAACCCGATTCGAACGAAACGAAAGCCTATCTCACTCGATTTCTCGTCCTCTTTCCAGATCTCATGTCCGTTCTGGCTAATGGAGCTTCTAAATTACCGTTTTTCCCTCTTGTTTGGCTAAGGTGAGGACCGTTGGTTATCTCTCTTGCTCTATCTCAATTCTGAACGATAGTCCTCTGTTAATGCCATCTTTCCTAGGTAGTGTAGGGATAGTAAAGCGCTGATGTGATTGATTGTGGAACGTAAACCTGCTAGGTTATCGCTAAAACCGAAAATATTGTTTGTGCGTGATGGATATGATTGATTAGAACTGTGGTAGGGCCCCGAAAGGGTGTTGTGTGGTGGGATGCGTACGGGGTGCGTGTCCCTTTAGAAGTCGTCGGAGGTGAGACGAGCCTCCAAAGAAGGATAAAGAAGGATTGTGTGGGCATACGGGCTGAAGGAAGGGGTCCACGAGTGTGAAAGCACGAGTGGACGTTAGAATTGCGTGGTGAAGGCTTTGGGCCTGATTGCAAGGTGTTATTAGCTTAGGACTTGTGCTTCGTAATTGTGTAGTGTAAGCCGGGATCGCGGGTTCCTTAAATCCGCCCTCAGTGGGTAACTGTGTTTGAAACAATTACTTAGTCCTTTTTCTTTTCCCTGCCCCCGTTTTCATGCAGGTCCGGATGCGGGATCGATACAGTCATGTGACGTCATTGGTGGCTTTGAATACGAAGGAAGCGCCGGGTCGTGAGACAAGTTGAGTTGACGTCCCGGTTGGACCGAATCCGGTTCAACGGGCATCCTAATGCCGCATCTCCAATTCGCCGGGAGACGGGTGTTACAAAGGATATCGAGCTGTTACAGTATTTTTTGACCCCAAAGGTTGCATATGGCCGCTGGGCCTGTTCGGGTAAGAAACTCTATTTTTATTCTTCTAAGTTACTCATTTTGCCTTAAAAATCTTCCTCATTGTCCTTGGCTCATTCCCAAACACCCTTAGACTCCTCCAATGCTCCAAAAGCATCTAAAATGACTCCGAAGAGAAATAAAACATACAAAACCTATTCAAAGATGCACTAATCCTAAAATGGATGAATCCCTAAGCAGATGTACAAGAATGAATGCAATAGACCTAAAACTATACAAATACAAAAAGAAGACCCCACGTGAAAAAAATGTTAGCAACTCGTAAAAAAAAATCAAGTGACAGTAACGGTCGAGTAATATCTATAAATGTACTCACAATGCATTCATTCATCATGAGCCACTCAGTTCAAACTTTTTACGAAGAATATTTCTTACAATGGCTTTTTCTTCTCCACACAAGCTTTTGTTCTTCTTCTTAGCTTGCCTGCTGTTCACGTTCTCAGACAACTTTGTGGCTGGGGAATCCGACAAAGTGAAGCTCAATCTTTACTACGAATCACTTTGTCCCTCCTGTCAGGATTTCATAGCCGATGATCTAGTCGAAATCTTTGAGTCCGATCTCCACACAATCACCGATCTTAAGCTCGTTCCTTTCGGTAACGCTCGTGTATCCGATGATCTGGCTGTCACTTGCCAGGTTCTCTTCAAATTCTCCTATTTTTTGTTGTTGAAAGGAGGTTCTTTAATTCTGTTTTCATATTCTAAAATTTTTTTTTTGGCTTAAATTATTCTAAAATGTTTTGTTTTTTTGAACAAAAATTATTCTAAAATGTTCGAGGATGATCTTTACGATTTTTTCTTTGGTATTACTCTCCATAAAATATATGTTCTCCTCATTATTTTTGATAAACTAATTTATTATTTCTTATTTATATAGACCGTTTAAATCACTCGTATGTTTATCCTATGCTCTGATTTAATTAATTATGAAATTTTGTGAAGCATGGCGAAGAGGAATGCAAACTAAACGCCATTGAAGCTTGCGCCATAAGAACTTGGCCCGATCCGGTATATAATAAATCCATTTATCTACTATAGTTTTAAGAATCATAAATTAAGAACTTACAGTTTTGTTGTTTTTCTAATTATCTGTTTATGGATAAAAATAACTGATGAATATTAGATAAAACAATTTAAAATATTTAAAAATCTGAAGAAGTTAGTAAACCGGATCAACCGGTTTGTTCTAGTCACCCCGTTCAAGGGGTTTTGGCGGGTTTTGATGATGTTTTACCGGTTTAAAATCTTTTAGTTCTTAAACATTGTGCGTGGATTGTGGCAAAATCATTGTTTAGATTTTAATTTGAAAAATGTGATGGTTTTTGTAACGCAGAAAGCACACTACTGGTTCATAAGGTGCGTTGAAAAAGACACGAAGAACTGGAAATCAACATGTCTTAAGAAATATGGTGGTGAGAAAGCCATCAAAGATTGTTACTCCGGTGATCTTTCTAAAAATGTAAGTATACGTAAACAATCATTATATATACACATGTATTGGCATTGTATAACTATTATAAGTTATAACCATTGTTCTTTGTTATTTCAGCTCATACTTGGTTATGCAAACCAGACTTTAAGTTTGAAGCCGAAACATGAATACGTACCATGGGTCACTGTCAACGGGAAACCACTCTATGACGTATAAATCTTGCTGACTTCATTTATTTATATACGTTTTTATAATGAATTAATTAATGTGTTGTTCGTTTTGGGTTTTGGGGATGCAGAAAATTGATGATTTTGTTGCCCAAGTGTGCAAAGCGTACAAAGGAAAGGCTCCTCTCCCAAAAATCTGCAATTCCACTGCTCTGTCTAAGTCACCTAAGAGCAAAGTGGTGAAGCTTCAAGTCTCCTATGCCGATGAAGCTTTCAATTACTAAGCAAAAATATTTATTGAACTAAGATGGATTTAAGCTTATGTTATAAGTGGAATAATAAATAAAAGACATTTTCTGAAAAAAAAAATATGCCTAAGCATTTAATAAATGAACCTTTAGATGAACTATGAACCTTTAGATATTGGAAAGACAATACACAAAACGCCAAATTAAATTCAACTTTGAGGGTGTTATTTGGTTTCTGTATTTTAGTAGATTTGAAAATCTATAACTATTTGTAAAATTCATTGATTTTAAAATCTAATAAATACTGTAAGATCTCAACTCGGTCTATCTGAAGATAGAAAGAGTTTTAGGGTTTGTGAATTAGGGATTCTAAAAGAAGAATTAGTGAACACGGTGAGAGTTAGGAAATTAGGGTTTGTAAGCCGGCGTTTCCGAGATGGAAGCCGGTAAAGAATGGTTATGAAGTCGCCGGAGAGTTTTAGGTTAAATCTGCTCTAAAGTCTCTCAGGCTCGAAGTATTTAGAAAAGCGTAAAATATTATTGATCAATGAGGTCCCTTTTATAAGGTTACAAGTCGGTTTACAAATAAGGAAAATAGAAAATAAATGTTAAGATTTCCTAATATCCCGACTTTATCGAGATATGAAATATTTCCATATCATCGATATGGTCAAGCACCGCCTTAATCTTCTTAATTTTACACCTTCCAAAACCCTAATGTAAGCCGGTTGCCCTAAGTCCGGTTTAACCTAAGTTTTACCGTCTTGGGCCCTTTCGCCGACTTTCCATTCTGGGCCGACCTATAATCATGAATAGGCCTTTTCAGGAAAGTGCTAAACTTGACTCCAACAATAAGCCCCCCCCCCTCAGTGTGGCGACTTGTATTCAAGTCGGCATTACGAGGAGTTAACCTAAGGTTTAAGAAATGATTTGGGTTGGGCCCGCACTGTCTTTCAGGCCCATGTTTCGTTTTTAGGCCCGTATTTCACTAGGCCGATCTGTCTGGAGATAACCGTGCACTTGGTTCTAAACCGATGGCGTTTTTTGGCTAAACCGGAATTGATTCTTGGTTCTGTCGTCGGGTAGGTGCGAGTCACGAAGCGTCGCCTAGGTAAAGGTGTGCCTCGAGTTCCACGCCGCCATTTTCCTTATAAATAGTTTCTTCTCACTATTTCCTTCCTCATTTGGTCCAAGTGAAGAAGTTCTAAAGGTAATTTCTCTCTCTCTCGGTATTTATTTTCCGATCTTTCCTCCGCCGTTGCTCCGCCTTAGGTTTTATAGGTTTTAAGATCAAACTTTATTTTTCTCCTGTGTTCTTCATCCGTTCTTCATCGAATCCATGTCTTTGATCCGC
This sequence comes from Orychophragmus violaceus, assembly GCA_030180135.1. Taxonomy (NCBI): domain Eukaryota; kingdom Viridiplantae; phylum Streptophyta; class Magnoliopsida; order Brassicales; family Brassicaceae; genus Orychophragmus; species Orychophragmus violaceus. The sequence goes on along the minus strand of CM058233.1, from coordinate 88,368,610 downwards.
TGTTCATCGAGTAAGGACAAGGAAGTTGTTTCAGTCTCGTCTGCGGATGATTCGCTAAGTCGTCAATACGATTCTCCTGCTTCTTCGTCGGACACTTCTTCCGACTTGAAAAATCACCCAGCTCATTCTGCTATTGAAGAGCTACGACGTCGTCGCGAGGCGTCTCGCCAAAATGATGCCGCTGAGAGCTCGGGTCGGGAAGACTTAGTCATTCCTCAGCTACGAGATTCTGACGACAGTGAGGATGATATCGCTACCGGTCAAGATGATTCCGGGGATGTCCTCCCCTCTGCGTTGCCGGTCGATCCTCATGAATTTTTCGGCAATGTCGCTGGGACCAAATCGAACGCGACTTCGGTAAAATCTTTACTCCGGGATTGCGGAGCTGATCCAAGGATCAAGGTCATTATCCCTTTTCCGCTTGACCGTCCATGGACCCCTCCCCCGGGATACATAACTCTTTACGAGTCGTATTTCGTCAATACTGATACTGGGGGCAGTCGTTGCTGGTTTCCCCTGCCCGACTTGCTGATCTCGTATTGTCATCGCCGCGAGATTGCCATTTCTCAGCTTTCAGCCGTTGCAGTTCGCCACATGGTTGGTCTTTTAGTGCTGGGAGCCGAAGCCGACATAACGATAACCGCGCAGATTTTCGAAGAAATGACATCTATAAATCGCATGAAGGCGACGAACCCAGGATGTTTTGCGGTCAAATTTAAAAGCGGTAATCGGGTTTTGACGGATGCGCCTAGTAAGATCAACAATTGGCAACGGTCTTACTTTTTCGTCGAATTATCTTCTTTAGTCGTCCCTGACGAGCATAGGGAGCTTATCAGGACATCTTGGAACACTGAATATGGTAGATATCGTCCCGTTTTTGCTATCCTTTGAGCGCGATCATTTACTTAATTCTTCTTTGTCTTTGCAGTGCAACATCCTTTCTTGCTGCCATACCCCAAGAACTTCTTTCCTATCCTTCAGCAGATTCAGTCTCTCGGCTTACGCAAGTGGTCTGATTTTACTCGCGAGCGCATCAACAAGCTCCTTCCGCGGATTTCCGAAGGTTCGTTTTTTTGTTTCTTCGCTATCACTATTTCTTTTGTTTCTTTCTAATTTTTCGCTTGTTAATGCAGCCAAGTGGGATATTGGGAGGAAGGTTACCCCTGAAGAACTCGTCAAGCCAAAAAAGATGGGCAAGGTGCAGAGGATCGAATCGATTGATTACTCGAAGAAGATCTCGTCCAAGTCTTCGTCTCTTGCGAAGCCAGTGAAGGAGAAGGACGTCTCTGTGTCGTCGCAAGGCGGGGAGCAGTTAGTCGATGCGGGAGGTAAGCCGGCTGTTCCTCAGTCTGTGACGGTTGCCCAACCGGAAGCCGCAGCCTCGCTTCCCAAACTCCCGCCTAAGGTCCCGTCTAGGAAGCGGTCAGCGGAAGGTAGAGCGGACCAGGAGAAGTCGGCTAAGAAGGCCGCCGTAGCCAGTAAAGCCACTGTAGCCGGTAAGGCCGCTAGCTCTGATAAGGCGGCCGCCACTGATCCCGAGAAGAGCCTGGATGCGTGGCAACGCTTTTACCAAGAAACCGGAGACGTTGTCGACGCATACGGCAATGTGAAACCGTTTACCTCTCGTAAAGAGGTTGTTCACGTGCGTCCCCGTGCTCCTATAAAGGAAGGAGATGCTCGCCCTTCGATCCACAACTTTGCTTATCAGTACGAGAGCGAGGTTCCGTTTATCGATAACCCACGGGCGTGCTTCGACATGCTGACCTGCGTCCGAGGGAATGAAAGAGATTGGCCGATTCTTCAGGAGCTTCCTCACTCAGATGCTATTCTCAAGCTAAAACATGCTGAAGCAACCGTAAGTCTCTATTATTGAACCTTGCTTGTTCTTTTTCTTTTTTTTTTTTGACTAAGATCTTTTGCTTCCAGATGATTGCCGCGTCGAATCGTGTGGCCTTGGAGAGCTCTTGGAGTGCCAAAAAGATGGCCGACGCGGTAACCAAGCGGGACGAGCTTCTCAAGAAGGCTAAAGAGGAGAAGAAGGCTTTGGTGGCGGATAACGCGGTGCTTAAAGACAAGCTTCATGGAGTCGAAGAGGAGTTTGCCCTTGTTTCAAAGAAGTTGGAAGCCAATCTTCTTAAATTGCAGAAGAAGATGGAGGGCCAACAAAAGTTTTATTCCGACATGGTGCGGAGCGAGCGAGAGAGAGTTGAGGCCGCGGTTAGGGCGAAAGCGCAGACGCATTTTGATCTTTTTCAACGATTTGTGAAGGACCAGGATGTCGCCGTTGCCCTCCAAGTCGAGCAAGCTCAAATTTCTGGTCTGAGGAACTGTTTGGTAAAGCTCAGCGGTGAAGGGATGTCGTTTCCACAAACTCTTCTGGATCAAGTTGCTGCTGACGAGGTCGCAGTGAATGCCAAGCTTGACGAGATAGAGGTGGTGACCAAAGAAGAACTCACATTCGTCCTTTCCCCCGTACATCATCCTCTTATTAATCGCTTCCGTGACTCCCCTCCTCCTGTTCCAGCTCAAGTCGACCAATTTGGAACCAATCATGGGATAATTCCAGAAGCGGTTCCTGCTGGTCTCGTCCAATCTGTTCGTTCGGAGGTCGCGACTTTAGAGAGTGCTTCTGAGGCGCAGGATGGAGGCAAGATTGAGAAGTCGTCGGTCGTGACTAATTAATAATCTGTTTTATTTTGTATATATTTTTTTTGACTCTGCGAACCTTTTGCCTTTTTAATTTAAGTTTTGTTATAAGCTTTGACTTTGTTTGTGGAGCTTAATTTATAAACTTAATTAAATGGCGGTTTAGGTTTTAGCTGAGCATATCTACTCTTGGTTTTAATTTTTAACCAAGTAGCGATCAAGTTTAAGCAACTTTGCGGTTTTTTATTAAAACTAATCTTGTATTAAGTTTGTTGGCCTCGCGCTTGTAGTTAAATCAAGGCGCTTTCACCATTAAACTTAAACAATTTAGTATTAAGTCGTGCTCCTATAAACAAGTAGTCGGACTAATCTTGTATTAAGTTCCGTCAAATTCAAACGATTTAGCGACTTTTTGAATAGTCGTACTAATCTCGTATTAAACTGTCGTTTTAAACTTAATCAATTTAGCGATTTCTTGCTATAAGGCGGTTTGCGAGACTTACAGTTGCTCGGCTTAGTTCTAAGGGCGGGAGAATGTGCGAGTCTTTTATGCTCGACTTATTCGTTATCTCCTACCACGAAGAATTTGCGGGACGGATCCCGGCTTTTACTTGCCACGATGTGCACTTCATGCGCAAGGAAGACCACGCCCCTGGCCAGGAGGCATGATGCTAGTGCGAGTCTTTGCTCGGCTTTTCTGCGAGTTACTTGGACTCGGCTTTTGCGAACTAAGGAGCTCGTCTTTCTGCGAGTCATTGCTCGTCTTTCTACGAGTCATTGCTCGTCTTTCTGCGAGTCATTGCTCGTCTTTCTGCGAGTAAGAACTCGTCTTTCTGCGAGTAAGAACTCGGCTTTGTGCGGGGCTTAGTAAAAAATATTTAAATATTTTATTGAAAAGACTTACCTGATTTTTGGCTTTGCTTGACTTTCAAGACGGTAATTTATCTGAAAAAATAAGGATTTTATTAGATTTGTGACTGTGCCGGTAAAGGCTGCCTACGTATCTCCCGAGGAAGAATCAAGTCACTCGTAGTTCATAGTACATAATCTTTTTTTTTTTTTTTTTTGGGGCCTTGCCGTCTTAGTGGTACTCCTTCAGGCTTGCCGAGTTCCAGGATCGAGGTAAAGCCTTGCCTTTCATTGACTCAAGCTCGTAGACCCCCGGTTTGACGACTTTTGTGACTTTGTAGGGTCCTTCCCATTTCGCCCCGAGTTTCCCTGCTCTCCGCTCCTTGGTGTTTTCGTAAACTTTGCGGAGGACGAAGTCACCAACTTGAAAATGGCGTTCCTTGACTTTCTGGTTGTAGTACCGAGCTGCGAGCTGTTGGTAGTTTTGAATCCTGAGTAGGGCTCGATCCCGTTCTTCCTCTAGGGTGTCAAGAGCTTGGATCAGCATCTTTTCATTGATCTCGGTATGGTGCGGCATGAGAGACCGGCGGAGAGTGTGAATGTTAGCTTCTGCTGGTACCATTGCTTCTACGCCAAAGGCTAACGAGAATGGGGTGGCCCCTGTTGCGCTGCGGGGTGTCGTTCTATGCGACCAGAGGACTCCGTCTAACTCATCTGCCCAAACTCCTTTTTTGCTTTCAAGGCGTTTTTTGATGCCGGCAATGATAGTCTTATTTGTAGCTTCGGCTTGGCCATTCCCCTGAGGATACCTCGGTGTCGACTTGCTAAGGCGTATATCCCACTTCTTGCAGAATCCTTCGAATACTTTCGAGATGAATTGTGATCCGTTATCTGTGACGATCTCATAAGGTAGCCCGAAACGACATATTATGTATTTCCAGACGAAATTTTGAACCTGGACATCGTGGATTGCGACGTAAGCCTTGGCCTCTACCCACTTTGTGAAGTAGTCGGTCATAATGAGCAGAAAACGTCTTTGATTGGATAGTGGTAACGGTCCAACGATGTCCATTGCCCATCTCATGAATGGGTAAGCCGCGGTTGACGTCGTGAGTAGTTCTGTGGGTCGATGTATGAATGGCGCATGTCGCTGACACTTTTCACACTTGTTAGAATAGGTCTCGCAGTCGGTTATCATAGTCGGCCAATAGTGACTGTTCAACTTGATTTTGAGGGCGAGAGACCTGCCTCCGGAGTGGTTTCCGCATGCTCCAGAATGCGTTTCTTCGAGAACCCGACTTACTTCATCTCCGTTTATGCATCTGAGGAGGATCTTGTTAGCATAATACTTGTAGAGGATACCTTCATGTATAGTGTATCGCGCGCTCTTGACTTTAAGTCGTCGTGCTTCCCATTTATCTTCTGGGAGCTTTCCCTCTGTCAGGTATGCTCTTATCGGAAGTCGCCAGTCTTTATTGTCGCCGGTTAGGACAGCGATGAGGTCTGTGCCCTTTGCTTGAATATTGTAACACATGTCGTCCTCACCACTCGGGATTATTTCTTCAGGTTCTTCTTGATTGCTCTCAGGGGGCGGGATGCTTGGTTCATGGATCGTTTCTACCGGGATCCGTCGACAGAGATTGGGATTAGATGCCAACGACGCGAGTGCATCTGCCGGGGCATTCTCCTTTCTTGGTATCTGGACAATGTCGAAGAATTCGAAGGAACTGGTGAGTTCCAACGCCGTCTTTCGGTAAGCCTCCATTCGTTCATTTTTAGCTTCGTAGTCGCCGTTGATCTAGTTGGCTACAAGCATGGAATCACAATGGGCCAAGAGATGTCATACTCCGATTTCCCTGGCTAGTCTGAGACCGGCTAACAAAGCTTCGTACTCTGCTGTGTTGTTAGATGCCGTGAAACCCAGTTTGAATGACTGCTCTAGAATCTCGCCGGTTGGTGATATGAGACGTATCCCTATCCCGGATCCTTTTTTGGATGAGGCCCCGTCAACGAACAATTTCCAATTTTTATCTTCTATCTCGGTACTGACGTCCAATTCGGGCGATAATTCGACAAGGAAATCAGCTATCACCTGCGACTTGGCGGTTGTCCTGTTCCTGTACTCGATGTCGTACTCACTTAACTCTATTGCCCACTTGGCTAGGCGGCCAGACTGTCCCGGGCTATGAAGGATCGTTCGAAGAGGTTGACTGCTTAATACGGCAATCGGATGTGACTGAAAATATGGTCGCAGCTTTTGCGCCGAGATGACGACTGCGAAAGCCAGTTTTTCCATTGCAGGATACCTGGTTTCGGCTCCGTTCATCGTTTTGCTGACGTAGAAGATCGGCTTCTGTTCTCCTCGATCTTCCCGAACTAGTACGCCACTCACTGCTGTCGTTGAGACGGCGATGTAAAGCAACAATGTCTCACCATTCTCGGGTTTAGACAGTATCGGCGGGTTCGACAAGTAATCCTTGAGTTGGATGAATGCTTCTTGGCACTTATCGTCCCACACGAATCTTTTGTTCCCCCGTTGGAGCTCGTAAAAAGGCAGACATTTATCCGTTGACCGGGATATAAACCTGTTCAAGGCGGCTATGCGGCCAGTGAGGCGTTGTACCTCTCGAGTGTTCTTGGGGGATGGCAAGTCGATTATGGCTGTGATCTGCTTTGGATTAGCTTCTATTCCTCTCTGAGTTACCACGTATCCTAGGAACTCTCCCGATGTCACTCCGAACGTACACTTAGTTGGATTAAGCTTCATGCCGTACCGGTTAAGGATGTTGAAACATTCCTTTAAATGGCCGACATGCTGAGAGGCAATCAGAGATTTGACTAGCATGTCGTCGATGTAAACCTCCATTGTTGCGCCGAGTTGTCCTGCAAACATCCGGTTTACCAGCCGCTGGTAGGTGGCGCCGGCGTTTTTGAGGCCGAAAGGCATGACTTTGTAGCAATATGTGCCGCGTTCAGTGATGAAGGCCGTCTTTTCTCTGTCGTCTGGGTTCATGAGGATTTGATTATAACCTGAGAACGCATCCATGAATGATAGCAATTCGTTCCCGGCCGTCGCCTCAACAAGTCGGTCGATATGCGGCAGTGGGAAACTATCCTTGGGGCAAGCTTTGTTGAGATCCGTGAAGCCGACACATACTCTCCACTTCCCGTTTTTCTTCTTCACGACCACTGGATTGGCCAACAAGTCAGGATATTTGACTTCTTGGATTGAACCGGCTTCAAGTAGCTTCTCTACTTCATCGTTGACTGCTTTAGCTCTTTCAGGGCCGAGTTTTTGCCTCTTTTGCTTGACTGGCTTGTAAGTCGGATCGACATTCAACTCGTGAGTTGTAATGGTTGGATTGATACCCTTCATGTCCTTCATTGTCCACGCAAACGTTGTAACGTTTTGCTGTAGGAAGGCGATCAGTTCCCCTTTGATGTCGTCTGGCAATTCTGCGCCAATGCCTACGCACTTGCTTGCATCTGATCGTCAATGATGACTTGCTGGATCAGTTCTTTCTCCGGTCCTTTTCTTCCGTGTTCTGTATTGATCATGCAGGAAGGCACCATGATCTTATGTTCTGATATACCATGGATTTTAGGGATTTTAACCATGGTATATGTGTCATTTATCGAGTCTTTTACTATGTTTTAGAGTCTTTTCAGGTATTTATTAGGTACAAGCACAGTTGGAGCATATTTGGTGATTATGGCACTTTCTGGAGCAAATTGGAGAATTTGGCCGAGACATAGAGTTCACTGTCCAGTTTTGAAGACTGCGTCGATCGTTGCACACATGCATCGATCGTTGCACCAGCGAGATGGGCCAAACGACGGTTTAATAAAGAATGAAGAAATTGCAGTTTTGCCCAGAAGTTTCTGATATTTACAAAGAAGCCCCAATTCGTGTTTTAGGTTATAAATAGAGTTTTTAAGCCATTGTTTAGGCTACGCTTTTCTTAAGTCTTATTTTATTTCAGAGAGCCTTAGGGGCTGATTTTGCTCTCGAAAGAGAGAGGATTTCGAACCCCTGTTGATTATTCTGTTTTATGATATTTGGTTTTCTATTCAAGATGTTTTCTGTTTCGATGATTATGTCTGAGTAGATTACCTGTTAGGTTGAAGGATTCTCATTAGGGATTTCAGAGAATTATAGTTTAAATCAATCTGTAGAGATTTATATCTGCTAGTTCTTTATCTAGGTTGTTCTTAATGCTAAATCTGAAGTAGCTAATCAGAGTTAAGATGTTAGGTTGATTAATTCAGCGGAAGTTGGTTATTTTAACTGGAAAGAACTTAGATAAGCAATTAAACTATTCGCAAACGGAAGTTTGGTCTAGGTTAATTGTGAACATATCAAACCTGGAATTAATGCTAGTTTAATCTGTTAGTTCTCGCAAACGGAAGTTTGGTTTGCTGCACTTAGACTTAGAGAATTATCGCAAAGGAATTTGGTTAATTCTATATCAGTGTTTGAGCTCTAGAACAGTTATTGATTAGATCTAGATAGATTGATTGCTTGCGTTCCTGATTTCCTGAGAACTCCTGAAACCTAACGCTTTGCCCTCTTGCTTACAAACTCACTTGATTCGCTTTGATATTTCGTTTACTGCTTTCACATCTGCTTCGCTTAATTTAATCCGAATTACTAATAATCTATTGTGTGACTGAGAGTCCTCGTGGGATTCGATACCTTATATACTACGATTGCATTAACTGTGCACTTGCAGTAGAATAGGGAAAACTATACACCTATCAAGTTTTTGGCGCCGTTGCCGGGGATTCTTTGAGTTCACCGATAGATTTAGTACTAGGATTTAGACTAAGCATTCTTTTTAATTTTCTTGTTTACTCACGTTTTTTGATTTTTGGGATTTCAGGAAATCGCACTGCATCGATCGTTGCTCTCCTTGCAACGATCGACACTAGGCGATAATAAGCGATGCTAAGATCTGAGACGTTCGGTAGGTTCCGCGCCATGGAACCTTTGATTTTGATTCAAGGTGAAAACGGCGTTTTACGAGACCAAGAGGGTCACATATGCAACGCAAAAGGTCAGAAGATAGATGGGGAAGGAAACCCCATCTATCCAGATTACCATGTATTGGTTGGGCAAGTAGCTGAAATGCAACATAAGATAGATGACATCCACGACATCTTACTTAGGGAAAGACAGTTCCGAGCAGAGGCAAACACTGATAAGTTTGCAGAGGTACGCTACATGGCTGGAGCCGACTCTTACAGACATACCTTGGAACATCAGCAAAGGCAGGGTTCTAGGCACGCTCTAGGATCAGGAGACCGTAATTATACTTCTAATCTGGCATCTCCTACACAAACGAGCAAACTGGAGATGATGCTAGAGCAAACAATTGAAAGGCAACAGCAGAACTCAACTTCTTTCAGCTCGAAGCTAGAGAACCTGTACACAAACTTGAATGAGAAATTTGAATCCTTGAGCATTCGTGTAAAGCAGCTGGACACACAGATGGATCAAATTCCAAGTTCTACCCCAACAAAGGATTCTCATGAAGCTCCTGACAACAACATCCTCACTCAGGATCACACACAAATGGATCATGGATCCTGTCTGGCAGTTAAAGCTGTGGAATTTGTGGAAGACAGAGGGGGATTTGATGTTGAATTACCAGAGCTCGAAAGCTTCGATGCACCTGACTCAGCAGAGATTGACATGGATCTTTTGACTTGGGTAGTCCAGATTGAAGCAGGACCAAGCCAAGAAGAGAAATTTGAGTCTGAGACGGCTGGAATGGACCAAGAAACAGATAAACCCGAGACTACAGTTGAAACCCGAGTTGAGATGACAGCATCGATCGTTGCATCACACGCACCGATCGTTGCATCCCGAAAGGAACCAGTTTCACCCAAATCTCGAGAACCTGCTAAGGAAGGAACCTACAAACCTCCGTTGCCATTCCCAAAAGTTCCCGTTAAAACTAAAGATGTAGCTCAGTGCACATTGGTGGTTGACAAGAAGATGGTGGTTCCACAAGAGCCCATTCTAGAATCTTCAAGGCCTAAAACTACTCATAAGCAGAAAGCTCCGAACATCAAACCCTTGCCAAAGGTAAAGCATAAAACCTCTAAGTTTAAACCTCCTGACTCCACTGTTTTGAATGAAGGAAAAAGCGTTAAAACACCCAAATGTCAATCTCACCCTACATTCCTCCCGACGTTCCTTGGACGACATCATGCTGCTACTGCTTACACACCACCATGGATGATAAGGCATTCACAGAGACACTCAAAGTCTCTGTTGAAACCTCCATGAGTCTGACCCCTTTCCAAAAGTCAAGCTAATGACTTAAAACAAGCGCTGAGTGGGAGGCAACCCACTGTTAGGTTTAACTATTTTTCTTTTTCATTTTTAGTGTTTTTCTTAGGATTTCACGTTTTTATTTGTCTTTACTAAGTTTTTCAGATACAGAACCAAGTCTGGAGAGGAGTAACGATCGTTGCTCACATGTGCAACGGTCGTTGCAATTGGTCTTAATCGAAAATTAAGGTACATGTCGCTAAACCGGAATCGATTAGATTCAACCAGCATCGATCGTTGCTGCCCTGCAACGATCGTTGCAGCCACGACCAGGTAAGTTACCTTAAACCCTATTTACTCTTTTTCTTCTCAAAACTCCTTTGGTCGACACTCCGAGCCTCTACCCGAAAAACACTATTTCTCCATCAAATTTCCTGTTTTCAAGTTCTATTTCACTCGTTTTTAACCGACCAATCCATTTCCTTTAGCCATATCTCAAGAAATCAAGGTAATGTTCTTCAATTTTCAAGCTTTCAGATTGGATTTTTAGGGGTTCTAGATTGTTAGATTTTTGAGCCGAAATTGATCAATGCATGCCCAAATAGGTATGATTTAGGTTGCTAGATGATATATTGTTGCCGACTGTGTGATTGATTGCATGATTTGGAACGAAATTTGTCGACTGTTGATTGCGGCCAGAATCGCCCTGCAACGATCGCTGCCTTTGATGCAACGGTCGTTACTCGACGATTCTGGGGAAATGTTCGATTACACGGAATCGCCCTGCAACGATCGCTACCTTAGTGCAACGGTCGTTGCACGACGATTCAACAGAGAGTTGCCGAGACTAATTTGTTCAAATTTTCTGTTTTGCAGATGGCAACCCGGAATCAACCCCGCAAGAAACGAGCACAAGCTGCAAGCGCCTCACGACAATACATTCCGCCACCGGAATGGTTACACAGGGAATCAGATCCTCCACAGCCGTATAATTTGGTTCATGCGACCATAGGACAGCCATGGCCAAGGCCAGAGAAAGTTTTGATTGAGTCTGATCGCATCTGGAGCGGTTCTATTAAGGGGATACTAAAATCAGTTGACTTCACAGAGAGGCCGCTACACGAGTACTGGGATGAATACGACACTCTGTTGTATAATGGTTGGTGTGGTATGGAGATAGCGCCAACAAAGTTCGCTGATTACTCAACCTGCAAGAGTCTCGGAATGGACAAGAAGGTGATGGAGCTGTGCAGAGGTATTGGTCTGGGGACAATGCCAATGTAGCCTTACGATTTGTACCCAGAGCTTGTGAGGCAGCTGCTTGCCACGTGCAGGGTTGTATACCCAAACCCAGAGAGCAGGAATGCCCAAGGAGGCACCTTCACTTTCATGTGTCTCGGAGCAAGGTATCGAGTGCCCCTTCTCGATATCTGTAGGATCTACGGGTTCAGCACCACGCAGCCACGCACCGATTTATCCCTTCCGTGGGAAACATCAGAGGCTCGTGATTTCTGGGAGTACATTGGAGGTGGACGATATCACTCACGGCTTACACCAGTGATTCAGGTTAGGCATCCGGTTCTCAGGTATGTCTTGCGTATCTTGGGACGCACTTTATTGTGCAAGCATGAGGCGAACAAGATGCGCAAGACCGAGATGGAGGTTTTATTCAGAGGGCTGAAGGAGCAGTTCAGGGGTACTGATGTGAGGAACCCGGCTGAGAAGGTGAACCTAGGAGCTATATTTGCCCATCACCTTTGCGAGCTGCAGAAGAAGCCTTATGAAGGCGCGCGCAAGGAGACAGTAGGGAGTCTTCTCACTCCTATTTTCAGACACTGCGGGATCCCTATGAGGGATATGGAGTGCGTTACTGAGCGCGAGTTCCTAGATCTCAGTCACTTGCAGAGTGCTACGTGGCTGAAGGAAGGGCGAGTGTGGGTGTACTACGACCCTGAGGATACACAGTATGGCATCGATCTACCTGCTGCCAGGTACACTCGGATCGATACCATTGATGATTTGAGCTTCCATCCTTCCGCTAGAGATCGATGTGCAGTACCTACTATGGCTCATCCGCTGGGAGAGCCTTCTGCGAGAGCTTCGTCCTCCTCTGCGCCAGCGCCTGCCCCAGTCGACGATATAGGTCCTTTTCCAGAGCCTACGATGCCTTACGGTGCATATTCTGATGCCGAGTGGAGAGAGAGATCCGATAGCATGTTTCGAGTTGTTTGGAACTTCATGCGCAGCTGCAGGAGGCCACCACAGGTCCATCAGCCCGTACACGTTTCTCGACGCAGACATCGATCCCCGACTCCTCCTTCCCCGACTGATACTGATCCCGCAGCTGAGGCAGCCGATGACGATGCACGGTATGGTGGGATAGATGATGAGAGCGAGTGAGAGTGATCCCCATGTTCAGACTTTCGGTTCTGTATTCTGACTTTTTATCTTTTCTTGCACTTTTGTTTTTCGTTTATTTTTAGGATTTGCTATGTTTGGATGGTTATGCTTGATCAGACATATTTGTTATTTCGATTTTACTCCGTTTCTAGTGTTTTCAGCTTGCAGGATTGAAAATTGACATAAACCGACGAACTAACCTGCTAACTTGCTGACTGATCCGATATGCGCATTGCAACGATCGTTGCTGCTTTGAGCAACGATCGACACTCAACGAAAAATCGCCAAACAACGATCGATGCACTTAGTGCAACGATCGATGCATGAGCGACAGAGGTAAAAACCCGACAGAACTAAAACATCCATTAATAATTTTTCTTTCTTTTTACCAATCCTTCGCTTGACACTACTGGGGACAGTGTGTCTTAAGTGTGGGGGAGGTGCTACTGACGTTTATCTTTCTGTTTTCTTAAGAGTCAGTCCGTTTTTCAAAATTTTTTGTTTTATTGAGTCAAAATTGTTTAAGTAAGAAACTATGATTTTCGGAGGAGATTTACAAAACTTGCAGGAACTTAAGTAACCATTGGGATGAAGTTGCAGGATCTATCTCTGACTATTAGAAAACCCCATCACAGATCAACCTACTGGGAACACCCACATCACTTCAGGTATCAGAGGATCCTTTTACTGACTTCACCCCTAATACTGACTTATATTTTCTCACCTAAGGGCTTGGTATACTTTATGTCGGATTCCCTGTTAGTTCTGACACAGCCTGTAAACCTGTCCTATTTAGTTCCCTTCTCCCCTTCTATAAAGTAAAAAAAAAAAAAAAAAAAAAAAAAAAATAATAATAAACTGAGGATGAGTTAGTAACTCCGAAGTGGTCATGGGAGTGGTAGCTAAAACTATTACCTCCGGTGCATCCATGGAATGTGTCCAAAGTACACCCCTTAACGGGAAGAACACTGATAAAAAAAATAAAATGATACCCAGTGGGGAAAAATCAGTTGTTAAAGAAGGGAAAGAGAAGAAAGGGACTAGAGAAAGATAGTATGGTGGTCTAGAGCTGACTAGGTAAGAATCCATGTGCCTTTAGATCGATACTCCTTAGGTGAGACCGCACTTAAATATTTGCAGAAGTCAGTAGGGAGAATTTGAATGCTTGAATGTGATTGTGGAGTTTACCTAGGACAGTTGCTAAGTGTGGGGGAAGTACATGTTGGTCTTGATATCCTGTGATTGATTCTTTCAGTGGTTTACTAAGGGGAATCTGAGTATTGTAAGCTTCTATGACAAAATGAGTTTCTGAAGAGTTTTCAAACCTCTTGACTACATTTAGTTCTTTGTCTTGCTTGAGGGCAAGCAAGAGCTAAGTGTGGGGGAGTTGATATACCATGGATTTTAGGGATTTTAACCATGGTATATGTGTCATTTATCGAGTCTTTTACTATGTTTTAGAGTCTTTTCAGGTATTTATTAGGTACAAGCACAGTTGGAGCATATTTGGTGATTATGGCACTTTCTGGAGCAAATTGGAGAATTTGGCCGAGACATAGAGTTCACTGTCCAGTTTTGAAGACTGCGTCGATCGTTGCACACATGCATCGATCGTTGCACCAGCGAGATGGGCCAAACGACGGTTTAATAAAGAATGAAGAAATTGCAGTTTTGCCCAGAAGTTTCTGATATTTACAAAGAAGCCCCAATTCGTGTTTTAGGTTATAAATAGAGTTTTTAAGCCATTGTTTAGGCTACGCTTTTCTTAAGTCTTATTTTATTTCAGAGAGCCTTAGGGGCTGATTTTGCTCTCGAAAGAGAGAGGATTTCGAACCCCTGTTGATTATTCTGTTTTATGATATTTGGTTTTCTATTCAAGATGTTTTCTGTTTCGATGATTATGTCTGAGTAGATTACCTGTTAGGTTGAAGGATTCTCATTAGGGATTTCAGAGAATTATAGTTTAAATCAATCTGTAGAGATTTATATCTGCTAGTTCTTTATCTAGGTTGTTCTTAATGCTAAATCTGAAGTAGCTAATCAGAGTTAAGATGTTAGGTTGATTAATTCAGCGGAAGTTGGTTATTTTAACTGGAAAGAACTTAGATAAGCAATTAAACTATTCGCAAACGGAAGTTTGGTCTAGGTTAATTGTGAACATATCAAACCTGGAATTAATGCTAGTTTAATCTGTTAGTTCTCGCAAACGGAAGTTTGGTTTGCTGCACTTAGACTTAGAGAATTATCGCAAAGGAATTTGGTTAATTCTATATCAGTGTTTGAGCTCTAGAACAGTTATTGATTAGATCTAGATAGATTGATTGCTTGCGTTCCTGATTTCCTGAGAACTCCTGAAACCTAACGCTTTGCCCTCTTGCTTACAAACTCACTTGATTCGCTTTGATATTTCGTTTACTGCTTTCACATCTGCTTCGCTTAATTTAATCCGAATTACTAATAATCTATTGTGTGACTGAGAGTCCTCGTGGGATTCGATACCTTATATACTACGATTGCATTAACTGTGCACTTGCAGTAGAATAGGGAAAACTATACACCTATCACTATCCTGCAACAGTACAAGCTACAACACAGTTAGTATGAGCAATATTAGGTCCTGCAATATTAGCTTCTAACTCAGGCTCATCAATTAGCAACATATTAGCAACACCATAACTCATGTGTGAATAAAGACCAAAAATACAAAACAACATTGCAACTAAACGTGACCCATATAAATTACTAATCTCCCACTACAACCCCTTCACAATCATTCCTGACATAGTAGCTCTCATCATCTGATGATTGTTCATCTAAGTCTTCAACTAGCTGTTCAGATAATGGTGTTTCAACAATATCCTCCTCTGTCTCTAGCTCGTGATAGCCCCGTGGTGGCGCCCTCATAACCACATACCACATAGATGAGTCGCATTCTCTAGAGTAAAATATTTGTTTTTCTTGTGATGCCAGAATGTATGGATCCCGGAGATATGAGGACTGGCTCATATGGAGATTGACTAGCGTGAATCCATCTTCTTCCTTCACACTGTTTCCTGTGTGATCCCAGTTACACTTAAACAATGGAACACTGAACATATGGTAGTCTAGCAGTATGATTTCCTTTATCACTCCGTAGTATGTAACTATATCAGCCATTTGTCTTCTATATTTTGCACTAGATCTACACATAGTGAATGCTTCATACGTCACTCCACTATTCTGAGTTTTCCTCTTAACGTCATCTGTATGAAATCGATGCCCATTGATAACAAATCCTTTATAAGATTGAGCAGTATTCCTGGGTCCAAAAGCCAACCACTTCAGCTTTTTCGAAGGAGGCTCTGAGTTAGTAGATATCTAATGTATAACATAACGGTGTTAGTATCATCTTAGAAGCTTGTATATTAAGTTAAACAAAATAATACGAATTGCACAAACCTTTTCCTTTAGCCACTGTGAAAACCGTTCGTTATGAAGCTTCCACAAGAAAGTCTCATTCCTAGCGCAACGAACATCCATAGATTGCAATTCTTCCAAATGATTCCTATGAATAACAACACATAAATAATCAAACTTAAGTAAATATACTACCGCATAATTGAAAGTTATATATGTTTGAAGGTTGTACTTACTGCACATATGGATCCATAATTGCCGTGTTCATTAACACATATCGATGTGCTATATTTTTTTCTTTATCTGAAAGGAAGACTTCTGTTCCCTTCTGCAGTGGCCGTCCTTCAAGGACAAGTTCATCAGACTGAACATCTTCATTTCGTTTTACTACTTCTTGCACTTTCACAGATTCAGTCAAAAACTCTAGGCAAAATGCAATGCATTCTCCTGCCAAGTATCCCTCCGCCATACACGCTTCTGGCCTAGCATAATTTTTTACATATGCCTTCAGGGTTTTCATGTATCTACATCACAAAATCAAACACACATTTTCAGGTTATAACCAACTAGTATTTTACAGGCACATATGAGAGACAAATATAAACACAATTTCAGTACCTCTCAAAGGGATACATCCATCGGAAGTGCACCGGTCCACCCAACCGTGCTTCCCTTGCTAGATGTAAAGGAAGGTGGAACATGATATCAAAAATCGAAGGAGGAAAGAACCTCTCCAGTTGGCACAATGTCACTATAATCTCAGACTCTAAAGATATCAGCTTCTCCGGATCACAGGTACGCTGGCACAATCTATTGAAGAAGTTGCACACTCGAGTCACTGCAATTCTAGGTCCTCTAGGTAGCAATCCTCTCAAAGCCACATGTAGCAGATTTTGCATAAGAACATGATGATCATGTGACTTCATACCACCTATAACTGGCGGATTGTGTGCAACACAGTTTGCGATATTACCACAGTAGCCATCAGGCCCTCTAAAATTAGACAATCTCTTGCAAAATATCTTCTTTTCTTCTTTGGACATCCAATAAGCTGCTGGGGGTAAATACGTTTTCTTCCCCCGGACCTCTGTGTGAAAGTGTCTTCGAATTCCAATATCCTCCAAGTCTTTTCTTGCTTTCAGGCCATCTTTAGATTTGGCACTATGCATCAAAGTTGACAATAAAGCTTCAGACATGTTCTTTTCCACGTGCATCACATCAATGTTGTGACGCACCGGCAGTTCCTAACACATAACCAATTGAAAGTAAATACACCAAGCGAATATCTTAAAATAGTAAACTTGAATAATTATCGTGAAGATTTGGTTACCTTCCAGTATGGTAGATCAAAAAAGATGGACCGTTTTTTCCACCTCCATTGCTCAGTGTTTTCTGCATATTCTTCCTCTGAAGCTATCTCATCTTCACACAATTCAATTCTTTTTCTCTTAGCTTCCTTATCTAATGGTCTTCCAAAATCATTTCTGAACTCCTTAAGTATCTCAAAAATTTCATCTCCTGTTTTAATTATATTAGCAGAACCCTCCTCTATGGTGTTGTCAAACCATCCTTTTTTGCGTCTGTAAATATGTCCTGGACTGAGCCGCTTCCTGTTGCCCATATACACATACTTCCGACTAAACTTTAACCATCTAAAAGGTGTACCGGTTCCACAAACATTACATGCTTGTTTGCCCTTCACTTTACAGCCAGATAATGATCCTAAGGCTGGATAGTCGCTGATAGTCCATAACAAAATACATCTGAGTGTGAAACTCTCCTTAAGAAAAGAGTCGTAAACCTCAATACCTTCGCACCACAAATCCTTCAAATCATCTATCAACGGTTCGAGATAAACATCAATGTTGTTGCTAGGTGCAATTGGACCAGGGATCAACATAGTCAGCATGATGTTCTCAGCCTTCATACAAGTGGTTGGAGACATATTGTAGTTCACCAACAACACTGGCCATGTACTGTACTTGGTATTTTGAATGGAAAAAGGGTTCATCCCATCTGTGGAAAGACCAAGTCGAATGTTTCTTGGTTCAGATGCAAACTCTGGCCATTTATTATTAACCTGACACCATGTTACAGAGTCTACCGGGTGTCGCATTGAGCCATCTACACAAGCATTATTGGAATGCCAACGCAAATCCTCAGCCAGCCGTTTTGATCTAAACATCCTTCTCAATCTGTCTTTGACCGGAAAATACCTCAGTACCTTTGCTGGAATCCCCTTCTTTTCCTCACCACTATGCTTATCCAATTCCCATCTTGAAGCACTACATCTTGGACAGCTTTCCATATCCTCAAACTTCTTCCGATAGAGGATACAATCGTTCTTGCATGCGTGAATGATATTGTATCCAAATCCAAAAATCTTCAAAAATTTCTTCATTTCGTCTGTGGATTTAGGCAGAACATTATCTTCAGGTAGCATGTCATGTACTATAGTCAGAAGCTGATCGAAATAGTTCTCTGACATTCCACTCTTGACTTTTATGCGATATAGAGCCATGATGGCAGACACCTTACTGTAGTTGTGACACGTTGAGTATAGTGGAGTTTCAGCATCCTTCAATTTCTTCTTAAACAGAGAGTCTTCTTCCGTTTCAGATTCATCAAACTCATCTCCAATGTGATTGGATGGCTCTGAACTACCATCTCCCGAAACAAATGCTGTCTTAAAGTGTGAGGCGCCAAAAGCTAAGTTTTTATCTCGCCAATCATATTATAGCGTTTAAGTTTCAAAAGCGCTATAGAAAGGCCAGGCTCTTATCAACGATAGCACTAACACATAAACCGCTATCATTATGTGCTATTAATACATGTTTTTCCTGTAGTGGTTGTTTAGGGCGTTAGTCATTTTTTTAATCGTTTGGTTATTAATCTTGTGTACATGGAATGGTTAGTTATCGGTTAGCCTTTTTAGACGATATGTTATAAAACCGTTTAGTTAGAGATAAACTCGAATTGATAATCAGTTAAGGTAGAATGCTTATATGCGGTAATATGGAATTATAAGCTATTGCTAGTAATCCACACGTGAATGATGAGTGTGTGACTAATTAAAAATACCTATATAAGGAAGTAATAGCGATAAATGAGTTAAACGGACTAACCATTATAGTGTTTGTGAGTATGTTGACACAAGATGTAATGGGACGATAGGACGTGAACACGAGACCAAACTCGAACGCGAATGTCAAGACGGTTTTCAGGGATCATTATAGCAATTTTACCCGAGTCTACAAAGCGAGTCAGTGTGGTGTCATGAAGAAATTTGAGTATCAGCGACAATAAGAGATTGGATTAAATATCAGTTTGAGCAGAATGGTTTTGGATTCAGAGCACAAGACAGTCTTTGGATTGGATTAAATATCAGTTTGAGCAGAATGGTTTTGGATTCAGAGCACAAGACAGTCTTTGGATTGACAATTTAGTTTTTGACGGGAATATTGGAATAACGACTCAAGAGTATCAGTAGGCGTAGCTGAATTTGGGATTAGGTTAAGCATGGAGCAACAAAATTTTGAGTCAGACATTGGATCACAAGCATCAGTTCAGGCGGAATGGTTTTTGGAGTTAGTAAGCATTTGAGAGCAAAGTAATTCGGAGTGGGCTATTTGAGGTATCAGTATGGCGGAAATATTTGGGAGACGGTTTGAACAGAAAATCAAAAAGACACAACATAATTTGGAATCAGGGTGGAGCGACTAATGGAGCAGAAAAGGTTTGAGTCAAATTCAGAAGCAGCAAGACTTACCGAATTTTGTTCCTGAGTTCGAGGTTTTATCAAACGGAGAATTAGGGGACCAATTCCTGTAAGAAGGGAAAAATGTAATATCATGTCTCATATTACGTCAACGGGCAGCTTACAAGTCAACGGAAAGTCATCGGAGGGCATTTCTACAGTTTTCAGAAGTTCAAGGGTATTTTTGTAATTTCACCAAAAATGAAGAAGAAAAGATTTGACGGTCCAAGTAATATTCTTTTTATTTAAAAAATTATTTAGAAGACAGAGAGCGCTGAAGTCAGATTCTAGAAAAGTTTTACGAGCTGTCGAAAATGGAAAACTGACAAATCGAGAAAAAGATGAAAACTTACGTTTGACGTTTTGAAAGCTATGGGAAGCCAAAATGGACCAAACTAATTGTGGAGCATCATTTATAAAAGGTCCGGAAAAATACAAATGGGATTTGGGAATATTTCATAAGTTTTGGGAAATGATTGAAATTTGCCCGGGATCGCACCATGCCACGTGGCGATCACTGATTGGCTTATAGGAGATGCATGAATCTTGATTGGTTGGGTTCAGTGAATGTTTCATGAGGAATATGAGCTAGACACATAAGTGACTATGTGCCACTTGATGAACCAAGGTGAATGACACCTATCATATCTAGATGTATGCATTTGGATGGTTTTTGGGTTATAAAACTATGTGCTTCCCCATCTTCTTCTTCACTCATTCATCCAACAAAACACATAGATCTGTCACCTCTCTCTTTCTCTCCCTCATCTCTCCTCTTCCACGCCGGCGAACCACCACCACTTCCTCTTCTTTGATTACTTGCGGCCCAAGTATCTTCTAAACCTCCCATTTCCTTTGATTCTTGGTGTTTAATTCCACAAATCATCCTTAGCTTCACTAAACCTTGTGATTATCCTACTAACCATCAATCAGAACTGTCAGAACAGTCACGCTGTCGCCGGAAGTCTCCTCCGCATTGTCTCTCTCTCGTCGGTTCTCTCTTCCATCTCGCCACACCATCGCCGAATTACTCCTTCTCACTGGAATCCTCGCCGGAGTCACCCCACCGCCAATCAAGATTTCACCGCCGGCCATCTCCTTGCCTCGTTCTTCTCGTCGGATTCTTTCTCACTCGCCGGACATCTCGCCGTTGAACTCACCTTCACTAGTCAACTCTCGAACCGATCAACCTTTGTAGTCAAGCCAGTCAACACAACACTGATTAACCACCGCGGTCAACTCTGCCGGTCACACCTCCTCTCGCCATCGCTGGTCAACACCTCTACTCGCCGGTCAACCCTTCTAATAGGTCGGGTCAATGCTCGCGGTTAAACCACGGGTCAAGGTCAGGTCAGCTGTGGTCAAAGCTCGGGTCAAAGCAATTCAATGATTCGGGAAGGTTCGGTTTAGTCTCGGGTCTCGTAATTCTGTCATCTGTTCATCCATCGTCATGATATCACTGTGAGTTGGGTAGACTGTTATGTGATATATTTAGGTAGATCGAGTCAGCATATATACCTCGAGATTATTAAATCATAGAATCATATGAATTGATACCCATAATTTGAAGAGTGCTTAACATATTAAGGCACTTGTCTTAAATTCTTTACACTAAAAGGCTTTTTACACTACTAGGATACTTCTTCCACTGTTCCCATTTTCTTTAAGACCATCGTGCCCTCTGATTTTTTTGTTCACGATTTATGTGATTAAATAATTTTAAAAATCTATTTTGTAAAGGAGGGAAAATGAGGTCTGAAAAAGGCGGAAACAACATTTTAGACACTGTTTTCGAGTAGGAGAGAAGTTTATAAATTCTCTGTTTAATATGGTTCATCCAGTAAGCATCTTTGTGTGTAAATCGTGTGGCCTATATTAATTGTGTGCATTGGTTGTGATGATTTAGCGATGACCGTCCGATTTGGCAGGGTAATAAGTCATGTCTAGTTATCCGGTGACACGTGTACACTGAGCTCAGCTGGGAAACATGTCTGTATATTAGGAGACATTGAAGCTTAATATATTTTTTGTCTCTTGTCTCTCGTCTGCAAACGGTGTTCTTAAGAAAAGAAACGTTAGATCTGTTTGCTGTTGTAACAGGATCTGTTGTTGGATATTAATTAGTATTTCATTTTTTTCTTATTTGTTTTGTTCATTTTCTGTTGAACGTGGACAAATGTATATGGATTTGTTTTGCTAATGTAAATTTTCTTTTTCTTTTTTGATTTAGCGTGGTTATGAATGATCACTGTCTTGTGATTTGCGGTGAGTGGATCTGCGGTGAAAATGTGTTTGGGAATTTATGGTTGATAAGCAGCAGATGACTAGGGTTGTTCCTTTAAAAGAAGGTGTAACCCTAAAGGAGCTGGAGGAAATTGTTGTCCGAGAGTTCTTTGTTTACTGGTGGAGATGGGAAATCGGCTCACCTAAGCTACTGGCCACCAGACAGCAAGGCTCTAGCAACTGGTATATCAACACCACCAGTTGTAATTGCAAATGAAGGGGGCATTAGTTTCTTCTTGAGACATCTAAGGATTCACCCATCTATGAACATGTTTGTTTAATTTTGAAGATGATGGGAATACTGTCAGCAGGAGTAAGTTATTTACAACGCCATTTCCTTCTCAGATGAAGAACACGGTTGGATATGTGTCCACAGCAGGTTTGAAGACAATACCATTAGTAGTAGACAAGTATTATGAATCAAGGGAAGGTGGGTTCATGTTTGAGTTGTTTAAAAATCATGAGGTTATGATAGTGAGTTTTGGGAGCCATGGTTGGATGATTTGGATGGTGGATCTAATTTTTCCGACATAGTGGGTAGTGAGGGCGATGATGGCGGAGAAGGATTTGTGATAAGGTGTAGTAGTGATTCTGCTTTTGATCATGATGTTTTGGTAGGTGAAAGCCTTAAAAGTGAAAAAATGATGTACATCTTCTTTTGGTGGTGCTAGTGGAAGTTCTAGTGGACAAGACATGAAGAATGATCCATGGATGGGTGATAGTGGACATTATAATGTGGACGGTGAAACCAGGCCACCTGTTTCTTGGACGGGAGTTTATGGAAATTGTGGTGTGGTCGCAACCGCTTCAAACCAAGGAAATATAAAGCGTTCCTTTGATAGCCTTGCTGATGATGAGGTTGATATACCTCCATTGTACTATGATATGAATTATGATACATAAGATATTCCGGATCTTGACTTTGATGAATTTGATGATAGGATTTATGTTGGGAAGGTCGTTGGATCAAAGAAGGATTGCCGCATTGCCTTGACTATATATGCTAAAAAACAGTTTCAATTCAAGCAGGGCCTACAAAGAGGCACTATTTTGTGATGAGTTGTGTGGACCCTCGCTGCGATTGGAGGGTTTTAGCTCATGAAATGTTGTCATGTGGTTACTATGTTATTGGAGAAGCAAATTTAGACTATACATGCACCACTGAAAACGACAATGTTATCGGAAGAGAGCTTCATCTAGTGTAATAGTTGCCCTCTACAAAGGCAAGTATGCTGATACGTCCAAAGTTCCTAATCCTCTTGATCTACAACAACTTATTTTAGAGAATTTGAGAGTGTCTTACTCGTACATGAAGTGTTAAAGAGCAGCAGAGATGGCTAGTCAGACTATATGGGGGACTGAAGAAGAGGCATATTTGAAGCTTCCTGAGTATCTGCACATGTTAAAAGTGTATAACCTAGGCACACTGACTGATCTGAAAACTGAGGTGGATGAGGAAGGTTTGGAGAGGTTCTTGTATTTGTTTCTAGCTTTTGGGGCAGCCAAAGAAGGCTTTAAAAAGCTGAGGCGGGTACTTGTTGTGGATGGTACACATTTATCTGGTAGGTATAAAGGAGTGTTGTTTACTGCATGTGGACAGGATGGAAACTTTCAGGTCTTTCCGTTAGCGTACGCTGTGGTTGACAGTGAGGATGAAGCCGTGGACATGGTTTTTTTAGAGGGTGGAAAGGATTATCGCTGACATTCCAAATCTTACCATAATTTCTGATCGAGCACCATCTATATTGTGCCAAGAAGACGGTCTTTCCTCAGGCACATCACGGTGCTTGCATAGTCCATTTGGCTAGGAATGTTGTATCTCGATTTAAAAGCAAAGGTTTGGCTAAGTTGGTTATAAAAGCTGGGTTTGCTCATAGGATATGATCTTATAGAGAAATAATGGGGAAAATTAAGGCAGCTAATGGGGCATGTTGTGCATACTTGGAGAAGATAGGAGTAGCTCATTGGTCAAGGGATTATTTTTCTGGTGAGCGGTACAACATGATGACAAGCAATATTTGTGAGCAGTTAAACAAGGCCTTGAAGGGAGGGTAGAGGATCCCCAATCCTAGAGTTGCTTGTTTTTATACAGAGGATGACAACAAGGTGGTTTAATGCTAGAAGAGTGAAGTCTTTGAAACACAAAGGTCGCATCACACCAGAAGTGGGTAAAGTGTTAACCAAAAACATTTTTTCTGTAAAGGGAGCAAGATCAATCAGATATCTTCTTGGCTTTGCGAGGTTGTTGGTGCATTTGGGAGCAAGCATATGTAGTTGGCTGCTGATAGTTTGAAGTTGGATTACTCTTCCATTGTTGGAGAATGGTACCAAACCAAAGCATGGGTTGATACATATGTTTGCGAGGTATACCCGGAGGGTAATCCTAATGATGTGGAGATACCCGAATAAATTAAGGCAAAGGTGCTAAAGCCTCCAAGGACTCGTTGTCCATCAGGCAGGCCAAAGACTGAGCGGATTCCATCTATTGGAGAGATCAGCGTATGTTTGTGTGTTAATTTAAATTTGTACAATTTACCATTGTTTATAATTTTGGTTTTTCTCTAATCTATTTTTTTCTTCGTAATGTAGAGAGGTAAGAAAAAGAAAAAGAAAAAGAAGGGTGTACCAAATCGTTGTGGTAGATGCAAGGGAACCGGACACAACATGACAAATTGCACAGTCCCAATATGATGCTGGTTGGTGCTTTATCCAAGCTTAGTGTGTTGGCAGTTTTTGGATGGTTGGATAAAGTGCATATCATAATTCATATGTGTGTTTTGTATTAGAAGCAGCGTATTTTTTTGGCACAATTGACTTTGCAGTTTGATTTGGGGTGACTTATGTTTTTTTGTATGCTATGCTTTAAAACCAATGGTTTATTATTGGATTGATGCTTAATCTGAAACCACAATGTTTGATGCTTTATGTATAACTAGAAGTTGTGTTGTTACACTTGTCCACATGATGCTATCCACACATCTGTCGCCACAGTTGGTTTGTTATAATATAATTATGCTAAGTTCTGATCTAACTATCACTACAACAAATATGTACATTGTCAGCGCGAAAATTATGCTATCATATGTCATACATAGCGTTTTCACAAATGCTATGTCATCCGCAGCTATGGTAGGTGCCACCCATACAATAGCGTTTTTGACATGCTATCATATCTTCGTTCTATTATAGCAGTGCTTTAATATAACACATGTTTAGTGCTATTTTATTTAATGTTGTAGCATATTTTTATCGCTATGTATAATTAGAATATATATATATATATATATATATATATATATATATTACACACATACGTATTATTTTTTATTTGAATTTTGTTTTGCAATATATGTATAATATGATTTACAAATTTTTATCTCATAAATCATCAACATACATAACAATAATATTATATTAATTAAAAACAAATTTTACATAGTTACATATACTAACATCGTAAAATGCCGCTAAGTCGTAAACAATGTAAAACTAACATTATACAAACAAAACCAAAAGGCTAATGAGCTCCCAAGGATTCTATCTAGCTCTAAGCTCTAAGGTGTGAATCTAGCTCTTCCTCTTTTATTACCTTTGAGCCAACAATGTCCGCCATTAAAAACACACTCTTTACTTGATCCCCTCCATCGTTATGTGGTGATGGTATCTAACAAACAAAAGCCAAAAGAAATTCACACCTTGCAAATGCAATCTTCGATGAATCAGCTTTAAATAGAGAGAGAGTTTGTAAATTATAAGTTTGTTTTTGTAGGAACCTTGTAACCATTGAGACTCTTCATGCTGCTTTGAGGCAGAGTAGATGGGTACCAATCTCCGCTAAGACCTTTAATGAGAGGCCACATGATTCCCCAAGACAGAACTCGTGAGCAGATCATTCCTGCTCCAATGTATGTCATGCTAAAGTCGAAGTAGAATCTGTAAAGGATTTCAAGATTATCAAGATTCTGTTTTGATATGAGTTAAAGTACATGTACCTTAGAATTAAACTCATGAGTTCTTCCAAGCTTTTAATCCAAAAGTTGGAAACTGAATGAAACTGCACTCTGTACTAGTGGTTCCAGTGAAGAACCATTGAAAGAAAGCCCATATAAAGCTAACGAGAAATACTTCACAAACCCAAACACTTGCTTCCTGCATAGAAACAGAACACAACAAATAGTTTTGTTTTATTCAGACCAGAAACTTGACAAGTAGCGCCGAAAGAATACCAACGAATCAGGGTTCGTACTTAGCCATTTTATTGCCTTTAGAAGTATGGAAACCGTTGATTAAAACCGCTGTAGCTGTTCCACTCGGAAATGTCAGCTTGTAGTCTATGATCATTATCTGGTTAACAAAACAAAAGCATAATGAAGCTTCAGCGTGGTCTAAATGACCATTTTTCCCACTGAAGTTAATTGCAAGAAGCAAGAGATTTCTAACCTCCAAGAGACAGAGATCTGTTTTGCCTCCCTTGGCTTCTTGCTCGAGTAAAATTCAACATTTTGATTCACTTGAGCTCGCCGAAACAACAAATAGATGTAACGCCCTAATTCACCTGCAAAAGCTCAGAAGAGAGAGTCAATATCTCTGGGGAAAAACAGCAGAGTAATTGTACAAACCCATTCTTCTAGTGGCAGCCACTAAGTGCTTTCTTTTGAGGTCCACAGGAGCCACATTTACATACGACTCTGGAAAACAACAACATGGTGTAAGAAGACTGCAAATAATTCAAAGCTTCTTGCTTTGAATTAGTTTAAAAAGTAAACCCAAAGCAAGAAGTTTAAGGTGTGTAAAATGGTATCTGCTTACAAATGGAGACTCGGGATATATATTCCTTCTACTCTGAAGCATACGACAATAACCTTTTCAGCTCTAAAGAGTTTTAATCAAGGAGAAAGATATTCAATCTTAGCTCCAAATCAATATGTTTAGGGCGGATAAGACCAAGTGCCTGCATCAAATGGAACCTTGTCAAATCAAAATTGCAGAATAAAGAACATAGAAATCTAATCTCAGTGTGTATAACATGTCTAAGCCTGAGATAGATTCCTAATCTGAGTGTTGTGCTTGACGGAAAGTAACTGCGAAGTTGATAACCTAACTGGGAGATGACGATGCTGGAGGTTGAAGAAGGTACAGCCTCGTTTAGGGTTTAGTGCATCACAGATTACAACTGAATCAAACCCTAAACCCAGATACCAACAAAATCTTATTCGAATTTTAATCAATTGCTGAATCCAAAATTATGCCCTAAAGACCAATCATGTAATTACGGAGAAATGAAAACAAAGATTGAAAGATTTATGGGTCGAACCTTGAGAATTCGAATCTCGTTGTCGAGGAGACGAGTAGCTCTAGTGATATCTTCGGTGGACATGGACGCGAGCTGATCCTCTTCGAAGCTTGTCGTGGCTTCAACCATCGGAGTTTCCATCTCAATAAGCAAATCGGGAAAGAGAGAGATCGCCGGGAAGAGGGGAGGAGAGTTTGGGGTTTCAGAAAAGAAGAGCTACTATGAGAAAACAGGGGAGAAGACGGGAGAAGGGAGAAGAGAGAAGATTTTTGTCTATTTTTGTCTGTAAAGGAGGAAGAGAGTTTTAGAAATAATCTAAAATTGTATAGGGTTTTCGTATAGATTTTTTAGAAAGGGGGAAAATGAAAAGTGGGAGCCAAAATAAGCTAAAATTGTGCTAAGTATTTGGCGGACAAGAATTTTCAGATTCCGGCTTAATGAAATAATAGCATAGCGCTTATAAAATGCTATAATAGAGTTTCGATAAATTCATACCCATCTATGATAGCAGTTCAGTAAAATGAGCTATAATAATGTGCTATCAATGTGAACTTTTTTTGTAGTGTATTATTTTTAAAAGCATCCATTGTGTGTTGTCTATTTTCATTTGTAACTTCCCAGTACACCAATGTCTCACTAAAATGGTTGACATAGGTGATACTATTGAATTTGTAATTGATTTAGTCCACAACTAGATGTTCCCCAATCAAAGTCATTAAATTTCCCAATGGATTGTCAAATACTTATTTTGTGGAAATTGTCGAGTTATTGAAATGGTAATTTATTCATAGAATCATCCATGTTTTCCTTTACAGCTAATTTTGTCCACCAAAAGTGAATTTTGTCCACCAAAAGTGTTGACATTGGGCATAGAAAGTGTATTTGATGTTGTCCACAACTAGATGTTAACCAAGTCATTAACTTGTACAATTGAATGTGATACACCGCCCCTGAAATGGACGACTTCTGGTGTACAGCTATGTGTACTAAACTTCTAAATTATGTTTAGGATGACCTGTAATTGAGTTTTATATTGAGTCCACAGTCGTTAGTACAAAATACATAGTGCGTTTAATAGTGCATTACATAAAACATAGTGCAGTTTTTTGGTTTGGCACAATATTGTTTGAACATTAGGGAGTTACATGCATAAAAAGTGGTTATCAAAAGTAGAACCCCTATTTGATGGTTACCAAATAATAGACCTTGCTAATTACTAGGCTGTGGTCTCATGGTACATAGGGAGGACCAACTTCTTGTAGATGTCCATAGAGTACTCCCTCCTCATTGCGTCCACCATTTTATCGTCCACGGTAGACATACCATTTTCTAGGGCCCCCAGAGCATGCATCTCCATGAATTTGATTGAGATAGGACCACAATCCCCTGATCGTGTGTTGCAGTAGAGGCCAGTCATCCTTTTCCACTGAAAAGGTTCTTGGCGTAGAAGTTGGGTTTGGAATGCCTTGCAGAATTTGCAGATGATGTATGGCAGCATCTCTGTGATGGGAGCAACCTGTTTTTCCTTGTAGAGGGTTGGCTGTGGGTCTAGGATTTCGACAGACCACATCTGGAGGTTGACTGCAAGTCCAACCCAGTGTTCGTCAGCCCAAATCATCGGTGCGTACACGGTTTCCACGTCTTCGAACCATATGGTCCCTGGAAACTTGATGAATCCAGTGAGTTTTTTTATCCCAGTGAAGCAATACTTTGTTAAATGCTTTGGAGAAGGAGCGGTATTTTGTTTGTAGAAGACTGGAGAACCACGTGGAAGCAACTGCCAAACCTTCATCTGAGAAGAGCTGCTTGTTACGTTCCTAGATGTGATTGAGCAAGACTTCCATGTGCTGAAAAAGACAAGTGCATAAATGGTGTTAGAGTTTGGATGATTGTAATGTCCACGGTATGGTGGACAACAAAAGACTAGCAGTGTAATAGATCCATTTTTAACAGACTGCAGAAGCAATTTAGGCATAACATTTAGTTGTATTACCGTAGTATTGGCCCATTGTTGAGGCTTGCCAAGATTAATCAGGAATTGGTTGTCGAAGTCAATACCCATCTTAGTGCGATGCTGGCTGCGAGATTAAGAATGATGTGTTGAATTAGATGTGTGTGTATATATATATATATATATATATATATGCAGGAAAAGAGTGGTTTTTTGTATTACTTACACATGAGGTTTATTTTTGAGGACATTTTTGAAGAGTTTCCATTCCTTTGTCATGAAGATAGGAAAGCCGAGACTACTCGTGGGTAGTTAGTGAGGATAGTGTGCATGGCTACATCAAGTTCTTTTGGGCGGTAGATAGGTGTGGGTTTAGCAGGAGAAGAATTAGTGATGTGGTGAATGATTTGGCTGTTTGGTGAGACATGGATGGACTGGGAAGTTTGTCCATCTTGTACATGTGCATATATATTATGATGTAGACAACTAATGGACTAACAATGCATATATATTTGGAAGCGAATTGGAAAATTTAAAAGATGGATTATATTGTACCTCATCCTTTAAGGACATCTCCTCTGTAGGTCTGTTCTTGATTTGGTTGCATGAAGCAAGTTGTACACATAACATAGGACATTGAAGACACTGGTGGGTTCAGATGATAGTAATTGTGTTGTGTACCTTAACCTTTGGACAATATGCTTCTTCGACAATTTTACTGATTACTTCGTCCTGTAGAAAAGTTGACAATCCTGCTATTTAGAAAACGTGACGAGAAAAGCTTGTAACCTATATAAAAAACATACCAAGGAAGCTTGGTCGTTATCATAGACAGTTGTGTCCTTATCCTGTTGAAAAAAATGTGTGTTAGAAAGTTTTATACAGCAGTGTAATATGTTTTTTCATAAAGTGTTTTTACATTTGTCTCTGGTTGTCTAGGGCGTTGGCTTAACTGCAAATCCTCATCCATTATTTCTTCATGATAGGGCTGTATGAATAATTATCATAAGCTCAGTCCATGGATTCATGTCCACAAATTGACTGTTGTAAACATGTCCAAAAGACAAAAAATGTTGATTCTTAAACCAGCAAACATACCAAGTCATGGTGTGGAGCATTTAAGTCTGACCTTGATGTTACTTGATCTTGTATCCAATGAATTGTATGTTTTTAGACGTCATCGGATGATGCTTTCGAAGTTTGATAGAGCATAAATGAAGGTTTAACCTTGGGATTGTCTGTTGTATGAAGCAGAGTGTCCTCATTGCTTGTTTCATCCTCAGATTGCTGCATGTCTTGTTATCAGTCACTCTGTACACTATAACACCGATGGTACATGTAGTGTTTATGCTTACCTGTTTTCCGTCCATGGATGTCTGTCCATCAAATTAGAAGTTGTCAGCATTGGAAGAATCACCAAACTATAAAATCCAATTTATTTTTAATTTAGATGTACCTCTTTGTTTGATTGAGCTTCTGAGCTGAGTTGGTCCTGGGTTGCATCGGATTCTCCAGAGGACGAGTGCTGCGAATTGCATAAAGATCAGTGAGTTTGGTAAGAGCAGTGTATCTTGTGAGGAAAATAGGAAAAGCTAGAAATACCTTAAATTTTTTATTAGGAAAATGAGTTTTCTCTGAAAGACGGATGCTAGGTTCATCACTGAATCATGTATGAATGGTTGTTGGTGTAGATTGTTCCTGTTTCAAGTGTTTGCGATTCCTATAACACTGATTCTTTTGGGTTGAAAATTTTCCAAACCTTGGTTTCTGCCTGGAGATGGGCTTTTGTTCAACAAGCGCTAGGCATTTGTTGAGATGCTTGACCTCCTTAGTAAGATGGTTGACTTGGTTCTTGAGCACTTCCACAAGGGACTCGATGTCAAAGAGGTGAAGACTGCCTTTCCCTGTTTTGACCGCCTTCTTGTTGGACATCTTTCTCTTCTGGCTTGTTGAAGCCCTTTTGACACCGAGAGATGATGAGAGGATGGCTTGCTTCATGCGTTTACGCTGATAATATGTTTCCTGTGGACAGTGTCTTCCCTTTTGTTTGTGTAGACAGTGATTGGTAAAGAATCATCACCACCTGTCCACATGCTTTTGATGAAGACATGACCTTCCCTGATCAAGGAGTCCATGTATTCCATCTTATAATCAAGGTGCTCGTCGTACCAAAGCCCCCAGCCTGGTTGTGGATGATTCCCAATTTCTAGTCTTGGATGGACAATAAGCTGCATATACAACTCAAATGATTATGGTACACATACAGCTGAAATTATAGTGTGTTAAGTAGATGGTAACTTACATTTGGAGAGGTTTCAACTTGTAGAATGTTTTTTAAGCTGAGGACTATATATTGGGGAATGTGTTCATCAGGTAATTCCAGAAGAGTAGTGGTATCAGAACCATCTGGCAGTTTTTCCAACAGCTTGGGGATAGAGCGTAAAGCTAAGAGCTGAAGAGATAGTGGGAAACCTTTGAGGCTGTATGTGGACTGTTGCAGCTATTGTCTGAAGAGTTTGAGTATATCAAATGGTTTACCAAGTGGTTTCTTCCCAGGACGCATACATGAAAGTGTCTTAAGGAAAGACTCTCTGTCCCATGAGAAAGACAGGAAGGCGGATAGATCTTGCAGCATGTTGACATACTTAGGTGTTGGCCTGTGAATCTGATGGGATGAAATGAGAACACCATCTACTATGAGCAGTAATGCCAGCCTGATTTTTTCCATGGGGGTATTTCATTATCTACAAGCATGTCACCAATGTCAGCTAAGGTCGTCTTTGGATCATCCCCAATAAGTTTTTCCCAGTATGTGGACAGAGGGACTGTGGCAGGTTGGACAAAGTCTGTTTCATAGTCATCCAGGAAATCGTCGCAATTAAGACCAGTAACTTCACCAAACTCTTTAAGAGAGAAGAACAGGGGTTTTCCACTAAAGGTAGTGTGTAAGGTGTACTTGTTATTGGTTACAAGCTGTCTGGATAGCATCCCATGAACTAGCTTCCCTGACATTGGTACTCTTACAGCAGGGATGTCATATAGCTTGCCAAAGGTGGATTTGCGAATGATGTCAAACTCAGGAGTGCCTCGTAGAGTGTGGTGTATGAAGATTAGATAATCTGGTTTTGAATAAACATTGAGGCGGTTGCTTGGATATATGTCTATGGCAAAGAGTCTGTCTGGCAGCTCCTTATTTTCAAAGCACAGTATAAGTATAGTTAAGTAATGTCACGGCATAGAAAAACAAAAGAATATGCAGAGCAGACATGCATATGCAATTCGATAGCTATCCATGGATTAATGTCCACAAATCGTGTGGTCTATGCATGTCCACAAAACTAAGTCCACAAGTGCATGTCCACATGAATGTTTTGGCCAAATACAGAACAACACAGAGATGTTTTGGGCAAATAAATACATGCATGTTTATTTATCTGTTTGACTATGTCCATAAATTTGTTGTACACACAGAGTAGTCCACAAGTTACTGTCCACATGGATTTAGTAGGAAAATACAGAACAACAAAGAGATGTACAGACGAATGCATGTCTATTGATCTGTTTAACTATGTCCATAAATTGGTCTATAAAAAATGCATGTAGTTAATTCTATGGATATTGGAACAGAGTTGCATGTATATGTGTGTACACATAATCGTAATTGTCCATGTATATGTGTACAGAAATACAGAACCAATACAGATTTGTGTTATACTGAAAACAAAGAATAAGAGACCCAAATACATAACCCAAAAATTCGGAGCAAATTTGGTTGAATAAGCAAAATACAGTAAGAAATAGACAGAAAATCGAGCTTCAATAACTTGTTGTGAAGACCCAAACTTGAGCTAAGCAATCGGAAGAATGAAAAAATAAAATAAAGAATCGAGTTGAATAAAAGAAATTGTTGGCCATTTCAACTCACCAGACATGCTAAGAGGTTGGATCTAGAGAATGAAGGTTGAATGTACTCGGCTTA
Source organism: Orychophragmus violaceus (assembly GCA_030180135.1). Lineage (NCBI taxonomy): Eukaryota > Viridiplantae > Streptophyta > Magnoliopsida > Brassicales > Brassicaceae > Orychophragmus > Orychophragmus violaceus. The sequence goes on along the minus strand of CM058233.1, from coordinate 88,335,776 downwards.
CGAAAGCGAAGAAAGAAGAAGCTGAAGTAGGAACCTGGTAGAAACAGGCAATCAGTAAGAAGAAGAGTAAAGAAACGGAGGAAAAAGAAGATGATGAAGGAAGCTGGTGTGTCGGAATCAGAAGATGAAGAAGAATATGTTGGAAGCAGCTCACCGTATAAGCCAGTGTCAGAATTTGTAAGAAGAGTTTAGGGTTTTTGGGTTTTAATTACATTTATTAATGACTTTAATTATTTTCTTTATTTTTGAAGCAATCGATTTGAAAATCCAAGAAATAAAAGAGGGGGAAATGAGATATGAGGACAAGCTGGGAATTTCTCCTCTTGTAAGTGTCCAACATCGTTGAAGTGCTTTATTGTGTTATTATTTATGGTAGAAATGCCTTTTAGTGTAAATAACTCTAATTTGAATATGATAGAACGGTTAGGATGATTTAATAACTCGGGTAATTAACTAAAGCGGATAGAAAATATATATATATATATAGATATATTGCATGGCATATATATATATATATATATATATTGCATGGCAAATTTAGATATAATTTATCAGATAATTGGTTGATTGTGTCATTGATTGTTGATTGCTTGTACACACAAAAATAAATGAACCTATATATGTAAATTATGAGTTAAAAAAACACATATAAAAATTATACAACACGTCTTAGAATATTATAATCAGGCTTGAGGTTATTTAGATCGGGGTTATCAGGTTAAAGTGATTGATTAAGAATTAATGGAAGTCCGAAGATTAGTATGTTTACTGATCTCAATCTGACGGATTAAAATAACAAAAAACTTAGAAATAAAGAATTGGAATTAAGTAACTAGGTTAAGCCGTCTAGGGAGTTATGAAGTTTACTAACTCGAATCTAGCGGTAAATATTAAAAGAAATAAAGAATAAAACTAAGAATTAAGCCAAAATAAGAATTTATGTGAAATAATTGAATTAAGGAAATTATAAGAGATTAACCTAAGGTTTTTTTTATCTAATTGGTGACATGTGTTATTCATCTATTTCGGTATTGGGTCGGGTAGACTGTATTGTGGTATGATTGTTTATCTATTCTGGTGTTGGGCCGGGTAGATTGTTTGATTGTGTGATTGTTATCTACTCCGGTGTAGGGCTGGGAAAACTATGTTGATGGATACTTACTCTGGTACGGGACTGGGTAAGTAGGGTTGTTGAACCTATTTCGGTACAGAACCTGGTAGGTTAGAGATGAGTTGTTGAATGGTGGTAGGCCTTGTGGAATAGATTGATTATTAGGATTGAGTTAGTGTTACTATTTTGACCTTAACGGTCTTGTGTGATGTCATAGAGTCCTAGCGAATCTGATTGTTTATATTATTGTTATTATGACTCTCTGATTTAACGAATCTCTCTATAAATCAAGTCTTCGAAAAGATTTTCGAGTGAATCGTTGGAGTCACCACTATCGTTTCGTGTTGAACGTAATTCTGAAAATCGAATTTCAATATGATTTTCTGTCAAGCCAAATTGAAATCTCTCATATTTTTTTTTTTGCATCGAATATTTAACAAGGAAACCACTGAATTCAGGACGACGAAACAAAGTCGGAACTCTGAAATCAGCCCCATCTGCCACTGCACATCACCAGAAGCTCCATGCGTGAAGACCATGCGCATTACGCATTGCCGCCGTCCTCCCGCCATTGCCGCGGCTTCGCTTTTGCCACCGGTGACTTTTAAAAATATTTTTAGATCATCTTGTTTTGTATTGAATCGTTTGAATAATAATAATTAAAAAAAAAAAGCATGTGTTTTTCAGGTTGCGACTGATTGATTCTTCATGCTTTCATGATAAAACATCAGTTATAGAGTCTAGGCGAATGTGCGCCGTTTCGAATTTTTACGTTTGGGCTGTTTTCAAAAAAGGGAAACTCAAGTTAAGTCCAAAAGAGAAATAGCCGAAACAAATGTGCGGTTGATAAAATACGAAGTTACATTACACTTTCGTCGGTTTGAACGTCACATCATATTAGTTGTTTTAATCAATTGTCTTAATATAGAGTCTAGGCCTTTTTAATGTTTATGTTTTCAGTATCGAACGGTAAATATATATTAGAAAAGGTCTTCATTTATGATTCGGCTAATATAGGCTTGAACCCATCTTTGTTAATAATTTGTTTTGGAGTCCAACTCGACACTCAAGCTTGTCCGTTTATCTATGTTTTGTCTGTGACCTTAATTAAGATGGCCACGGCGGTCACGATGGTAGGCTCGATTTCTCGGGATTCGGGGTATTTTGGAAGTTACAAAGTAAACAAAACGTTTTTGGGTTTGAAAACACAGATCCGGTTATCGGGAGTTACCTGGTGAGAGGAGGAAGAAGAAAAACGTGAATAGGGCTTCTTGGTGCTTCGAACGGCCACGATCTCAACAGAGCTTCGCCAAGAAAAGAGAAAAATAGGGTTTCTGGAAGAAAGGAGGCTAGTATTTATAAGGAGGGCTAGGGTTTCTGTGAAAAGGAAAGTGGACTTGACTTTTTGTGTTGGACTTTCTTCCTTTTTATTTAAAAAAAAAATTAGACTTGGTTTTGGTATGTTACATCCTTGGTCCAACAAGGTCCAATAGCATTAGGGCAAACACGATGTAAGATTTCATATAAATTCATGACTTCTCTTTCTTTTCCATGCATATAAAATATTATCTTAGTGAATCTCTCTATAAATCAAGTCTTCGAAAAAAATTTCGAGTGAATCGTTGCAGTCACCACAGCCATCAAATTTAGGACGACGGGAGCTTTAAACGTCATTGCCGCCGTCCTGCCCCTCCCCCCCCGGCATTGTCGCAACTTCGCTTGATCAATTTTTGGCGAAAAAACCGCTGCAAATACTTGTGGCAGCTTTTCCGGAGTTACGATCGTCTATTTTTCACCCATTCCAGTGTTTCATGCTTTTTGTTCACGTTACTTTTCTTGGACGTAGCTGTTGACGCAGCGTCTTCACGCCGAACAAGCCTGATTGTTTTGTATTGAATTGTTTGAATAATAATAATAAAAAAGCATGTGTTTTTCAGGTTGCGACTGATTGATTCTTCATGCTTTCATGATAAAAACATCAGTTATCATGTATTCCTCTTATTCTAGCCGAATGTGCGCCGTTTCGAATTTTTACGTTTGGGCTGTTTTCAAAAAAGGGAAACTCAAGTTAAGTCCAAAAGAGAAATAGCCGAAACAAATGTGCGGTTGATAAAATACGAAGTTACATTACACTTTCATCGGTTTGAACGTCACATCATATTAGTTGTTTTAATCAATTGTCTTAATATAGAGTCTAGGCCTTTTTAATGTTTATGTTTTCAGTATCAAAAGGTTAATATATATTAGAAAAAGGTGTTCATTTATGATTCGGCTAAAATAGGCTTGAACCCATCTTTGTTAATAATTTGTTTTGGAGTCCAACTCGAGACTCAAGCTTGTCCGTTTATCTATGTTTCGTCTGTGACCTTAATTAAGATAGCCACAACCAAAACGCATTATTGAGTTAGATGACGTTCGTCCGTTTAACCGGTCACATTTATTACTTGTAGAAATGGTATTATAGTATTACTCCTCTGTTTCACAAACACAAAGGTGTAAGTATTAAGAAAAAAAATTGTTTTATAAAGATGCAAGTTTTGTATTTCAAATGTAAACTTTTGAATTGTTTACCTATTTTATCCATATTAAATAAACGAGAATACACTTTTTAAGATAAAGTTAAAAGTAATAATAATATTGTTGAGAGATTAAAATTGGCATTACAAATTATTTCTTAAAGTGTGTAAAAATATTAAAACATGCATCTTTGTGAAACAGGTGAAGTAATAAAGTTTAGGCGTTTGACTAAAGCAAAATAAAGTGGGAATTATTGGTTTATAAAATTTAACAGATTTTTATATCTAAACAAAATCATGTGTTATTAATATTAGTTTTAATTTTTTTTATCAAATTTATGTATTATTGGTTATATTTTTTCCATTTCACAAAGAATACCTTTCTGACACTATTTTTGTTTTAAAAAGATGTCGTTTTACAATTCTTAAATTTTCATATATAATACCTAACCTTAAATATTATTGTAGAAAAATATAAGAAAATTCCAAGAATCAGTTTCTACATATTAATAATTTACTATCTTTTTCAAGTTTTCCAGTTCCAATACAAATGATGTAGGTCACTGTCACTATTGAGCCAAAAATTTTGTTTACCGATATCATATTTCTTAATCTAAAAATATATAAATTTTACTAAGAAAATAAAATCATTATAAATATACACTAAATATGTATTTTGCATATATTTATATTTTGAATTATTTATCATTATTTAACTTTCACAATATTAAATACTTGTATTTTAAATAATCATTAATAACGATATATCACCAATAAATTTTAATTAAGTAAAGTTATTTTTATAATAATTTGCAAGTAAAAATAAAGTATTGAAACAAAAGTTACAAAGAGTGTATTTTCAATTTATTCAAAATAAAATGATTTTGTTTTCGTCGTCAAAATAAAAATGATTAAAAGTATATATTTTTTCTATTCTAAAATATCTAACTGATATCTTAGGTTTTTTCCAACAACTTATTTCAGACGTTATATACTAATTGATGAATAAAAATGATACAAAGTAATTAATGAATAGATATAATGATGATTTAACTCATCTATTTATTTATTTGTAATGAGTATTTATTATATTTATTTTATAGTTTTTATGAACTATATTTAAATAAAATTTGATAGGGATCAATATTTTTTATAGGGGTCAACAGAAATTATTTAGTGAAAATTAGATTGTTTTCTAGAATTTTAGACAGATCAATTGACCTTCTCATTACACTGTACCTCCGCCATGGATTAATAAACTGAAGAGTTTTAATTTGATATTCTACATCAAACGAAAAGCATGAACATTGTCATTAATTTCATGTTTTTGTTTTTTGTTTGTTTATAGATAGAAGATGAAAATCAAAATTATTTGAAGCCATATGGGACTTTTTGTTATTAGGGAAATCACGACTGAACTAATATAAATACTTTCAAATTTTTTTTTTTTTTTTGTAACAAGAATACTTTCAAATTTTTTAACATTGTTTGTTTACCTCCACTTCTAATATTTGGCTCCATTAATTTTTCATTCGTAGGAAGAAAAAAAATACAACACAAAAGTTTGCCACCAATTTTTTTTATCTCGATCACAGAATCTATTGATCCTATAATTGAAAGTGACTCAATTTGACTAAATTAATCAATGTGGAATATTAAAAGGTGAATGATACAAAAAAATCGAATGCTCTATAAACACGAATGTAACAACATAGATAATATAAGAGTATAAGAGAACTTTTATCTTGTTTATTAATTTGTGTAAAAGTGTTAACTTTCTGTGAAAGGGATGTAGTATAATTTTATAATCCTAACTAAAATCATATGTATTTATTAGATTTGAAAATCTATAACTCTTTAATCATAACTAAAATCATAGGGATGTCGTCCGGTAGGGCAGTCGTATTCCTCAGAGTGTTGGAGTCAAGTTTAGCACTTTCCTGAAAAGGTCTATTCATGATTATAGGTCGGCCCAGAATGGAAAGTCGGCGAAAGGGCCCAAGACGGTAAAACTTAGGTTAAACCGGACTTAGGGCAACCGGCTTACATTAGGGTTTTGGAAGGTGTAAAATTAAGAAGATTAAGGCGGTGCTTGACCATATCGATGATATGGAAATATTTCATATCTCGATAAAGTCGGGATATTAGGAAATCTTAACATTTATTTTCTATTTTCCTTATTTGTAAACCGACTTGTAACCTTATAAAAGGGACCTCATTGATCAATAATATTTTACGCTTTTCTAAATACTTCGAGCCTGAGAGACTTTAGAGCAGATTTAACCTAAAACTCTCCGGCGACTTCATAACCATTCTTTACCGGCTTCCATCTCGGAAACGCCGGCTTACAAACCCTAATTTCCTAACTCTCACCGTGTTCACTAATTCTTCTTTTAGAATCCCTAATTCACAAACCCTAAAACTCTTTCTATCTTCAGATAGACCGAGTTGAGATCTTACAATTGGCGCCGACTGTGGGGATTTCTAAGAGAAATTTCTGAAACGAGATGTCAGGGAATCATAAGGAGATCGATCAAGAAAACCCTAGGGTTGAGTTAAGCGTTCAAGATGAAAGTGATTACAACCAGAGTGATCAGGAAGACGACGCGGCCAAAGGCGGAAAGCAGCCGCGAGACGCCGCCAAGACAAACAAAGCTCGAGATGACGGCAAACATGCCCCGTCACTCAGCGAAACAGAAGCTCAAATCGAGCAAAACAAGGTCTTAGCCACTCTAATGGCCAAGATCGAGTCACATAACGACTTGATCAGAACATTCTCAGAGAAAATCGACCTGCTGCAGACAGAGCAAGCAAAGATCCTTTCAGGTCAACAGTCCAGAAAACCCAGGAGAGAGGTGCCGCCGAAGGTGAAAGACAAAGTCGCCAGACGACTGGTCTATAGTACATCTGAGGAAAGCCACCATGAACAGAGCCGCAGTAGCGAGTCCAGAAGCAACCCGCGTAAGGAAAGCAACAAGAAGGATACTCGCGAGCGGAGCTCACATCGGAAGGAGGGGTCTGAGAGACCCAAACGGAGCGAAAGTCAGAGACATAACGACCAAAGTGATGAGAGGTATTCACCCGATAGGGAGGAACATACCAGTCACCAGACATGGGACGTGCACCACAGACGAAATTCACGACATGAGTATGGCTCGCACCGAGACAACTATCGCCGCGAGCGAGGTATGTCGTACGAGAAAACTCATGGAGTGTCTATTCGCGGAGCAAGTCGCAACCATGTCGAGAAACAACGGATTGAGCTCAAAGACACCCTAAAAGAATTAAAAGGGGAGGTCCATGGCGTGAAAAGGTCCGCACCCGAGATCGACCGAATCATCGAGGAAACTCGTAGGACACCCTTCACCTCACGCATCACAAACACGTATATCAGACAAAGAGAGAAGCTCAGGCTACCGATGTACGACGGCACAAAAGACCCAGCGACCCACCTCACAACGTTCAAAATCATGGCGGCAAAGGCACGGTTCTCATCAAGCGAGGAGCGTGACATCGGTTTCTGCCAACTGTTCACCGAAACCCTGGAAGGGGACGTGCTAAACTGGTTCTCCCGACTCCCATCTAAATCAATCGATAACTTCTCCGACCTCACATGGGCATTCGTAAGGCATCACTTTGCCTACATTCGTAAGGACACTTCGCTGAGTGCGTTGATGTCGATGACGCAAGAGAAGAAGGAAACATTGAAAGATTTCGTAGAAAGGTTCAGGGCGGTGATGACACGAGCTAAGGCACCAGATAAGTTCACTATCGCGGCCCTAACAAACGCCGTCTGGCACGAATCACCTTTTTACCAAGATCTAGTCGTCAACCCGCCACTAACCATCGAAGACGCACTCCATCGGGCAAACAAGTTCGTGGAATTGGAAGAGAAGAAGATCGCGTTAGCAAAAAGATTCGGTTCCGGCAAACAAGCAGAAAAGAAGGAAGAAAGAGAACCCAGACAGCACTACGACAGTAAAAGCGCCAAAACAATGGTTGTGGACGGCACCGACAAGTCCCGGTCATCAAAACCGTGGAATAAAAGAGGGAAAGAGGCAAGGAAGGCGCAAGCAACCTCCGCTACAGGGGATAAGTACTGCGAATACCATCAAGCTACGTCACACGACATGGCTGAATGTCGGAACCTCAGAAACGCACTCTACTCCCGACTTTCCAAGGAAGAGATCAAGGCGGCCATCGAAAGGTTAAAAAAGGAAGAATCGGGACAAAAGAAGGAAGACAAAGCCGACGAGCAGGCTCCTAAGCAGGATAAACCACCACGGCGTATCAAAAGCATAGCTTTGAAACGTAACCGTGAAGAAGAAGAGGAGGAGGACGAAGAAGAAACCCCCAAGACCATCCGAAGAATCAACATGATCATGGGAGGTCTAATCTCCGTAAACGATTCGGTCCGGTCAATCAAGGTCTATGAACGCCTAGCATTAGCCGCGCAGAAGGCGCCTCAACCAATCCTTTCAGATGATCCGCCCGTCATCTTTACCGACCAGGATCTCTATGGAACTCACTACCCTCATAACGACCCGCTGGTGGTTGAGCTTCTGATCGGAAGTTGCCAAGTATCTCGAATACTGGTGGACACCGGGAGCTCGATAGATTTAATTTTCCTAGATACACTCAAAAAGATGGACATTAAGGAGGAGGATATCAAGCAGAAGGCCAAGCCGCTCACCGGGTTCACAAGCGAGACGACATACACAATTGGAACGATCAAGTTGCCTGTTTTCGCAGGAGGAGTCAACAGATTGGTGAGGTTTCATGTCATTGACAAGCCAACCATCTATAACGTAATCCTCGGAACTCCATGGCTGTATAGCATGAAGGCGGTATCCTCGACATACCATCAATGTCTGAAATTCCCGACACCTAAAGGAATCCAGACAGTCAAAGGATGCCAGAGCGCAAGTCGGTCGTGTTTCGCGAGAGAACATAAGAATTAATCCCTATACTAAACTGCAAGTGTACAGCAATGTCAAAGTAGTATATAGGGTTATCGAATCCACAGGGACACTTGGTCTCAAGAGAATCAAACCGTAGGGAATGAATACTAGAAATAAGCAATGTGATTGTATTGAAAATAGTGCAAGAAAGTAAATCAGTAGCAGAGATTATTGGTTGTGAAAGCAAGTAATTAAAAGCGTCAAACCTAGGGTATTCTCAGGAAATCAGACTAGCAGACAGTTCATTCAGCAAGGATCTAATTAGGCACAGTTCTAGAACTCAAAACACAGATATAGAATTAACCAAATTCCTTTGCGATAATTCTCTAAGTCTAAGTGCAGCAAACCAAACTTCCGTTTGCGAGAACTAACAGATTAAACTAGCAATAAGTCCAAGTTTGATATGTTCACAATTATCCTAAACCAAACTTTCGTTTGCGCAAAGTTTAATTGCCCAATAAAATTAGTTCTGGTTCCTAAACCCCACTTCCGTGACGTATTTAGCAACCTAAGATCTAGATTCTAATTGATCAGGTTAGAACTAGCTTTAAGCACAATTAAATTGAAGAACAGATATAGTTTGAATCCTTAACTGAAATTGAACAAGTCTAGCAAGTCATGAAATCCTATGTGAGAAACCCTAAGTCTAACTAGAAATCTACTCAGACATAGATAATGAAAACATGATCATATGATAAGTAAATTGCATAAAAGAATAAGAGTAAAAGGGGTTCGAAATCTTCTCCAAATACATATGATGAATTAGGTTCAGATCAGCCCCAAAAGCTCTAAAAATCCTCTGCTCTTAATTATGAAAGTATATCTAATAAAAACTCTAAAAACTCTATTATATAGGCATAATCTCGGCCAGGGGCTTCTTTGTAAATATCAGGAACTTCTGGATCAAAGTGCAATATCTTGATTCTTCTAAACCGCCGAGTTTTTGGCCCATCTCGCTGGTGCAACGATCGTTGCTAGAGTGCAACGATCGACACCTTTCTCTGTCTCGGACAGTGAACTCTATCTCTCGGCCAATCACTCCAAAAATCTCCAAAATGCTCCATAATCTCCAATTTAGCTCCCAACCTGATTATACCTGTAAAAGACTCTAAACAAAGACAAAAGACACTAAAACACATCTATATCATGGCCTAAAACTAGTAAAAACCATGATATATCAACTCCCCCACACTTAGCCTTTGCTTGCCCTCAAGCAAAACATAGAACTAAAACATGGTGAAGAGGTTTGAAAACTCTTCAGAAACTCATTTCATCTTAGAAGCTACAATACTCAGATTCCCCTTAGTAAACCACTGAAAGAATCAATCACAGGATATCAAGACCAACATGTACTTCCCCCACACTTAGCAACTGTCCTAGGTAAACTCCACAATCACATTCAAGCATTCAAATTCTCCCTACTGACTTCTGCAAGTATTTAAGTGCGGTCTCACCTAAGGAGTATCGATCTAAAGGCACATGGATTCTTACCTAATCAGCTCTAGACCACCATACTATCTTTCTCTAGTCCCTTTCTTCTCTTTCCCTTCTTTAACAACTGATTTTTCCCCACTGGGTATCATTTTATTTTTTTTATCAGTGTTCTTCCCGTTATGGGGTGTACTTTGGACACATTCCATGGATCACATGAGAGATAATAGTGTTTGCTACTATTCCCATGACCACTTCGGAGTTACTAACTCATCCTCAGTTTATTATTATTTTTTTTTTTTTACTTTATAGAAGGGGAGAAGGGAACTAAATAGGACAGGTTTACAGGCTGTGTCAGAACTAACAGGGAATCCGACATAAAGTATACCAAGCCCTTAGGTGAGAAAATCTAAGTCAGTATTAGGGGTGAAGTCAGTAAAAGGATCCTCTGATACCTGAAGTGATGTGGGTGTTCCCAGTAGGTTGATCTGTGATGGGGTTTTCTAATAGTCAGAGATAGATCCTGCAACTTCATCCCAATGGTTACTTAAGTTCCTGCAAGTTTTGTAAATCTCCTCCGAAAATCATAGTTTCTTACTTAAACAATTTTGACTCAATAAAACAAAAAATTTTGAAAAACGGACTGACTCTTAAGAAAACAGAAAGATAAACGTCAGTAGCACCTCCCCCACACTTAAGACACACTGTCCCCAGTAGTGTCCAGCGAAGGATCGGTAAAAAGAAAATAATAAATTGAAAAGGTGAGTTTATGTCTGTCGGGTTACCTCTGTCGCACGAGCAACGACCGTTGTAAAAGTAGTATGCCTTGGTTTCCTTAGGATAACCAACGAAGTAGCATTTATCTGATATGGGTGCAAGCTTGTCAGAGATTAAACGTTTGACATAAGCTTCACAACCCCAAATCCTCAGGAAAGACAGACTAGGAACATTCCCAGTCCACAGTTCATGTGGTGTCCTTTCCACTGATTTAGATGGTACCCTATTTAGTGTAAACGCAGACGTTTCTAGAGTGTATCCCCAAAAGGATAATGGAAGATTTAAATGACTCATCATAGACCGAACCATATCCAATAAGGTTCGATTCCTCCTCTCTGACACTCCATTCCATTGGGGTGTACCAGGAGGAGTGAGTTGTGAAATAATTCCACACTCGCTCAGATAGTCGCTGAATTCTTGACTCAAGTATTCTCCTCCGCGATCCGATCGCAGAACTTTGATACTTTTGCCAAGTTGATTCTGTACTTCATTCTTGAATTCCTTGAATCTATCAAAGGATTCCGACTTGTGTCTCATCAAATAGACATAGCCATACCTACTGAAATCATCAGTGAAGGTAATGAAGTACTTGTAATTTCCTCTGGCAACAGTACTCATCGGCCCACATACATCAGTATGAACAAGGCCCAATAAGTCACTGGCCCTTTCATTTGGTTTGTTGAAAGGGGCTCTAGCCATTTTGCCTATCAAACAAGATTTGCATTTCTCACATGATTCAAAATCAAATGAGCCCAGAAGCCCATTTCTATGGAGCCTTTGGATGCGTTTCATTTATGTGGCCCAAACGACAATGCCATAAGAAAGTCGGGTTTTCGTCATTGGACTTAAACCGCTTTGTATTTATGTTAAAGACAGGCATTTCTTGGTTTAAAACATATAACCCATTATCTAATGGGGCGCTACCATAAAACGTACCATCACAATTAAAAGAACAAACTTTATTCTTAACAGCAAAATCAAAACCTTCCAAATCCAAAACGGAAACTGAAATTATGTTTCTGCTTATCGCAGGTACAAGGTAGCAATTATTTAAAATTAAAACCATGCCCGACGGTAAGGACAACTCGTAGGTGCCTACGGCCAGTGCAACAACCTTAGCTCTATTCCCGACCCGTAGCTCCACTTGTCCTTTCTTCAGCGTCCTACTGTTTCTTAGTGGCTGCACATTTGTACAAATATGAGCACCGCAGCCGGTATCCAATACCCACGAAGTAGGACTAGAAGACATAACATTAAGTTCGATAACATAAATACCTGAGTCAGACGCATCATACGTCTTCTTCAGCTTCTTGTAATCTTCCATGAACTTCTTGCAGTCTTTCTTCCAATGCCCCAACTGCTTGCAGTAGTTGCACTTATCCTCAGGAGAAGGCCCGGATTTGGGCTTTGGCTTGGGCTTGTCCTGACTTTCAGCCTGGAAAACATGGGCCTTACCCTTACCCTTCTTCGGTTTCTTAAACCTTTTACCCCCTTGTACCATCAGGACACTGGGAGTAGCCTTCTTGAGATTCGGTTCTGCCGTCTTCAGCATACCGTGCAACTCAGTCAATGTCTTAGTCATGTTTTGCATGTTGTAGTTCATGATGAACTGATCAAAACACGACGGCAAAGACTGCAGAATCATGTCAGTGGCTAGCTCCTGGCTAATGGCACAGTCCAGTTTCCCCAGGTTATCAATGTAACCCATCATTTTAAGGACATGAGGACTTACTGGACTGTCCTTAGCCAGCTTGCAATCCATGAGAGATTTAACCGCCTGGTATCTCTCTGTGCGAGCTTTCTCCTGAAACAAAGCTTTCAGGCTGTTAATCATCTCAATGGGTGACATCACGTTCTCATATTGCTTCTTCAGCTCAGAGTTCATAGTCACCAGCATTAGACAATTAACATCTTTGACATCAGCTGAATGCTTATCCCAAGCATTCTTTTCTGTCTGCGGGGCATTGGAACGTGGCCTCTCGGGGAGAACTCTTTCAAGGACATATTCCTTGTTCTCCTGCCTGAGAACTATTCTCAGGTTCCGATACCATTCCAAGAAATTAGATCCATTTAACTTGTCCTTCTCAAGGACGGATCTTAGTGAGAAAGTGTTGATGTGATTTGAGACACACATAGCTGTAATTCAAAAGAGGTAGATTTTAGTTATAATGCTCAAGAGATGAGAATTCTTATCTAATAAGAAAACTCGCATTGTATTCAAAACTATGTTTCCTCAGATGAATACAATGAGTCAAGATCCTCAGATTACTAAAATTCGAGTGGGCGACTCGCCGTTACTCAAACTTTAGTTATCTAGGTAAGCAAATCCTTGCTAATTGTACTCAGTACAACTCTTGGTCGTGGATAAGACAAACTATGTCCAATCCACTCTGATGTCTCTGGGCCCAAAACTTCCGTTAGCCCAGTCAAGTAAAACCAATCTTTTCCTGTCTAGCGATCACTGACAGTTGCACTGCAAGTCTGTCAATGACCACCTGCCTTACTCATGTTGCAGTGGATATCAAGGACTCCAAGAATATCCAACAAACGACACGAGTCTTGACAGTAGACAAGATCGGGCAAGACATCAAGATCACTTGATATTAAGTTGAGGAAAAGAACCGTTTTTATCTTGATGCATATCCAATATACATCCAAGAATTTATTAATTTATTTAAAACATTCAGTTTTATTAGTTTTAGGTTCATCTAGAACTTTTAGGATTAAACTGTTCTGGTATATGCAAATTTGTGGTCCAACCAGTATATCTGCGAATGTTGTGTCGATCGACGCCAACCATTGGCATCGGTCGACGCAACCATACTTAAACCGGTCTTCGATAACCGGTCAAACCGGATCGAATTTACTTAACCGATTCAATCCAATTGAACCGGTTTGGTTTAATGGTCCATGTCGATTGTCACACATTGTGTGTCGATCGACATTACCAAACCAGAACCAATTGGTTAATTGAAATTAACCGAGCGAGATAACCGGTTCAATCCAATTGAACCGATCTATCTAATCGCACTGCCTGTGTCGACCGACACACCCAGTGCATCGATCGACACAGCAGGAATACGGGTACTCGATCTCAGATCGAAACCCTAAAATTATTTACGGATTTTCGCTTTGTGTCGACCGACACACGCTTTGTGTCGATCGACACTTTGCGACAAACCCTAAAATTTTATTGCGAGTTTTCGCTCTGTGTCGACCGACACACGCTTTGTGTCGATCGACACCCTGCGACAAACCCTAAAATTTTACGTGTTATTTCGCGGCGTGTCGACCGACAAACGCTTTGTGTCGATCGACACAGTGCGATTTCAACAGTTCATCGATTTTTCAACATGCATACAATCCGAGATTTACACAAGAAAAACGATTTAGCAGGCAATTTTAACAATTCAACAACCACAAGTTTCGAATTAATTTCACCAGATTCAATAGTCTAAACCTTAACATGCTCTAATACCACTGTTGGATCCCCTAGGATCTAGGGTTTGATATATTGAATTAAAACCAACCTCGTTCTTACCTTTGAACTGGCAGCGGAATGAGAATGGTGAACGAGATCGGTGGAGCAACGCAAGTGCCTTGCCTCTACCAGATACACACGCACACAAGCTGGAAACGGGATGCTAGTGAATCGAATCTCTCTGGTGTTTATACTCTTTCTGTCAAGAAAAGTGGACGGCTTACTGTTTAGGTCAAAACTCTCGAGTTTTATTCGACCTAAACATGCTTAACGGGCCAGACTTAATTAAGTCCCAACCCGAAAAGCTGTTTCGGAAATTCCGAACTGTGTCGACCGACACACAAGCTGTGTCGATCGACACAACACCATTATATCGATTATAATATGTATTCAATACACATTAATATGATCATTACCATAATGATCATTCCCATGTCGTAGCTTCCAGTTTGCTTAGGTGTGTGACCCTATAGGATCATATAATACTGGCAGTAAGTATACAACTTACAGATTGTAAGAGGCTTCTAGCAAAACATTGCAATCGCCCAGTATTATACGAATGTCTGATCTCGACACACAACTATCACAGGAGTGAGTACAAGTGTGATTTCAGGACACTATCCCAACAGATGGAACTAGTGGCCGATTATGATCTGGACATTACTTACCATCCAGGAAAGGCCAACCTCGTGGCCGACGCCTTAAGTAGGAAAAGGACCGAGGTGGCCATTAAGCGGGATGCAGAGACCTTGGTCGGAATGGTCCGTTCCTTGCGTCTCAATGCATTGACCGTGGGAGAGGAGCCAGTTGGTTTAGGGGCAGCGGACCAAGCAGATATTCTGACTAAGGTCCGGCTTGCCCAGAAAGATGATGAGGAGTTGGTGAAGGCCGCTGAGAACAACCATACGGAATACCAAATCTCCAACAATGGGACGATTGTGGTAAATGGCCGAGTCTGTGTGCCAAACGTATGGGAACTGAAGGAAGTCATCTTACGAGAGGCTCATCAGTCTAAGTTCTCAATTCATCCCGGTCAAACCAAGATGTACCATGACCTCAAACGGTATTATCATTGGGTTGGGATGAAGCGTGATGTAGCTGATTGGGTGGCCAAGTGTCCGACCTGTCAGTTAATCAAGGCTGAACGCCAAGTCCCGAGTGGTCTGCTACAAAGTCTTCCCATTCCGGAATGGAAATGGGATAACATAGCTATGGACTTTGTGACCGGTTTGCCTACGACCCGGAACAGGCGAGATGCCATTTGGGTTGTGGTAGATAGGCTCACGAAATCCGCCCACTTCTGGGCCATCAAGAAGACAGACGGAGTGGGGAAGTTGGCTGAGTTATACATTGATGAGATCGTGAGACTTCATGGGATCCCATCAAGTATAGTTTCAGACAGGGACGGCCGGTTTACTTCTTATTTCTGGCAAGCCTTCCAAAAGGCACCGGGAACGAGAATGAACATGAGTACGGCTTACCATCCCCAGACGGACGGTCAATCCGAAAGGACCATACAAACCCTAGAAGACATGCTAAGGGCGTGTGTTCTTGAATGGGGCGACTCATGGGAGAAGTTTCTACCCTTGACCGAGTTTGCGTATAACAACAGTTATCACACAAGCATCGGAATGTCGCCTTATGAGGCTTTGTATGGACGGCCTTGTCGAACTCCACTATGCTGGACTGAGGTTGGAGAGTCAAGTATAGTTGGACCAGACATAATAGAGGAAACCACGGAATGAATCCGATTCCTCAAGGCCAAGATGAAAGAGGCTCAAGACCGTCAAAAGAGCTATGCAGACAAGAGAAGGAAGGACCTTGAGTTCGAAGTAGGCGACCAAGTCTACTTGAAGATGATCACCTTCAAGGGTCGCGCCAGGGTTTCCAAGCGTGGTAAGCTTGATCCTAGATATTTGGGACCGTTCCGAATCATTGAACAGGTTGGGGCGGTCACCTATAAGTTGGATTTGCCAAGTGAGATGGACGCATTTCACAACGTGTTCCATGTCTCACAGTTGCACAAATGCTTAGGGGATCAAGACATAGTTGAACCTGAGATTCCAAGGGAACTTAGGCAGAACTTGACCATCGAAATCCGGCCACTCCGAATCCTTGATAGGATGGAAAAAGCAACCCGAAAGAAGGTGGTGCAAATGGTCAAAGTAGAATGGATCCACAATGGGATCAAGGAGATTACTTGGGAAACCGAGAATAGGATGAAGGCCGACTATCCAGAGTGGTACAAAACCCTTGACGCGGATTCGGGGACGAATCCATTTCAAGGGGGGGAGACTTGTAGTGTCCCCCAACCGGCCTAAGGAAGAAAGGACCGGCCATGGGACCAGAAACATGAACGGGAAGTCCGGAGAGACAAACCAAAGTGTTCCATAGGCGTTTCAAGGCTGAGATTCAGCTAGACGGAGCTCAGTCAAGTGTGGGAGTGAAGAAGTCAGCTCAGCTGAGCTGAACAGTCCAGCTGGTCAGCTGGCAACCAGCTCAACTCAGCTGGCCCAAGTGTTAAGCTCACGGGTCAGCTGGTCAGCTAGTGACACTAGCTGACCAAGCGGTTACCAGCGAATGGTCACCATGACAAGTTGTGACCTTTCGGTCAACAACTTGTGACCATTCAACCAAGGGAAGTTGGCGCCAATAGAAGCCTATAAATAGGCCCCTCCTAGGCCATTTTTGCGCACGCCCATACAAGGGAAAACACCCAAGAAATTCTCTAAAAGGCAAAGGCCAAATAACCGAGAGTTTGAAGGAGTTTTAGAGAGAGAGAGAGAGGCCGGAAATCTTGAGAGAGAAGGCCGGCGGTTTGAGGAGTTTTGGTGGTGGTATAAAGCGCAAGGAAGGGAGGAAAGATGGCTGGAGAGGCATCAACCACCCACTGCAAGACCACGACCACATCTAAGGTTAGAGTCCGGTTCATGCTCTCTCGGCCTTGGCCAAAACCCTAGCGGTCACGGCCGGTTGTCTATGACCGGAAAACCCTCTTCATCTCTTATTCCAAATAGGCGTCAATTGCTTGTTACACGACTGGTCATAAGGCCTTGGTCGTGGGCGGTTGGCTGGCCGGTTAGCCACGTTCTAAGTGCTAAGATGGCCCGAGAGATCGGTACTGTTTCGAACGGTTTAACGGCTCGTCAGGAAGACGGTAAGCCGAGAACCGAGAAAACAAAGTACGGTCGGCCTAGGCATGAAAACGGACCGAGGAAGTTGGCCGTTGGATCGCTGGATTAACCGCTCGTCAATACGCCGGCACATGATGCGCGCGATCGCGGATGGTTTACGAACAGTCGCAAGCGATCATTTGGCCGCGGTAGCACGTACGGACCGAAGGAACGGTCGTAACCGTCCGCGGTAATGATCGCGTCTGTTTGTACGAAGGGTCGCGTCCGTTCGCGGATACGCGACTATACCGCAAGACCAACCGCGTGATGTTTGCGGATCGATCCTCGTTGATGCAGCGCATGGGCGCACGATCGTTCGTCAAGCAGGCAGTACGCACGTACTGATCAGTCCACGCGACCGTAAGGTCAAGCGTGCAATAGATCGGTGTGTCCGTCCCGGTACGCGATACGACCGTGGGACTATCCGCGCGCTAACATACAGACGATCGTGATCAAAGCGCCACGGTCGTAAGTCCACGCATCCGACCATGGACCGTATGACGGGAATGCACGGCCACACGCTCACGTCCGTGAGCCAAGTTGCGGTTGCGGTTCCAAAAATGTGTAACGGGAATAAGTGACTTATGACTGGATACTTAGAACGGTTTTAGGATTGATTGTATAATATAAAGTTCATGGGATCATATAGAAATATTAATTGCTAGGTTGCATGAAAACGATTATGAATTGATTATGGAAATCTCATGAACATGTTTTGACTTTCAGGTGATCATGATGATGATCGAACCTAGGCGCGGACAAGACTTGGGGCGAGTGGTGTTTAGTTGGTAGACATTGTTTTAGGACCAAATACTTTAGCATAATGCGATTGAAACTACATTTGTATTTGGTACCTTTTACTTATTAATAAAATGTCTATTTTGCCTTATATAAATGCCTTAGTCTATATATGAATCGAATTGATTGAATGAATGAGATAGAAAATCGTTTAAGTATGGAAATAATGGGCTTGAGGTTCACAAACGAACCTCAAGTTAAAATGGTTAAGTAGTGGCAATCCGTTCCGGCCCTATGGCCGGGATAGGCCTTGTCAAGAATTAGGACGACGGTGTGAATATTCCGGCGGTTCTGATCAACGGTTAATGGGCTAATCACCATGTTTAATGAGGCTAAGGATGATTTGTGGAATTAAACACCAAGGATCAAAGGAAATGGGAGGTCTAGAAGATAATTGGGCCATAAGTAATCAAAGAAGAGGAAGTGGTGGTGGTTCGCCAGCGTGGAAGAGGAGAGATGAGGGAGAGAGAGGTGAGGGAGCTATATATCTTGTTGGATGACTCAGTGAAGAAAAAGATGGGGAAGCACATTGTTTTATAACCCAAAAACCATCCATATGCATACATCTAGATATGATAGGTGTCATTCACCTTGGTTCATCAAGTGGCACATAGTCACTTATGTGTCTAGCTCACATTCCTCATGCAACATTCACTGAACCCAACCAATCCAGATTCATGCATCTCCTATAAGCCAATCAGTGATCGCCGCGTGGCATGGTGCGATCCCGAGCAAATTTCTGTCATTTCCCAAAACTTATGAAATATTTCCAAATCCAATTTGTATTTTTGCCTGACTTTTATAAATGATTCACCTAAATTTGTTTGGTCCATTTTTGGCTTCTCATAGCTCCGTCTTCTAAACAATATTTTTAATTAAAAATAACATTACTTGGCCCCTCAAAGCTTTCCATCTTCATAATTGGCAAATGACATATCATGGTTTTTAAGGCTTTTGACCACGGTATATGTCTTTGTTATCGAGTCTTTCTATGTGTTTTGGAGTCTTTTTAGGTGTTTTACGGGTTTAAGGATATTTGAAACTTAATTGGACGTTTTGGAAGCATTTGGAGCAATTTTGAATTATTTAGAGATTTCGCAAAGTTCACTGGCTGTGTTTTCGCATTACGTCGATCGACGCAACCCCTGTTCCAGAATTCTGCGCAAAAATATGCATTCTTGGAAAATTACAGTTTTGCCCAGAAGTTTCCAAGACTTACAAAAGGACCAAAACCTGTTTTAGACTATATATTAGGGTTTTAAGCCATTGTTTAGGCTACGCTTTACTTATCAGATTTAGATAGCTTTGAGGGACTGGTCTTGTACTCGACAGAGAAGAGATTTCGAACCTCTGTTTCTTTACTTCTTTTATGATATTCAGTATTCTATTCATCATGTCTGATGTTATGATTGCCATGTATGAGTAGTTTACTTGTTATGTTTAGGGATTCTCATAAGGGATTTCATGGAATTATAGGTTAATCAGTCTGTAGGGATTCATACTTTCTAGTTCTTCATCTAGGGTTGTTCTTAATGGTTAATCTGAATTAGCTACCCAGATTTATGATGTTAGGTTGATTTCCGCAATGACAGTTGGTTAATTAACTAGAAAGAACCTAGATAAGCAATTTGACTATTTGCAAAGCAATCGGGCTTAGGAGAATGGTGAACGAAAGAACTTGAGATTATTGCATGTTTAGGATCTCTAGAACTCGCAACGAAAGTTGGTTTGCTAGGTTGCTAGACATAGATAATACTCGCAACGAAAGTTGGTTTCTTATGCTTCTGTGATTCTAGTTCTAGAACATCTCTTAATTAGATCTCGATTCATTGATTAGCATGTGTTCTTGATTTCGTGAGAACTCCCTTGACCTGATGCTTCGCTTGCTTGCTTACACCGATCTATTTACTTTCTGATTTGCTTTGTTTACTGCTTTTTTACTACTGCTGCTTAGCTTAATTCAAACCACTATAGTCTATCGCAAGATTCTTGAGTCTCTGTGGATTCAACCCCTATATACTACTAGTCACGTCTGTGCACTTGTAGTGTAACTCTAGGGATTAAACTCTGAGCATATCAAGTTTTTGGCGTCGCTGCCGGGGACTCTTTTGAGTCTTCGATAGATTTGAGTTTTGAATTTAGGCTAGGCTAGGCTTTTCTTTTTCTTTATTTTACTAATTTTATTTTTTCTGTTTTTATTGCGTTTCAGGTACGATTAGAATCGCACTGCATCGATCGACACCAACTCGAAATCGATCGACACAGTCCGCGATTAGCATCGATCGACGCTCTCTTTGCATCGATCAACACACTTGCGTGAACGAGACAGTTTATGCCTCATCGCACACTAAGGAGTAATCCGGACAAGAAGCTCGTGAATCTCGGACTTGAGGAGCTTGCAAGGTTAAAAAGAATGAACAGAAAAGCTCATAGACCAGTTAAGATGGCAAACGTGAATGCTGTGCCTTTGATTATGATTCATGATGCGGAAGGTGTTCTGAGGGATTTACAGAACGATCCTATAATGCTCAGGGACAAAGAGGATTGATGTTGAAGGGAATGTGATTGAACATCATATTATTCAGCCTGATTAAGAAGCTCAAGGTGGAGGAGAAGATGGACAAGGAAATCCACGAGCAGAAGCACCACCTAGAGCACTAGAGCCTCCTGTTAGGAGGACACTAGCTGATTACAACATGCCTGATGAGTTATATGCTAACAGGTCTGCGATTGTACCTCCTGCGTTTGCACGGAATGACTTTGAGCTGAAAACTTCTTACTATACGCTTGTGGGATAACACCTCTTTCATGGACTCCCACAAGAGCATCCTATGGATCACATAGAGACGTTTGAGTCTTTGGTTACTGGAATGAATCACAATGGGGTGAGCTATGATTTCTTGCACTTCAAGCTTTTTTCTCACTCTCTTGGAGGAGAAACTGCAAATTGGCTGAAGCAAATTCCACCAGGGACTCTGACTACTTGGAATGCAGTGAAGAAGAAGTTTCTGAGGCACTTTTATGATGATGCTAGATCTGATCAGCTTAGACAGGATCTGCTGACGTTCAAGCAAGGACCTACAAAGCCTCTTAAGGGTGCATGGGTGAGATTTCAGATGTACCAGAGAGATTTCCCTCACCATGGTTTCTCTGAAGTTCAACTGCTGTGCATTTTCTTTAGAAGAGTTGATTTGTGGTATCAGATGGCTCTAAATGCTGCTAGCAATGGGAATTTCAATACTAAGTCTCCAGAGGAGCTGATTGAGAACTTGGTGTCTAGCAATAGCACCAAGAATGCTGATATGGAAAGGCAGAAATCTGGTGGGAAAGTTGATAGCTCGCAGATAGTTGAGATGAAGAACAAGATTAATTTTGTTCATAGCATCTTACTTGGGAAAAAGATAGATGTTCAGGTTTATGAGACTGAGAACGTCAATTACATAGCTGGAGCTGGATATCAGGGACAGAGATATGGAAATCAGCAGGGACAGACTTCTGGTTTCACACCAAAGTCTGCATTTCAGAAACCCTTTCAGCAGAACAACTCATTCCCCATAGATTATGGTTCTTCATCATATCAGACTCCTCCTTCACAAAATGAGCAGTCTGATAAGATGATGGGTTTGTTGGACCAGCTCTTGGAAGGTCAGCAAAAGAGTACAGTGGACTTCAATGGAAAGATATGCTATGTACCTGGATTTGAATGGAAAAATTAAGTCTCCGAGCACTCATATGAAGAAGCTAGATGTTCAGGTACAATAGACTACTAGAGAAGCGCAAAGGCAAAATGGATCAGGAAGAGCTGAACATAAGCAATTCGTCAATGCTGTGATTATAGGAGATGCAGTTGATCCAATGCAAGAGGAATTAGACGTCATAAATGGTTTTCTTTCCGAATATTCTCTGTTTGCGCCGAGCATCGATCGACACACACCTGATGCGTATGATGAAAGTGCTCGTAATCACCCTGCATCGATCGACACTCCTAATGGGGCGATCGACACTGTACGCAGACGAGTCCAGAAATCTGCAACAGTCCATGAACGAGTCTATAAGCCTCATGTGCCCTATCCTAAGGCTCCTAAGAGATCCAAACATGAGCTTGATGAATCTCAATGCATGAAACATATGGATAAGAAGCTGATTAAGATCTCATTAGCTGATGCTCTAAAGAAACACCCTTCTCTGCAGAGATATGCGAAGAAGATGATCTCTACTGATGGAGATTTGAAAGAATAGGTGTTGGTGCTATCTAAGCAGGTCTGTGCAGTGCTACAGAACCAGATTCCAGAGAAGCTTCCAGACCCAAGGGTCTTTTTGCTAGACTGCTCCATGTTTAAGGACAGATTCAAACGTTCTCTCTGTGACTTAGGATCTGGTATGAATCTCATGTCGTACTCTGTGGCTGTGATATTGGGACTGATGGATTTCCATCCCACTAGAATCTCTCTTATCTTAGCTGATCAACCGAGAGGTTTCCAGAAGGAGTCCTTGGGGCCATTCCTATCAGAGTTGGAGACTACTTGATTCCAACAGACTTTGTGGTGCTGAAGTATGCAGTTGAACCGGATGATCATTTTCTGCTTGGTAGATCCTTCTTAGCAACTGCTGGAGCAGTGATTGATGTGAGACATGGTCTGATTGATCTCCACCTGGGAGATAAGCCTTTGCAGTTCAAGATGGATAAGCTGCAGAGATCCACCATATATGGACAGAGCTTCAATGTTGAAGTGGAGCCTAAGATAGAGATTGGAGAAAAGAAGATGGCGGTTCATTCTGAACCTGCTCTAACATCTTCAGAGCCTGCAACTGCTCATAACAGAAAGCTCCAGACATCTCACCTCCACCCAAGAAAAGGTATAATTTCTCTAAACTTAAACCTCCTAACCGCATTTATGTGACTACAGGAAAACGCATTATCCCACCCACGCTTCGCTCCCACCCTGGTTCTATTCGCTCATTTCTTGGGAAGTCTCATGATCCCACTGCTTATACACCACCTTGGATGAAGAGAAATTCACAAAGGCACTCCAAGCCTCTGTTGAATCCCCCATAAGTTATATCACTTTCCCATAGTCAAGCTACTGACTTAAAACAAGCGCTGAGTGGGAGGCAACCCACTAATAGGTCTGTTTTTCTTATTATTTTTCGTTTTGATTTTGTGTGCTTTGATTTTTCTGGTTTTGGTGTGTCCAAGGCGTGAGAATTGTCAGATTCGCCTTGCGTCGATCGACACGGTCATGTGTATCGGTCGACGCAGAGGTCTTATAAGGTTTAGGCATCGGTTATTCTCATAACCGCGAGAAAAAACAATCAGCATCGATCGATGCAGTCCTGCGCATCGATCAACACAAGCCAACGACAGGTAAGTATTCTGACGCTTTTCGGAATATGTTCAATCTGATTTATATTCTCACTGAGCCCAAGCTTCTATAACATTGCGAACAATGTTGTTTAAGTGTGGGGGAGGTAGCTACTGACGCACCGTTTTCTGTTTTCTTAGAGTTAGTACAATCTATTTTATTGAGTCAAATTGAGTAGGAAACAATGACTTTTTGAGGAGATCACTACACTTGCAGGAACCTAAGTGACCAATGGATGAGCTTACATATGATCTCTGACTATTAGAAAATCCAACGCAGACCTGCCTACTGAGGACACCCATTATCACTTCAGGTATTCAGAGCATCCATTACTGACTTCACTTTAACTTGACATAATTTTTCTCACCTAGGGGCTTGGTATACTTTGAGTCGAATTCCTCTGTTAGTCCTGGCACAGCTTGTAAACATGTCTAATTTCGGTTCCCTTCTCCCCTTCCTTGAAAGTAAAAAAAAAGAGAGATAAACTGAGGATAAGCTAGTAGCTTCGAAGTGGTCACATGAGTGATAGAGACCCCTATTACCTCTTGTGCATCCATGGAATGTGTCCAAAGTACACCCCAACGCGGGAAGAGCACTAATAGAAAAAATAAAATGATACCTAGTGAGGAAAAATCAGTGCTAAGGAAGGAAAGGAGAAGAAAGGAACTAGAAAATAACAGTATGGTGGTCAGGTGCTAACAGAGTAAGAGTCCATGTGTTTTTTGATCGATACTCGCTAGCTGTGATTGCACTTATTAGATTACAGAAGTCAGTATGGTGAATTTGAATGTTCTGAATTTGATTGTGGAGTTTACTCAGGACAGTTGCTAAGTGTGGGGGAAGTACATGTTGGTCTTGATGTCTGCAGGTTCATTTTTTCATGTGGCTTACTAAGGGAAATCTGAGTGTAGTGCTCCTACGATGAAACGAGTTTCTAAAGTTTTCAAACTTCTTCTCCTAATCTTGGTTTTTTGTTTGCTTAAGAGCAAGCAAATGCTAAGTGTGGGGGAGTTGATATATCATGGTTTTTAGGGCTTTTGACCATGGTATATTTCTTTGTTATCAAGTATTTCTATGTGTTTGAAGTCTTTTCAGGTGTTTTACAGGTTTAAGGACATTTGGAGCTTAATTGGACGTTTTGGAAGCATTTCGAGCAATTCTGCACTATTTAGAGATTTCACAGAGTTAACTGGCTGCGTTTTCGCATTGCTTCATCGACGCAATATGTGCGTCGATCGACGCAACCCTTGTTCCAGAATTCTGCGCACAAAAATCTGTATTCTTGGAAAATTACAGCTTTTTCCCAGAAGTTTCTCAGACTTACAAAAAGCCTAAAACGTGTTTTAGACT
The DNA here is from genome assembly GCA_030180135.1 of Orychophragmus violaceus. Classification (NCBI taxonomy): domain Eukaryota; kingdom Viridiplantae; phylum Streptophyta; class Magnoliopsida; order Brassicales; family Brassicaceae; genus Orychophragmus; species Orychophragmus violaceus. The sequence goes on along the minus strand of CM058233.1, from coordinate 88,310,815 downwards.
ATATATTAGGGTTTTTAAGTCATTGTTTAGGCTATTCTTTACTTATCAGATTTAGAGAGCTTTGAGGGGCTGGTCTTGTACTCGACAGAGAAGAGATTTCAAACCTCTGTTTCTTTACTTCTTTTATGATATTCAGTATCCTATTCATCATGTCTGATGTTATGATTGCCATGTATGAGTAGTTTACTTGTTATGTTTAGGGATTCTCATAAGGGATTTCATGGAATTATAGGTTAATCAGTCTGTAGGGATTCATACTTTCTAGTTCTTCATCTAGGGTTGTTCTTAATGGTTAATCTGAATTAGCTACCCAGATTTATGATGTTAGGTTGATTTCCGCAATGACAGTTGGTTAATTAACTAGAAAGAACCTAGATGAGCAATTTAAATATTCGCAAAGAAATTTGGCTTAGGAGAATTGTGAACGAAAGAACTTGAGATTAATGCATATTTAGGATCTCTAGAACTCGTAGCGAAATTTGGTTTCTTATGCTTATGTGATTCTAGTTCTAGAACAGCTCTTAATTAGATCTTAATTGATTGATTAGCCTGTGTTCCTGATTTCCTGAGAACTCCCTTGACCTGACGCTTCGCTTGCTTGCTTACACCGATCTATTTACTTTCTGATTTGCTTTGTGTACTGCTTTCTTACTGTTGCTGCTTAGCTTAATTCATACCTCTATAGTCTATCGCAAGATTCTTGAGTCTTTGTGGATTCGACTCCTGTATACTACTAGTCATGTCTGTGTACTTATAGTGTAACTCTAGGGATTAAACTCTGAGCATATCAGTGAAGTTATCAAAATACCCTTGAACTTATAAAAACTGCAGAAATGCCCTCAAATGACTTTCCGTTGACTTGTAAGCTCATATTGAAGTAATATGAGACAAGGTATTACATATACGGTACATGTTGCAAATATTTTAGCCGTCGAAGCGAGGAAAACAAAAATCAAGGTTAGGGATGGATATGCGAGGGCTCCAACTCCAGCTGAACTGTCTCTAGTTTCTTATGTAACAACTCCTTTTTTGTTTGACTGCACCTATCCGCCATATTCTTGTTTGAATATTAGCCGATCATCGGAAAAACGAGAAGGGGGTGTTCTCGCTACCATTCCAACAACAACTTCATAATACAGCAGTGATGCTATATTTTGAAAACCGTTGTAAACTGAATCCTAATTGTACTATCTACTACCCACCTCCTAGGTCAGAACATAGACGACCAAACCCGTTCTCATACCAAAATGTAACACCCGTGTTATCAGCTCTCGAGACAGCATGCCACAAACTCTAACTTACTCCTAAAGTATCTCCAGTAAATCCAATAACTAAAATAAACCTATAAATCCAACAAGTACGATAACTTAAATAAACCATAATAAAATCGTAAAAATGGTTAAAAATTAAAATACGTAAAGCGATAAATGTTCCAAAGTTCCCGATCTATCAAGCGTCTGTCCACTCGTCATGATCACCTGAAAGGTAAGAAAAAGGGGTGAATAACAACGGAATCACTCAGTAAGGTATGGAATGCTAAAAGTGAAAGTCCATGGACTTGGTTCTAACACTCCAAATACAGTAGTCTAACCTAAACATGAAAAAACACGGCAACTAAAGCACCCAAGCATAGCAAACAATAGTTCTATGCGAATTAAGTGATCACCCACACCCTCCAAAGAGGCTTAATAATGGATTTGCATCCATAACATCCAGTGGGACTCGAACCTCCGGTCTCACATACTCAAATATCTATGTGGGACTCAAACCCACAATCTCACCTACTCAAATATCTATATAATAATCAATTAACATTTTAACCGACAACACATACAATGAGTTGAATCCTCTATATTCCTATGTTTAATTAACAAACAAAACTAGCTACACTCGATCTGAGATGAATCACATTTAAGTACTAAACTATCTATAGAAGGGGTTATTTACCATTTAGCCTAATAAAACCTAGGAAAATGACGATTGAAGAAATAATGGTCAAAGTGGTTGTGGTTGAGAAAACACTATTTCAGAAAACTGTGATTGCAAATAAACTTTTCATAAATATATTTTCCATAAATGGAATTTCCATAAATATAATTTCTATAAATGGAAATCCCCAAAGAAAATTTTCTAAATTGGAATTAAGGTTTTGGGCATAAAACTTATTCAGAAAGAAGCAATCGTAGCTTACCGACCATAACTCACAATGGATATCAAAAGGTATAGGAAATATGGGTTCTATAGAAACGTATTGGTATGTATATCACTTCTTGGTTCCTTCTGGTTTCTTGGAAAAATACTCTCCAAGTTGGTTGTTCGCAGATCCGACCTACACATATGTGCCTCGAAAAAATACATCTTTCAAAAAAAAACTCCAAATGATGAACCACTTACGGATATAGCTAGATGAGATCCATGGACATCCTTACCAAATTTCAGCTTGATCCGGTTCGAATTTTCTGATTCATTTCTCTTCTCTCTCAAAACGGGTAAGATCTGCCTCCTAGATGGCTCTGGTGGATCTAGAGATCCATATCGGTTCTCCTTCAACAAGGCTCTATGTCTATGATTTCAGGGGGTCCCTGCAAAGATTCAGGTCAAACAGACAACATTTACCTAACCAAAACACACGTCTCGACGTACTGGTTATAGTTATGCACTACATAGACACGCTTTAGAAAATTAGCTATAACTTTTGACACTTACTTCGGATCTGGACGAACTTGACCTTTCTCGAAATAAAAGACTCGTGGATTTTCAATATATATTACTCGTCCTGTGTCTCCACACGGATATCCGGAAAATTTCTTTCGTGACGGTAATCCGACATGATTTCTCCGCGAAATGAAAGGAAAATCCTAATTCTAACTATAATGGGGTAAAACATTTATGTTTCTTCTTTTTCTAAAAGAAAAATGGTCTAGTTTATCGGAAGCAAGGTATTACAAAAAATAAAATTCCATTATCTTTTTTCATCAAGTACCATAAAAAGAGGAAACAAAGGACAATTGATTGAGATGATTTTATCTGGTTGTTTCGAAGTATAACATCTGCATTACTCGGAGTGTCTGTTTTCGGATAAAATACAGATGAATCTAAGGTGAAAGTTTGAGATTCTTTTTTTTCTTTTCTTCGGAGCTTCTAAATAGGAGATGATTTTATCAAGTTAACCTAAATAAATTAACAGAAGCTGGGGAAGTATTCAAAATGCAAAATCTTTATTACAAAAGGGATTAATTTGGGCAGTAGAAAAAGTGAAGACTATAAATGTTTGGAATGATTCTTGGCTTCCTTTAAATCCTCCTCGTCCTCCCAGACCTATTTTCTTAGGACACCGTCCTAAACTTAAATGTGTGATCTTATGAACGCATGTACCAATAGTTGGGATCATTCGAATTTCAAGCACTCATCTCTGCGGAAGACATTCCTGAAATACAAAAAAAATCCATCCTTCTACAACAGGAGTAAGCGACTATTTAACTTGAATACATACGAAGGAAGCAAATTATTCAGTAAAAACAGGATATCACATCCAAAGAGAGATAACAAAATAAACGCAAAGAATCAAATCTAGCTCATTTCCACCAACCAGACTTTCTCTCTTTAAGGAGATTTGGAAGATTCATGCACCACCTAAGATTAAAATTTTATGGTGAAGAATAACACATAACAACCTTCATGTTGCTTCACATGTTAAACGCAAAGGCTTGAAAATTGACTCTACATGTTATCTCTGTGGAGAAAAAGAGAAAACATTAAATCACTTACTATTTCAATGTAGAGTCTCGCACAATCTGGAGCCTAGCACCCTCTCAAGTGCCTACAAGTGATATGGTGCTTTCTCAAAACCTTACATATAATTTAAAGAGCCTCTTCACTTTAATGGAGTTAAAGAAAGGTCATTTCTCTCTTCTGCCTTTCTTAGGATGGAATATATGAAAAGTTAGAAATGCCTTGATATATAACAATAAAAGAGAAAACATTATTAACATCATCTCTAAAACAACTACTGAGCTAAATGTTTGGAAAATATTAAAAATGGATGAAGAAGGAGTTAACCACATTACTTCTCCTACTCATCTTACCAATAGTGCACAAACACTGAATAAATGCTCTCAATAACCAAACTGAGTTTGGATGCTTTACTAATGCCTCATAGAGCTCTAATGAATCGCCATTAAGTATTGCTTGGAGTTTACATAAAAAATAAGGACATTTCATACTTCATGGATCAGCTTCCATAGCTCAAACTTCCACTCCATTAGAAGCGGAAGCAATAGCTTTGAAGTTAACTGTGCAAGAAATATCCAAATTCAACTCGGGCAGGATCACATTTATGGGAGATTCACAAAGCCTATATACATCTCTGCAAGTAGGGGTATCAAAATGGGTAACCCAACCCAAACCAATCCATATCCAAATGAATTTAGTCTTTAATGGATCATGTATTAATCCAACTCATTAAGCAAATGGACTGGATCAACCCATAACCCATTTAAATTAATGGGTTAATGGTTTTAATGAGTCGATCCAATAAAAATTTATTATAATACACTTATATAATAAAAAATATTATGATTCCATTCAGTTCAACCCATAAAGGTAACAATATGATTTAACACGATTCCATTCAATTAAACCCATAAAGGTAACATTATGATTTAACATTATTAACCCAAAAAAACAGTATGAATACAATTCCATTGAATATTGAGATATTGTAGAGATTAATGGGCGATGAGGCCTTAATCTCTAGAGAGTGTGTAATTGTCCCACATTGGAAGTGGGAAGGAACCTTGACTAATATATAAGGGACTTGGGCCAATCTACTTATCACCAATTGGTTTTAGGTTGGAAACCCAAGAAACTTAACATGGTATCAGAGCCTGATCCACACACTCTCGTAACCTGGCCCAAAAGTGGCCCGTGCCTTCGGACCCTAGGATTGATGCTCTGTCGAGATTAACGGCTAGAAGGGCCATTATCTCGAGGGGAAGTATTGAGATATTGTAGAGATTAATGGGCCATGAGGCCTTAATCTCTAGAGAGTGTGTAATTGTCCCACATTGAAAGTGAGAAGAAACCTTGACTACTATATAAGGGATTTGGGCCAATCCACTTATCACCAATTGGTTTTAGGTTGAAACTTAACATCCATATTATTTAACACGAGCTAAGATTGAAAAAAAAAAAACAGAATCTGAAGAATGGCTCTCGAACAAAGTCAGAACATGTGCTCAAGTTTCTCTTGTTCCTGAAAATGCTGAGCATACCTACATTCATTTGTAATTTGAGATTATGAGAAAATACAGAACTATAAAGTACACAGAAGACACTTACAGATCAGAAGAGCTAGTGATCAGAGCATGTAATTTGAATATCATTTGTTTAGATAAGCTATAAAGTACACATAAGACACTTACAGATATGAGTGAACATGTACATATCCTATATAAAACCGTGTTTACTGTGTGAAAAAGCCATACTTGCAGCAATCAAACAGGAAGTCAAAAGGGAACAAAAAAGAAGAAGAGAGGTTACAACAAGAGTAGAGGGGCTTAATTCTTAGCTCAATAGCTCGTCATAAGAGTAAACAGAGACGTCAGAGTTTAAAACTTTATCAGCATTGACATATTTACATCTAAAACACAATCCATATTGAAGAAAAAATCAATAACACTATCCACAAGCAAATCGCTTAAAAACTAAGATCAAACATACAATTCCCTCTGTACAAAGATGCAGACGACTTGAATAAGAGCAGAGAAGAATGATTAAGGTGAAATTAATCAGCCAAAATGAAATCTCCATTGCAAATGACCCATGTAATCGCATCTAGGAATCAACTATCAATTAACAAGACGACACAACTAGACCACAGATATCTAAACAAGAGTGGCAAATATTATCCAACAGCTAAGCAACAGGATATAAACACATATCTCAATTGTCAAACAAACGATATTCAAACAATACCTAATTCTACTTCTAGTGCAGACTGCAAGCATTGAAAGACCCATTGAAGAAAGTCCGGATCCGCACAAGATTTTCATCATTACTCAAGACATTATCAAAATAACAAGCCAGCATCAATATGATTTTAATATGTACCTCAGACAATTATTCATCAAGAAGATCATCACGCAAATACTGCAAAACTTTGTAATCAAAACTACATTGTAAAATATCACACTATGTAAAAGTTCTCTTATCAATATATATCATGGTTTGTCGAGGGAAAAAAAAATCCTAGAGCTGGGGAAGGGTTGGTGGCTTATTAAAAATACACTAACGGGTAAATCAGTTAATTACAAATACATACAGGGACTATTGTTTGAAAATAATGTATTGTTGTTGGTCTAAAACATAATCCCTAAATCTTGCGTTAACCATCGTCTCTCCTCTCAATCTGGCAACTCGAACAAAAAGTAGCCTGGATCACGAGTCATGCAATTTCTCCAGAACTCTCGTCGTATCGTTAGGCTCTTAAAACCCATTATTATCCGCAAGGCTGATCTGAGATTCATCTCCTCTTCTTCTCAAATCTCCGGTTCCTTCCAATGGCTGAATCACGAGTCTACTTCTTCCTCTGTACTGCAAGGTACTTCCTTTTGTTTCATTTCACATGCCTATTGCGAAATTAACTATCCCTAGCTTTGGAAATGGGAAATTTAATAGTGGGCTATTGTCTTCTAGTGAAAGTGTTAATCTTGAAAAAATCGAGCTTGGATCACTTTTATGCTAGAAATGGGATCACTCTTAGCCTAAGAAGGGATGCCACTTTATTGAACATTAACTTTGACCATGAGTATGTGTATGTCTTTCTTTTTTGAGATACATACTTATGTTTCCTTCTCTAGCTGTATGATGGAAATCTAAGCAATTCATATTGATCTAATGATCTTGATGGGATATTTACATAAGAATGAGTTATTCAAATGACTGATGTTTAGCAGGGATGGATAGATGCACTCATTTGCGTAGTCACTCTATGACCTTGTTGATCCCCACATCAAACTTTTCCTCTGAAGCGGCAAAGCTTGCGGAAGATCCTACAGGTTGCTACTATGTCGCTTTGTTTTGAGTTTCTTGAATCCACAAAAGCGGTTTCTCATTGCATTTCCTCTGCGCAGTAACTGTGAAGGAACTGCATGATGAAATTCTTGACTCTGTAAATGTCAAGAGATCAATGCCTCCAAATGCATGGTTGTGGTCGTTGATTGAGAACTGCCAGAATCAGGATGACATTAATCTTCTCTTTGACGTTCTTCAGAATCTCCGGAGATTTGTAAGTACTGGGAATGCTCCCTTTTTAACACTCTTTGTTGTAATCCGGTTAAGATTTCTTATATGGTTAATCGATGCCTAAGATTTTTTTTGTTTATGGATTGCAGAGATTATCGAATCTTCGTATTCATGAAAACTTCAATAGCAATTTATGCCAACAAGTTGCTAAGACTTGCGTGCGTGTTGGGGCAATTGACTCTGGTACTCTAATCGAAACACGCAGTTAAATACTTCTTCCATAGCTATTCCGAGGGTTATAATAATGCAGCTCTTTGTGGTTGCAGGAAAGAAGGCTTTGTGGAAACATAACGTTCACGGTTTGACACCCAGTGTTGCATCTGCACACCATCTATTGGTATTGCGCGTCTATTATGTTTCTTTAGTTCACATAAACCTTTTAAACGTATTCTGGAATTCATGTAGTCATATGCACTAGAGCACAAGAATTCTGAACTCATGGAAGAAGTAATGACACTTCTGAAAACGAATGACCTGCCTCTACAACCCGGTACAGCAGATTTAGTTTTCAGGTGTGTAAAAATCGTGCTTGTTGTTCATTCCTTACAGTTGCTTTGCAGAACATTTTGAAATATGCAATGCAGGTGCTTTTTTATCATTGCATATGCTTCCTTGTAATGAGATGAACTTTAAAATGGAATTTTTTTTTTTTTTTAAATGTTTTTGCAGGATCTGTCATGATACAGATAAGTGGGATCTATTAGGAAAGTACTCGAAAAAATTCTGCAAAGCTGGAGTTAAGTTGAGGAAGACCACTTTCGATGTATGGATGGAATTTACTGCCAAAAGAGGTACTTTGATCTCTTTTTACACTTGAACTAATTTTGTAATATCAGTTCAAGTATTCTTGAGATATGGCTTTGTAAACATTAGATGGATTTATCAACGTACAGGATTTTTCATACTCTTATGCCAATCTTGTTATCAGGGGATACCGAGTGGTTGTGGAAAGTAGATAAACTGAGATCAGAGACATACAATCAACACACTCTTTCTACTGCTTTTTCTTGTGCAAAGGTTTAACACATCTCGGTCCTCATCAATGTTTATTATTATCAAATTTTCATCCTTTGCTCTCGTTTCCCAGGGTTTCCTACTAGAAAGTAAACCTGAAGAAGCTGCTGCTTTCATCCAGGTTATCTGCCAGGTGACCCACATTATCCCTTCTTTTCTGCGATAACTTTTTCAGCTTTGATAAATGTTTAGTTTGCCCGACTCTGCAGGCATATCGTGACAACAAAAAATCAGCAGTGTCGACCGAATTCAAGAAACTGGTAAACGAGTGGCCTGTGGACGTTATCAGGCACCAAACTGAAGAAGATAAGAAGGTCAAAAACTCTCTTCATCTATTATATGTACCGAAACTATATATAATTCTCTCTTTATAAAAAATGATGAACAGGGTCTAGCTGCTTCATTGAAATCTGTAATTCCTTCCATGGTTAATACGTTGCTAAGCTCGGGTTTGGATCTGGATGAGTTACACAAGAACGAAGCTCTTCTCTGCTGAGTGGTTGAGTGAATCAACAATTACACTAGTTTATTCGCGGCTCCGTAGGTATGAATAATTGAACTCTTTTGTATTGAGTTTCTGATGTGATCTTACCTTCTTCACGGTGGCAACGTAGACGAGAGGGAAAGAAAAAAACCAGTCCTTTTATAAAACTTTCGTTGATTACATCTCTGGAGAGTAAATTGTAACTTCTAGAAATTAATATTCCATAAATTAATAAAATATTTTTTTTTGGTTTAAGTTTTTGATTTAGTTAACTTTTGATAAATTAATATTTAATTAAATTAGTTATGGTTTTGACAATACTAATTTAGAGGTTTTACTGTATTTTGCGAAATTTGAATAAATGATTACACCATAAGAAAACGATTCAGAAAAACATTAAAGGCAAGTAGACAATTACATGATTATTGATAACGACAAGAAACAAACAGAATCAGTCTTGCTAAGAATTAAGGAAGCTTCATAGCATCAAGAACAACAAGAAGCATAAACACAATTGAAGCAAGAAGCGTGATGGCAATAGAAGCAGCAGCTTGGTGACAGAATTTTCCAAAGACGTTACATACTTTCTTCCACATCACATGTTTGTTCCCTTGTAAACCCATTAGCCCGATTGCTCCGGCGGCTCCAGTGCCGGAAAATAGCAAACCCACCATTACTAGATCTCCTACCAAAACCGCCAGTAGCAACCCTTTGCTTTTTCTGCCTTTGCTGATCATCAGAACCGCTATGGAGATCGCCGTGTAACCGCAAGCTATAGCGTTTGCCGATATGTTGTACCTAAAACATTTGTGTAATCAAATATTGGTTATTTTATGAATTTTTCGTGTGATCTTCTTCTTTTTTGGGGCCATAAAAGAGTCATTTTAACAGCTAAGCTATGAATTTGTCTAGTTTTTTTTATATTGGAAACTTGTTTATTTATTACTGGTCATGCCAACTACAATCGTTGTACATTAAATTTTAACCTTAAAAAGAGCTGAGAAATTAGAGAAATACTTGTTTGATATGGACCAACATCGCTGTTATGAAACATTATGGGTAGTTGGACATTTATGATAGGTTTAATTAACTACGAATTTTACTGTATACTAGTCGATCTGTCAAGAATTTTATATTATTTTCAATATATATATATATATGTGTGTGTGTGTGGATACATGTATTAATGTTATACATAGATGCATAACACATAGAAAGGTCAAATCACTAACAAAATGGTAATCAAGCAAAAGATTAGTTCAGAATTAATTATGCGCATGCAATATTGTAGTTTCACACCACTATTAATTTGTAGAGTTTTTCTTGTTGTTAGCTAAAATCAAGACGCGAAATAACTCCACCTTTAATTACACTTATGAACCAGTGTCTATTTCCCGTGCTCTTCATGAGGATTTGTAATAAAAGTAGTGTGAATTTTCGTTGATATCTTCCATTTCGAAAACATATATTTTGTAGTTAGAAAAGAAATTATATATATAGATATATATTTAAAAAGTTATTTTTAATCTACCTTATACTCATATAAAAATTGTGTTTGTAACAATCAAGGTCGTATAAATGTGTGACACATCTTTTTGTTTTGGTTTTACTTGTATATGTGGAGAGAGAGAGAGAGAGAGAGAGAGAGAGAGAGAGAGAGAGAGAGAGAGAGAGAGAGAGAGAGAGAGAGAGAGAGAGAGAGAGAGAGAGAGAGAGAGAGAGAGAGAGAGAGAGGCTTACACAAAGGCAGACAAGTAAGAGGCTTTGGCTGTTGCAGAGACATCAAGAGGAGGCAAAGTTGGAATAAGCGTAATAGGCACAACCTTTGTCTGTTTTGCGACACCAAGTACTGTTGCAGCCACCATCGTTAGAACCAAAGCCAACACTCTCATCGTTAGTTCAACCCCTTTTCTCGAGCCACTCTCCTTCTTTCCTTTTTCCAACTCCATCCCATTCGTATTGTTCTTACGCTCTTGTTCCATTGCGTACCTCTTACTTAGTGATAAAAAAAAGAGAGAAAGAGAGAGAGAGAGAGGAATAATAAATGATTGCCTTTTCCCAACTTCTCAAGCTGTCGAGGTGAGTAGAGAGACGTGTATTATATACTACTATTTTGCCATTTTGGTATAGGCTTACTTAACACCCCTCAAGTGTGGATAGTAATAATGATCTCTACGTGGCTTTTAGTTTATGTGGCGTGAGAGAGATTCTTAAGCTTACCAAAGAAAAATAAATTATATATGGATATGTACTGGAAAAAAAAATTGAACACAGTGTGTAAAAGACAAAAAAGAAGTGTGGATACATTTTGATTTTTCTTCGCAAAATTGGGGGATATGACAAATTTGTGGAGACTTTGACTTGGTGTGTTCATTGGAAGTGTCAAATAAGGTAACCTTGGTATATATAATCCGATATTCGTAAAGCATCCGACTGAAATAATTTCCTCTGATAAATATGACTGGGTCATTCTCTTTAGTTAATTTATTATTCTTATAAAATATGATATTTCATATAGTTTTAGTGATTTAGTTATGATATAGTGAAAATTAAAAGTTAACCATGTTGGAGAATAGATACAACTTGAATAAAAAAGTTAATAGATAAATGAAAAGTCGCTTCTCTCACTTTTCTAGAAAAAGGCTTTCTCTTTAAAATTTTCAATCGAGTCTTATTCTTCTCCCACCCGAATCTTTTAGAAGAAGAGGTTCTGAGTTCGTAACTCTTTTCTTTTGTTGTGTTTTACTGTTATATCATGGTTTTTTAGGTTTTCAACAATAATATAATTATATATATTGAGTGTTTAATCTAGTTTTTCGAGTCTATCGAGTCTTTTACAGGTAAGTTTGCGTTTAGAGCGAAGAGCGGAGTTTTGGAACGTTTCTGGTGATTTGTGCAACAAGCTGAAGTTGGTGTCTCGACCATGAGATGATGTCGACCGACATCCATCTTAGTGTCGGTTGACACTGATGGCGACAGAGAATTGAAGACATCTTTTGAAGAATTGCAAAATTACCCCAGAAGTTTTCTTAATTCTAATTTAACCACAGAACGTGTTTAGTGGTTTTTAATTAGGTTTTTGAGCAGATACTCATATCTTGTTCTTTGTTCTTGCTTTATTCTGGAGATTGAGAGATTTTAGCTTGGGGCTGTTCTTGCTATTTGTAACCTTTGAGAGAAGAATTTCGAACCTATGTTTTTATCTATTCAATCTTATTTTATATTCAAGCATGTGTTGTTCATTTGATAGCATGTCTGAGTAGTAACCTTTGTTAGATTTAGGGATTCTCATAAGGATTTCATGTCTTGTTAGATCACTGAATGATTAGGATTTTAGATATATCCGTTCATCACCTAAGTTGAGATTAATACTGAATTCTGGACTAATCACCTAGGGTTTAGATCTTAGATTGTTAATTTGGAACGAGAGTGTGAATTATAATCTGAATATACTTAGTGTGAGCAATTTGACTAGATGCAAAGAGATTTAGTTTAGAAGAATTGTGAACTTAAGAACTTGCTATTAATGCTTGTCTAGAACTCTAAGATTGCAAAGAGATTTGAATCGTTAGGTTTCTAGACATAGATAGTAATTGCAGCGAGAGTTGAATTATTTTACATTGCGATTCTAGTTCTTGAACATGTGCTTAACCTGAATCATGATTAGCTAAGTGTCTACATTGTATAATTTCCTGAGAACACCCTGAGTCTAGCGCTTTTCTCCCATTGAAACAAACCTTTAATTTACTTGCTTTGTCTTCTGTTCTCTCTTGATTGATTTAGCTAAGTTTGAAAGCATATAATCTATTGCGTGAAACTTGAGTCCTTGTGGATACAATACTCTTTATACTACAATCACTTAACTGTGCACTTGCAGTAGAATAGGGATATTTCTTGACCTATCATTTACTTTCCGAATAAAATCGGATCTTCGATCCGTTTCTTACGATTTCCATCGGTTTCTCTCCGGTCACCTTTTCGGTTCTTTCTCCCGTCGAGGCGTCTTATTGTCTTCGATGTTTCTCTCGGCGTATTCCTCTCTTGGAGTCATATCTCCATAGCTTCTCCCACCTAGCCTCGGGAATCAAAAGGCTGAATCACTTTATATTTGCCGGCGTGGAGCTTTCTTGATAGGGCGATTTCCGGTGAGTTATTGCAGCCGCGTTTTCTTTTTTTCCAGGTCTTATCCGACGGTATTTTCTGGTGGAAGGGATCGATCGATAGCTTGGGTCATCCTTTGTTTAGAGATTCAGCTTCGTAGTGGTGGTTTCCGGCGCTCTATTGTTGATCGGATTTTCTGTGGTAGTTGCATGCCGTGAAGCTTCGTGGCGTGCCATGTGTTTGGTTTGTTCTTATCTCGATCGAGATAATTTCGGGCTGCTGTTGGGCTTTTATAGGCCCATTTCGTTTCTCTTTTGGACTTTCATTTTGGACCCAGCTGTAATATTTATTCTTTGGGTTTCTATAATGCAATGGTTGACTAAAAAAAAGTTATATAAAGAACCATATTTAACCAAAGTATGTGCATATATATTATTAAGAGATCATAGGACAGTGAATACGGTTCAAACTTTGATGCCCAAAAATATATTAGACTCGGAATGGTAACAACAGAATAAATGGAATAAATAAAACGGATAATAATATATGCTACAATTTAAAGACGAATTTATAGAAAACATATGCAGCAGAACGTCAGCATTTAGAATAAGAAAAATGATATAAAGCAATGCTTAGATGGTGACATCAAAAATTTGGTACATATATAATTATTATCAAAATTTGATTATTACTTTTTAACAGTTTATGTTTCGAAAACAAAAATGTTCAATAAAAATATGTAAACTGATAATACTTAATTGTATTTTTTTCAGATTCTTTTAGTTAAGGAAATAAACTGCACTTTAACCATACCAAAATGATAAAACTAGAATATTTACTCTTTATTTTCAAAAAAGAATATTTACTCTTTTTTGTCCTGCACTTTAGCATTTTAATTTATTTATATTTTTTTAAAACAAACTAGATTTTGATTCGCGCATTAGCACAAAACAATTCTTCTAACAAAAATATTTTTGAGTAAAACATTTACTTTTTAGATTATGTTTTTCAAAATGTATATTTAAAAATACATATTCTCATATAGTGTAGGTATATACATTTACGTCTTAGTGATGGATTCATATTGATATATATGTTTTTATGTAAAAAAGTTTTGGATCCATATAAAAATCGTTAAAGTTTCGGTTGGATTTTCGAATCAGTTCCATTTAGATCTATATTAGTTCCGTCTTAATATTAAGAACCTGTAAATATCAAAAAAAAAAAACAAATCGAGTCGGTTCGGGTTTCAATATTACCGAACACCTAAAAAATATTTGAAATCCAAAAACACTCGAAAGATTAAAAACCTATGAAAATATGTGTAAACTATAATATAACTCAAATATATAAAATATATCTGAAAATTTGAAAACTAAAAAAATCAAAATGCTAAAATTATACCAATAAATCCCAAAATAAATAATTTATTTAATATTATTGGGTTATTCGGATACCAGAACGAATCATCGGTAGGAACCAAAACCAATCGAGACCCAATGTGGGAAATTGTTTTTATTTTGAAAATATAATAATTATATATATTTAATTAATTAAAATACGTATGTAAAAATATATTTTGATTTATTATTACCTTAATCCCATTTATGATATTAATATTTTAAATATTAACTAATTAAAACTTTATAAAATTGAATAATTAATTGATATCTTAAACAGTTTTTTATTTCGATTGTGTCAGTTAATATTTTATTTCTACAAAATATTTATAGATTAAATACTTTCCAAAGTTAAATATTATTTACTAATATCATTAGTTAATTTTGAATTAATTAATTTCCAAAATAATATATTATGGTTAACTAAAATATTTTTCTAATTAATTTTGCATTTAGATTAAAAATATTTATTTGTATGATTTTCTTTCCAAAATTAAATAAAAATAAACAATTTTCTTTTTAAATAGTAGTTTCAAAATTATTTAGTATTAAAATTAACAAAAAATCAAATACACATATTGTAAATAATTAATTATAGACAATTTTTTATTTGTGCTTCTTTTTAATAATATAGATAATTGCAACTTGTATAAAGAATTAAAAATTGTAATAAAAAGTTTTACCACGACTTTAACCGCCTTAAACATTGAAGCCCTAATATATTTGCAAAGATAATATTATATTGGAACAATTGTTTCCTTTCCCTTCTCTCTAATTCTTCGCATTTTATTATTTCAACTCCAGCGGTTTTCTCTTTTATTGACATCTATGCCGGTCTTGTGAGTAGATCCGCAGCCCCGTTTATCTTTTTTTTCTGCCATTGCTCTTCAACCTTTGTTCCAAGCATATCTGAATTGGAAATGGTTGCGGGTCTCCGTTTTCCGGCTTGCATAGCGGTGGATCTGAGTTAAAAAGCGTATGTCTCTCTCAGCAAATCGTACCTCTTTGAGGATGGGGCAGGTGTGTTTCCTCTAGGCGGAAGGCGTCGCTCTTTACTTCAGATCTATCCTTTTGTTTCTTGTTTTGTGTTCGTCCAGCAGTTGCGTGAGTGGGTGTCTCCAAGATTTCGGTTGTCTTCGGCGAGGCGAGTATATCAGGTGACGCGTGAAGGTTCAAAGTACTCCGGTAATCTCGGTGTTCGAAGGCAGCGTTGAAACGTGAAAGATGCCTCTCTTCCGGATATGCTATCCCTCTGTTTCAAAGGTTCAACTCGGTTTCTTCGTCGACCACTGAATGGTATAGTCTTCTTCTGACGGGTCGTTTTCTTTTGCAGGTGATGGTGATTCATTCCGGAGTTTGAGACAGCGGTCCGAGGCAATAAGATCTCTCCAGCGAGTCGGTGGCACCGCCGTTGGAAGTGGCAGCTTGTTTAGGATTAGGATTTCTAGGGTTTAGGCCGGGTTTTTAGGCCTACACAATTTAGATTTTTAACTTTTAAGTGGCTTGTATTTTTCTTTCTTTTGTGTTTGTAACCTCAAAAATTTTTTAATTAAAGATAACCCTTTGACAAAAAAGAATATTTGCAAAAATTTATTTATATTGTAAGGTCAACGTCAAGCTATGTATTTAATCAGAAAGGCTGCCTAAAACATCTGCTTACGTACACGTTATGGAATTTCGAAATAGATCTAATGTTGATATAATAGACGTTAATGATAAATGTTAGAAAGAAATAATAGATATTAATAATACGAAATAAACTTTGCACAAAAATACAAAATCTATCATAAAATCTATTTCTCATTTTTCATGTCTATTTTTCCACATTTTCATTGTTTGAATTTGACCTTCTCATCTGGAGTTCGACTCCAGCTTCCTTCCTCCTGGAAGGACTGGGCTAGTGGACCGGCCCGTTGTGGCCCATATAGTGACAAAAAAAAGAATTTGACCATTCCTCTTTGACAAAAAGGAAAGAATTTGATCATTCTTCTGAATAATATTTATGTGTTGTCTTCACTGATACAATAATTAGGTATATCTATCGATACGTAAATATATGAATATTTATCAAGTATGGTTATATTTAGGATCCGATCGGTAAACAAAATTGGAACGATAATTTTAACGGTAATCGAAAACGATAAACAATTAGAAAATACTGTAAAAAGGTAAAAATTAATAGTTAGAGAAAGTAACATAAAAAGCTGAGAGACAAAAGTTTAATATCAATTTTATTATCACTTTTATGATTAATGATCATCAAAATGGTAAATCTTTTACCGCAGTGATAAAAATTATTGCTTAAATTATTTTTAACACTAATGTGCTTTTTTTCCCCATCTAAGTCACTTAAGTCTTATATCACCTTGCTTTTTATTTTATTTTATAATATATGGTAAATTTTAGGTCTACCAAAAGATTAAGTATGATATAAAAATAAATCTGAAGAATTGAATCGACCAAAATGAAAGAACCATAGTCGAAATTGATCCGAATTTCGTAAAAACTCGAATGATTCCTAAATTTTCATTTCTAAAATAACCAATCCGAATGGGAATCGAATCGGTAACCAAATAGATAAACAAACTGACATATTATTTTTATACCTAAAATATTAATATATTTCGATTTAAAATAACCGAATAGCAAAAATTAGTTAAATGTGAGTTGTTAAATCCATTAGTTAATCCGATATATTTCAAACAAATGGCTATACAAAGATTAAAACTATATTCTTTATAAAAAAAATAAACTGTATAAGTTTTGATTCGTAATATTTAATTTTTGTAGTTAAAGATATATCACTATAATTATTACTAACTAGGAGAGAATCCGCGCAAATGCGCGGATTTTGTTTTGTTATTTAAATATTTAATATATTTTTGATAATTATTTTGAATATTAATATTTTATATATTTATTTATAGATTTTTTTTAATTTTTTATGATAATAATAATATGATGAAAATAATATGCGTTCACAAGCAATATTAATTTAAATTACATGTCTTACAAGTTTTAGTTTTCAATTTTCACGAATTTTTTTTTTTTGAAATTTTTTTTCCTTCAACCTTCTTATCATTTTTTAATTTTCATACTTGTTACACTTTTCAGTCATTCAGGTCGTAGTATTACAATGATATTTTGATATTTTTATCATTTTAAATTTTGTCAAGTTATAAATATATTTCATTGAATTCATTTAATTTTTTATTTTTATATTTTAAATTATTCATTTGTTTATATTACCATCTTATCTCCTTTTATCACTGATAACTAATAATTATCATTTTCATTAGTTATTAATTTTTTGTTATATGTTTTTTTCTTCTAATTTTTAACTATTTTTAAAAAATCATAATTGCATATTTATTTTTGTTTTATAATTTGGTATTTTCACTTATATTAATATTTAATCATATTCGAAATTAAATTTTAGTTTAAATTTAGTTTATATTTATATTTAATGTTTTAACTAATTATATTTAAATTAAATAATTTTAAATCATTTATTATAGATTTATTTCATTTAATGATGATGTGTCAATTTTGCATGAAGTGGACCAATCAGTGAGAGGCTGACGTGTTAAATGCAGGAGAACCCCTCTTCATCTTTTATATATAGGATTACAAAGTAATATCAAAAATTATAATAAAAATAGTTATTTTTAATTTTTTTTGTTATCACTTTATTAATAGATTTCTCTATTTCCTATTGCTTTTCGTTGTCACGAATAGCTAACATATCTTTTTGTTTTGTTTTTGTTCATCAATTGGATCTTTCTTTATTAATAAAATGGTTTTTGATCTATAAGTAAATGAAAAAGAGAACGAGACCATTGTAGTGATTTGGACACTTTAATGCAACCGGGCAGTTGGCAAGTGTAGACTCTGACAGCTCGCCTTCGACCTTTTTACAAACAAAATTTACGGAAATTTTAAAAGATAAAAGAACTATCAGCATCTTCAATTCTACACAAATTCTATACCAAACTTTATTTTAGTGTAAAATTTCTTCCAATTTTATTTTATTTCCAACATTAATTTTCTTCCACCAAATTTAGTTGTGGGAATTAATTTTTTTTATTTATAAAGTAATATTTTAAATTTTAAATGATCTTATTTTAAAAATTAAAATAATTTATTTGACAAACAAATTTAAAATTTTATAATATTTTCAATTAAAAAAATAAAATAACATAAACTGATATAAATTTAAAAATAGATAAAAACTGAAATTAAAAATAACATAATATTTAGTTAACATAACAACGACTAATGACTTAACAATTTAATAAATTTTTCTATTTTTAACAAAACCAATAAAATATTGTTCAAGTGACGCAAATTGAGATATATCTTGTAGGCTGTTCGTTATGCAAACGCAGCGATAGCTGCTGTGATTCAAATTTCTTCACAACTTTTTTTTACTAGTCTTCGGTTAGGTGATGGAGAGTCGCAGCGATCAGATAAAGTAGAAATCCGACAATTCTGGTGTCGCAACAGAAAACCAGCGACAGCTTTTGTTTATTTTCTCTCTCCTCTGTGACCAAAAAGCAGTGACTTTCTTCCTTCTTTTTCCTTCTAGTAAGTTAAATTTTGAGTCGCAGGTTTAGACGCAGCGTTTGCGTAACGAACAGACGCATTATTGTTGTTTAGCTTTTTTCCCCCGTAAATTCGTGTTTGTTCACTCTGAACATATACACATAGATTTGAATTATTATTTTACTTTAATTTGTTTTCAAAATTCTGAGAGTTGAATTGTTGTCTTGGAAATGAAACTGTTGAACAAGAACAAAAGGAACTTGTCGAACAAGAGGAAACTGGAGATAAGTAGACATAAGAGAATGGATGATGAAGATGAGGATTTAATGGGTCAATGTGAGTACGAAATCGAAGAATATGTTGTTGAATTCATTGATGAGGACTTTAGGGCGAGGCACACCATTCCAGAGAGTTCCGATGAAACCGAGTGATAAGTATAAAAAGTTCCCTTCAATACTACTTCACCTGCAAGTATACATCATAGTCTTTGTAGTTTTAGGGTATCAATCCACTTGGGTGATTAAACACACTAAAAATGCATGAGTTCGCTTAATCTAAGTGCAACCAAATTGATTTGTGAGTTTTATAGCTAAGCTTGCAATGATTAATAAGATAACCAAATTCCAAACATGATTACAAAGTAAAGATTGCAATTCAACAATATCCAAGAATGATTAAAAAGAGAGTAAAAACAGAGCAAGATGATGATTGAGTTGATTGATTAAAAGACTAAGTTCCTTGGGTTGAGTTTTCGGTTTTGGGTGATCAATAACTAGTTCATAAACATTTTAAAAAAATGGAATAATTTCTTAGGCTAAGAACAACATATCAAGCTACTCCACTCTCATGATAATAGCCCTATATCTATCAAGCATTAACATCAATTATCATTGGCAATTTCAAGATAGATATGCATTATGAACCAGTTCTTATTACCACTAAACACCTTAAACATCAATTTCATTGGTTAAGCATGTAAGCACTTGATAGAGTTTCAAACATTAGCTACACTTCTCAGTGCTAGCAACATTCAAGATCAAGGAATTGATTAGCTACTTCAATCCTAGCATTAAGAGTTTCTAACAAGTAAGAAATCAATATTTCCAAGTTTAAACAACCTAAACCATTTCTAAATCACCCTCACCTTACTCAAACCCAAAAACTTATAGAAAACTACTCACTAGCCATGGTAATAACAAAGCAAAACATGATTTAATAAAGCAAGTATGAAGGAAATAAGAAGAACTCAAAGAAGAACTCAAGAACAAACTTAAAATTGCATAAAAGATTCAAGAAAACTAAATTGTTTTGTAGTAGATGTTTACAAGAGGTGATATGGCTCTTCTAACACATTAAGAACCTTTAAATAAAAGATAAAAGAGTGTAATGTTCTACCACAACCACATAGAGGGTCTACAAGCCGAAAGAAAAAAGAAAAAGTAGCATGTGGGCAAAAGTTGATCTCACAGCGGTAGAGTTGATATGTGTACAGTAAATCGGTCATAACTCTTTGTGTATAGCTCTAAATGACTTCAAACCACTTCCATTTTAAAGCTAACTAAATTTTCTATAACGTTTATTTAAAGATCCAAAGCTAAATATGAACGTAAGCTCTTCATATGGCTCGATATTTCAAGGTTAAATCTCATAACAAAATTGGGAGGCCGCTGTGAGAGGCTGCTGTGGGACCTCTTGATCCACATCGACTTCGGGAGGCCGCTGTGGAGGCCGCTGGAGCTCCCGTATTTTCATATTTCTTAGTAGCAGCTTCAGTAGGCCGTTGTGGGATGCCGCTGTGAGGTCTGGTCGTGATCCTTAGCTGTTTTCCACTTCTTTTGGGTGAATTTCAGTTCATACCTCCTCCATTATCATTTGGGTGCTTTATCATGTCTTTCATCACCTAAAAAAAGAGAAACAAAACATATGCAATCCTAATGATGCCTAAATGCATTATCCTAAAAGCTAAAACACACTAAAAATCATGATCAAATACACTCAAAAATACAAAACATCAACTCCCCCAGACTTGTTTATTTGCTTGTCCTCAAGCAAATAATAATGTGAAAAAGGAGAAGAGGTTTGAAGTTGGAGACTCATAAGCAAAAAAATCTAGCAAGCCCTCAACATGATGTCCGTAGAAAATAATAATATGTTACATGAACAAACACTCTAATCCACTCTAATTTCTCAAGACTTATCAACACTCCAAATCTTATTCTCTTAAGCACATTGTCAAGAATTAACTAGCTTAACATTCCACCAACTCTTACATTCATTCTTTTATCAGTGTGTAGTCTCAAAAATGGGATTTAATCTTAATCAATTGGCTTGGCATAAAAAGGCTTCAAATGGTGTTTAGAGGAAGGTCATGATTTTCTATTTGGTGGCTAACTCTCAAGGAAAAGGAATGCTAGACATTATGCAAAATGTAGCAAGACAAGAACAATTTATGCATACAACTTTTAACTCCCATTGCCTTACCCAATTTTGTTTCAAAATCCTATCCCAAGTTTAACCAATCTTCCTTTTTTTTTTAAATTTAACCACTTGACTTTTTTTCATTTTTGGGTCTTGAGGAGTTATTCTTTACATTTTCGAAGACTCTTTTTCTTTTTGTTATCTTTTCATTTCAAGCTTAGAACTTTTCTTTCATTCATCTTAACTCCCCAAGTGTTTTCACAAGTCTTTGGTTCTTTCTTTTTTTTTCTCCCCAATTCACTCTTTCTTTTCTGTCATTCCCAATCTCATTTCAAGTGCTCACAACCCTAATGTCAATCCAATAGTGAACTCTTAAACTAGCGTATGAGAGCTAATCATTGTCGTTCTCATTTTGCACATGTTAGCATTATCAAAAAGAGGCCTCATCAAATGAAGGCCTAAGAGAAAAGGGAAGGGTTTTATGGTGTGGAAACCATCCTAAGAGTGAGAATGGCCACTTGGATTAACAAAGAGTGGTAAAAATGTGGTAAAAGATAATCCAAGTGTGTATATGGTGACCATGATTAAGCATCAAAAACCCATGAGTGAGAAGTTTAAATTCATTTCAAGTCCATATAAATGAGTTGGTTTCAAAGTTGAGGGTATCAATCTTGACAACTAGATTGGAGTGGTGTGATCAAAGCTCGAAATGTGCAAGTGTTTCAAGAGTTGTTCAAGCAACATAGTATTATTTTCAAGGGCATCATGTTGAGTTATAAAATCTAAATTTCTTACAAGACAATTATATCATCGTCTCCTATGCATATGCAAATGCAACTTATAATGCTACTAGACTCGATCCTAAAATGAAACAAATATGAAGCTACATGCTCTTTTTTTTTTATGTTTCAAAATTTTCAAAATTTTTGTTTTTTTCTGAAATCTTATCTATTTACAATGTAACACACAAATGCAAATACTCAATCACAAGGACAAAACAGAAAAGATGGTCAAATGATCACCCCCCAAACTTACTTCACACTGTCTCAGTGTGAGAGCAAATAAAGGAGGGTTCAAGATGGTAAAATAAAAAGAACTAAAAATATGTACAAAATGGTGGTGTTAACTCGGTAGGTAGGAGGGGTCAGGTCGTCGTCATCCTTTTCCAAGGATACAGACTCGTTTCTGGACCCGAGAGATGGTGGAGGGATATATTGCCGAGCTCTGCGACGCCGCTCGTCAAGGGAGGTGCGTCCTGGTGCCCTGCTGGATGAGCTGGTACCTCCTTCTCCATGAAAGGAGTGTCGCCTCGGGAAGTCCTCAGAGTCCTCCTCTTCCTCACTCTCCGGGTAGCCAAGAGGTGATAACGGGCAGTCCCGTAGATTGGGCTCGGTGGCCTGGTCTGGTCCGTACTAGCTCCCGGCTCGGTCGTAGCACCTGCTCCACTACTATCACCTGAACCGGTACCCTGTGATGAGCTCTCATAATCTCTCCTTTTCTTCTGTCTCGCAAGCGATTCCAATGGCTCCATGACGGTGCTATGATAGTATCGGTGATGAGGCTGGAACTCAATGTTAGCCCGATTCTGGAACGAGGTGATGGCACAGTTTAGGAGAAGGACATTCGCCGTCTGTTGGTGATTAACCCTGAAGGTATATGCAAATCTGTCATCAATCTTTGCAGTGAGGAAGTACATTTTTCTCAGATGCACTTCGTCCAATCGGGATGATGATTTACTGTTGCGCAGTGGGATTCCGAGTGCTTGAAAGATTGGTGTGAGCAGCCCTCCAAATCTGAACATTGGTGTCTTGTCTACTGATGTCATAGCCTTTCTCCTGAATGCGCTCAGCTGCCTCATGAAGTAACCAACCACACCCATCACCTCTTGAAGTCCCATGGCCATAAATCTCATCTCTTCTTCCAGAACCTTGTTGTTCTCCTTTCTTGCAAATAAGGTATATGCCAGCAGCTTCTGAACATAGCGAATCGCTGGGTGGGCGATGTCTGAGTTCTTCATCTCTTCAGTCTGGTAATTGGTCCTCGCTATAGTGCTCCACATGACCGTAGGCAGAAGCTCGATATGTGGCAACTTGTTGCACCACTCGTCCTTAAACCCAAGCAGCTAGGATATCTGCTTGTATCCAATCATGTACCTCACCCCATTGTAGCTGAAAGTCACAAAACCAAATCCTTCCTGCTCAGTTGGCTCGTCCATGAAATGTACACAAAAAACTGGTAGCATGGCATATGATACACTGAATGTGCTTCCCCCATCAGACTCTCCAAGCTTAAAGCTCTCAGTATAGCCATTACTTCATCGTAAATCCCCAGTTTCCTGCAAATCTCGGGATCCCGTACTTAGTCCCACTCCTCAAATGCCCCCAACTTAATTTTCTCTTCCCTTAGTGTGGCTGTTTTCTTCTTTTTCTTCTTCTGCTCTGCAGGCTTTTTACTCTTTCCCCGTTTCTTTTTTGTTTGCACAATCTCTTCCTCACTGCTACTTGAGAAGTCAATCGTCTCATCATCCTCGTCGTACTCAGCTGCGGGTTCCTTTCCCGAGTGATGAGGTTGTGCATCTTGCTGTTGCTCTCTAGCTTGCTACCGTTCTGCTCTCGTTCTTCCTGTCATCTGCACAGAAACATCATAACAATCAAAATGTCTCTCAAACAACAACACAAATGTTCACACCCTTATAATTCCTAAAGTCTGATCATGAAAAATATTCATCGACACAATCTCAATCATTGACAATTAGGCAATTACAAGGTTAAATCAAGCTTCACAAACTCATTTTCCTTCCAAAAACCAGATTTTCTATCATTCCACATTTTCTCTTCATAAGTCACTTCCTTTTTCACAAAAATCTTAATCTATTACGAATTTGATATGGTTCTTTTGCAAAGTATGCTCTAAACACTCTACCTAAGCCATAGAAACAATCAAATCACGTTTTCCCCAAAATATTTTTTTTTTTATGAAGAACCCTAGAATTTCAATTTCAAATTTAACAAAATCTAACCATGGGTTCTTCAAATTAACAACATGGGTGTGTCTACAATCACTAGATGAACTGATTTACACCCACATCGAAACAAAAACCGAGATTAAAAAATCCTGGTTTTTGCACATGAAGAACAATGAATTTTGAGTTCATACCTTTGTGGTTTGTGCAATATATTGATTGATTGTGATCCAGGCAGAAGTTTAGTCCCAAAATCGTGAGTGTATAGCACCAAAAATCAGTTTAAATTGTTTTGAATGTTGAGAAAAATGGTTTTTGAAATCTTTGAAGAAATAATGGAGCTTGAGTGTGGAAGAGAGAGAGGGTCGCGAGAGAGGTAAGTGCTCCGATTTTTTTTCCAAACGCGGGCAAACCAAAGAGAATCGGGTCAAACCTGCCTCACATCGGCATCGGAACCCCGCTGTGGGATGCCGCTGTGAGGTCTTCTTACATGGAGAGGCATGTCAAGGTCGCTGTAGCGCTCACTGTAGCTCTCGGAAAAAAATGAGAATTTTCTCACAGCGGCTTCGGTACCCCGCTGTACGATGCCGCTGTGAGATTTTTTTTTCGAGAGCGGCATGTCAAGGTCGCTGTGAAGGCCTCTGGAGCTTCCGCACGTTTTTCGGCTTTTTTGGCAACATCGGCATCAGTAAGCCGCTGTGGGATGCCGTGGGATGCCGTTGTAGCTCATTTTCTCTGTAATGGCATTGGATAGCCGATATGCTTGTCGCTGTACTTCTCGGTGTTTTGCCTCTTGCCCACACCGGCTTTGGTTTGGTTGGTCCGTTGTGTAAATCATCCTATACTTGCTTCTGATTGCTCCCACGCGCTGAAAACTCACACACAAAACTAAAACAAACATAAAACTCACACAAACACACATCAAACAAATCAAAGATAGAAAATCAAGCATATGCACAAAGGATAACATGGGATCCAGCAAAATAACTGATTGGATCCCAAGTGCAAGTTACGTTGGATATCGGGTATTACCCGAACCGAAACCGAGATCCACTTGGGTACCCAAATTAACCCGAACAATACCAATAACTCTACTACATTACTAGTTCACTTCTTTTAATTTATTAAAAATTTAAAACTACATAAAAATGCTAAAGAGATATTCACTTATAAGTACTAAAATCTATTACTATTTAATTTACAATATAAATTAGTATTTTTCGGGATGAGATATTTTCCGGTTTTTGGATTTTTTTTTCGAGTTTTGGTTTAGAATTTCTGGGTTATTCGGGTTTTTTCCGGGTATTTCGGGTTTTACTTCGGGTTTTCGGATATTTTCCGGGTTTTTTGGATCTTTTTCGGGTTTTCGGGGTTTTAAGTTATATTGAGTACTTTGGTTACAAAAGAACCAAACCCGATTGATACCCGGAAGTATTTCGGGTTCATTCGGATTTTACATTGAAGTACAGAACCGACCCGAACTCGACATGATCTGAACCGGACCGAACCGGTTTTTTTGTAAAATACCGATTGGGACTTCTATGCATAGGACCAAAATACCCGAGAACCGAATGGGTGGAAACGAACACCGATTGGGTATCCAATTTCACATGGCTTACCTTGAACTCTTTCTTCACAATCATCTTGTCATGGAATGCTTTTTTCCTCTCCTTGTAGATTTTGAGCTTTCATAAGCATCCAACCAGATTTCATCAAGCTCATGGAGTTGAATGAGGCGTTTCTCAACTGCGGTCTTGATGTTGAAGTTTAATAGCTTTATTGTCCACATTGCCTTGTACTCAAACTCTACCGGTAACTGACATGACTTTCCATACAAGAGGTTGAAAGGTGTTGTGCCAATAGGTGTTTTGAAGGCTGTCCGATATGCCCAAAGAGCATCATCAAGTTTTTTGGACCAATCTTTCCTAGAGCTCCCAACAGCCTTCTTTAGTATGGCTTTGATTTGCCTGTTTTGGGGGGGGGGGTGATCTTTTCTGGTGGCTGAATTCAATTTCCTATAATCGATGCACATTCTATGTCCAGTTATAGTTCTTGTAGGGATTAGTTCATTTTTCTCATTTTTTATTATTGTTATCCCTCCCTTCTTAGGAACTACATGTACTGGTGAGACCTATGTGCCATCTCAAATAAGGTAAATTATGCCTGCATTTAGAAGTTTTAGAATCTCTTTTAACAACTTCCTTCAAGTTTGGATTTAGCCTTCTTTGATGTTCAATTGAAGTCATTGATTCATCTTCCGAATAGTTTCTATGGGTGCAAACAGTTGGTGAGAGTCCTTTAATATGATCAAGTGAATAACCTATTGCTCTCCTATATTTTCTCAGTTCATTAAGGAGTGAGTTTAGTTCATCTTCATTCAGGTCTTCACTAACAATGACTGGGTATGATGAGTTTGGACCTAAGAAAGCGTACCTTAGCCCGACCAGGAGTTGTTTCAGCTCCACCTTTGGTGCTTTCATCTCACACCAATCATCATCCAGGCTAGGCTCAGCATTGACATCTGGTCTGGTTGCTTCCTCTTCCCTCACGGTGTTGATGCTGTGGACTTCTTGAGGAAGCTCCAAGAATTGATCACTTTCTTCGAACACTTTGCGTGAGTCAAGGAGTTTTGCATACTCTTGACTTTCTTGGTCCACCAGCTCACTTACGTCTTTCTTGGTAGTCATGATCATCTCTAGGGAGTCCTCCATAGCCATATCTTCCAGGTACTCATCAGCCAAAGCATCCAACGTTTCAATCTAAAAAGCTTACTCTTGAATCGTCGGTTTCTTCATCACTTCATTTATGTCAAACTTGAGAACATGATTCATTCCAAAGTGCAGGTAAATCTTCTCCTTCTTAACATCAATGATGGCTCCAGCTGTGGCCAAAAAAGATCTCCCAAAGATCATGGGGTCTTTTGGTTCTTCATCCATCTATAGAACCACAAAATCTGTCGGTATCTCGAAATTTCCGACCATGACGGGAATGTCTTCAAGCATGCCTATTGGAAGTCTTACTGACTTATCAGCCAACACAAGTGAGATTCTACTCTGTTTTTAGTGTGTGAATCCAAGCCTTTTTGCTTTTGAGAGTGGCATCAAGCATACACTTGCTCCTAGGTCACATAAACACCTTTCAAAGGAGAGTGGTCCTAAAGCACATGGTAAGGTGAAGCTTCCTGGATCCTCAAGCTTCTTTGGAATGGTTTTCCTCCGAATGATAGCACTGCACACGTGGGTTAGGACAACCATGCCTTCCATATCCTTTGATCTCTCCTTAATCGCATCTTTGAGAAACTTGTTGTATTGGGGTACTAGCATGAATGCATCCAACAAGGGCATTGTGAGCTGAATCTTCTCCATCTGTTTGTCAAAGAGTGATATATATTTCTCCAAGAGTTGTTTCTTGAATCTTCCAGGGAAAGGAAGTTTGGGCTCATAGGGTGGTGGTATGAATGCTTTCTCCTTAGAAGTAGAGGTTGAATCGGTTTTTTCTTTTTCCTTCTTCTCCTCATGCATCTTGCCTTTCCCTTTGGTGTCTTTGACATTCTGAACAACTTTTTCTTCTGGCCTCTCTTCCTCAGTGGTCTTCTCACCATCTTCAACTTCAAAGTTCACCTCCCCACCTGGTTTCTAATTTTCCCCAATGAGTTCCTTTGATGCAAGTTCTCTTCCACTTCTTAGTGTAATTGCATTGATATACTCCTTTGGATTTGGCTTTGGTTTTCCAGGGATTATTCCTGGTGGTCTCTTTGAAGATGATCTCGTTTGAGAGTATTGATGCTTCAAGCTTGCTACTTCTGCTGCAGCTGTCATACTTTGCATTTAGCTCGATTGACAACTTCTTGTTGCTCTCCAAAACTTGTTTCATCAACTGAAGAATTTGGTCTTCATGTCTTGGCTGGTTTTATGAGCTTCCTTGTCCTTGGAATTGTTGGTTCCCTTGGTTGTTGTAGTGTTGTTGTTGCTGGTAGTTCCCTTGATTGTTGTTGTATGGTTGTCGTTGCTTAAAACCTCTATTGTTGTTGAAGTTTTGCTTTGTTTGGAAGTTGCCTTGTAGATTGTTGTTGGTCTGAGGCTTGAATGGGAGATAAGTCTGGTCTTGAGGATTCTCCACATTATTGTTTCTATAGGAAAAGTTGGGGTGATTCATATAGTTCTGATTGTAGCTTCTGTTGAATCCTTGCCCTTCGATATAGTTCATTTCTGCTTGCCCATCACCACTCAAATCAGCATCTTCATCAAGGTAGTTTTGTTGGTTATCCAAGTCTCCAAAAAAGTGTACCGTCTTTTGGTTTGCCTTCAGCAGCTTGTCTAACTTGTCATTAAGGGACCTGATTTCCTTTCTTTGATCTTCTTTGTCACCTCCTTCCCAATAGGTGCGGTCATAATCTTCTCCATAGTTTGAGTCTGTTAGATCTAAGTTCTCCACCAGTTTCATGCCTTCTCTTTCATTTTTCTGCAAGAAGTTGCAGTTGCTAGCAGTGTCTAGCATCATCCGGTATTGGGGAAGGACTCCTCGGTAGAGAGTGCTGAAAAGACTCTCCTTAGTGAACCCATGGTGTGGGCATTGGTTGGTGTAGCCTTTGAATCTTTTCCATGCTTCTCCAAAGTTATTTGTGGCCTTTTATATGAAACTTGATATTTCATTCCTTAATCTTGCAGTCCTTGATTTGGAGAAGAACTTGGATAAGAAAGCTCTCCTACAGTCATTCCAAGAGGTAATGGTTTTTTCAAGAAGATTCTTCTCCCATAGATGGGCTCTATCTCCAAGTGAGAATGGAAATAGGATCAACTTCAATGCATCTTCTGAAATCCCATTGATCCTAACTGTGTGGCAGAACTTGTCGAAGTTGTGGAGGTGGTATAGTGGATCCTCCATTGGTAGGCCATGAAACTTTTTTCATTGTACCATGTTGATGATGCTTGCCTTGATTTCATAATTGTTGTTGTTGTCCACTGCTAGTGCCATGATTCCAGTTTGGTAGCCATGAATGCTTGGTTCTTCGTATGTTCCAATGGCTCTATGTACTCTTGGCGGATGTACTGGCCTTTTTCCTTCATGGCATGGGTTCTCAAAAACGTCACCATCATGCTGTTGTTGGTTTAGGTCAGCCGTAGCTTCTTGTATTCGCTCAAACAGTAGTTGTTGTCTTCTCTCCCTTGATATGCTCCTTTCTAATGTTCTTATATCATCCACCCGAGGTATTAGGTTTGTTGGTCCCCTGCTCCTCAAGTTCATTCACCTGCAAAACAAAGAAAAACAAGGTAGAGAATGTGAGATATCGATGTAACCGAAAGACAGTCTCAAGCAAAAACCAAATCCTAATGGCTCAATTTCCACCCAAGATGGCAACTGCGCAAAACTTAATAAGCATAAAAATTTCCCTTCACTACCACTTCAGCTGCAAATATACATCCTAGTCTTTGTAGTTTTAGGGGTGTCAATCCACTTGGGTAATTAAACACACTAAGAATGCAGGAGTTCGCTTAATCTAAGTGCAACCAAATTGATTTGTGAGTTTTATAGCTAAGCTTGCAATGATTAACAAGATAACCAAATTCCAAACATGATTACAAAGTAAATATTGCAAGTAACCAATATCCAAGAATGAATAAAAAGAGAGTAAAAACAGAGCAAGATGATGATTAAGTTGATTGATTAAAAGACTAAGTTTCTTGGATTGAGTTTTCGGTTTTGGGTGATCAATAACTAGTTCAGAAACATTTAACAAACATGAAATGATTTCTTAGGCCAAGAAAAACATATCAAGCTACTCCACTCTCATGATAGCCTTATATCTATCAAGTATTAACATCAATTCTCATTGGCAATTTCAAGATAGTTATGCATTATGAACAAGTTCTTATTACCACTAAACACCTTAAACATCAATTCTCATTGGTTAAATATGTAAAACACTTGATAGAGTTTCAAACATTAACTACACTTCTCAGTGCTAGCAACATTCATGAATTGATTAGCTACTTCAATCATAGCATTAAGAGTTTCTAACAAGTAAGAAATCAATATTTCCAAGTTTTAAACAACCTAAACCATTTATAGATCACCCTCACCTTACGCAAACCCAGAAACTTATAGAAAACTACTCACTAGCCATGGTAATAACAAATCAAGACATGATTTAATACAACAAGTATGAAGGAAATAAGAAGAACTCAAAGAAGAACTCAAGAACAAACTTAAAATTGCATAAAAGATTCAAGAAAACTAAATTGTTTTGTAGTAGATGTTTACAAGAAGTGATTTAGCTCTTATAACACATTAAGAGCCTTTAAATAGAAGATAAAATAGTGTAATGGTCGACCACAACCACATGGAGGGTCTACAAGCCGAAAGCAAAAAGAAAAAATAGCATGTGGGCAAAAGTTGGTCTCACAGCGGCAGGATTGATATGTGTCCAGTAAATCGGTCATAACTCTTTGTGTATAGCTCTAAATGACTTCAAACCACTTCCATAGGAAAGCTAACTCAATTGCATATAACGTTTGTTTAAAGATCCAAAGCTAAATATGAATGTAAGATCTTCATATGTCTCGATCTTTAAAGGTTAAATCTCACAGCAGGATTGGGAGGCCGCTGTGAGAGGCCGCTGTGAGACCTCTTGATCCACAGTGACTTCAGTAGGCCGCTGTGGTGGCCGCTGGAGTTCCCGGATTTTTGTATATATTCATAGCGGCTTCAGTAGGACGTTATGGGATGCCGCTGTGAGGTCTGGTCGTGATCCTTAGCTGTTTTCCACTTTTTTTGGGTGTATTTCAGTCCCTACCTCCTCCATTATCATTTGGGGGCTTCATTATGTCTTCCACCACCTAAAAAAAGAGAAAAGCATATTTAATCCTAATGATGCCTAAATTCATTATCCTAAAGCTAAAACACGCTAAAAATCATGATCAAATACACTCAAAAATACAACACATCACCGAGGAAGACAAATTGGATCGGAAAAAGAATGGGTAAGAAGAAGTGTGGTATGTTAGAACTAGGATCGAAATTCTACATGGGCTATCAGTTCAAGCAAGGAGTCTTAGATTACACATTGAAAAGGTAGGAACATTAAACATGATAGGTGGGATAAGACTAAGCTATCGTTTAGATGCAGCACTGGTGGGAAATTCAAATGAAGGGTATATTTTTCTTATGATAAAATGAGTAAAGTGTGGGTTTTTACGACTAGGTATGCGTCTAGCTGTAGTCGGAATGGGAAATAAAATCTTTTGAAAATTCCAATGATTAGGAATCTGTTATTAGACAAACTGAGAGAGGAACCATCATGTATACCTACATAAATTCAGAGGCTTATCAAAGTAAGTGGAAAATTATTAGTACAAGGGACCAATGACAAAGAGGTAGAGGTTTGACTTTGAAATGTCTTGAGAGGAAATACACATAAAATTTTGAACATCTTCGTAGTTATGCGGAGGAAGTAATCTTCACAAATCTAGGATCAAATGTAATAGTGAAGGCATATCATAATGCGAAAGGGGAAGATGTTTTGATAGGTTATATGTCTATATTAATGCTCTGTAATGCAGTTGGATGGGGTTGTGTCAGGTAATTATTGGACTTGATGGTATATTCTTGAAAGCTGATGTCAAAGGAGTGTTGCTTATTATTGTTGGACATGATACAAACAACCAAATTTATCTAATTGCGTGGGCATGGTACAAAAAGAGAATGAGCCAAAATGGTTATGGTTTGTGAAGCTCATTAAGCATGACTTAGGGATTCAAATAGGGCACACAATAGTCATCATCTCGGACAGAGAAAGGGTACAATACATTGTTAATTTTGCGTTTTCTAATCAGTTTTGTTTTACATTGTTTATATACTAAGTGAGTACATGTA